>OX387381.1:32143777-32519781 GCA_947563715.1 Lycia hirtaria | reverse complement strand
AAACGACCTACACTCTGGCTTAGAAGATTACCACTATTAATAAATTAAAACGAAGATTTCTATTTATAAATGAACGATTTAAATTCATAGTTTGCATAAAATGGCGTGTGAAACCGCAAGGCTCGAGTAGTGTTATACCTACAAGCGGAAATAACTATGTCTATATGTTACCTTTTTTTGATAAAAGAGTATGAGTCATAACTAAGGCCCTAGAAAAAGACTGGCTATGTACAGTTCATTTTCACCATCACCATTTTTAGGGTTCCGTACTTCAAAAGGAAAAAACAGAACCCTTATAGGATCCCTTTGTTGTCCGTTTGTCCGTCCGTCCGGGTGTCAAGACTTTTATCTCGGGAACGCGTAAAGGTATCGAGTTGAAATTAAAACCACATACGCAGATCTATAGTATCTTGCTGCAGAACCAAAAATCATATTTCTCAGTTTTCGTAAAAAAAAGTTACAACCAAATATGTCGCAAAAAACGCACATTTCGACACTCACAAGGGAATCAAAACCTATGGGATACTTCCCGTTGACCTAGAACTATGAAATTTGGCAAGAAGCATTGTGTTGTAGTACACATATAGGAAAAAATCCGAAAACTGGACATTTGTAATTTAATCACAAAAAATAGTGTCTTTATGCAAGGAATGAAGGTCCAAATTTTTTAGTGAATTAATTGTATCATGTGGGGTATCATATGAAAAAACTTCATTAGCATAAGCTAAAACAGGTTTTTTAATATTTTTACGATGTATATTTTTCGGTTTATGAAGGAAAATATAAAACAAATATATGTATATGATTGCCCCCTTTTATCTACTAGTTTGTACGGAACCCTCGGTGGGCGAGTCTGACTCGCACTTTTCCGGATTTTCAACACCACATACGTGGATAAAATCGCGCGACGCAGCTGGTAAATAACAAAATTCTGAAACGTTCTCATAAAATGTCTGACAGTTCAAAGTCAAAAACCTAACACTTTACGACAGAAGCCACTGCTATCATAACCTTATAACCTCAAAAGCCTTAGAGCGGTCCTTTCATGACAAGACGCAGTTTTCATGAAAAGTCAAATGGAAAAGCGTAACCAATCCTAATGTCTTCGCTGCATGCACGCCCCCCGCTGCAAAATTCACACGTCATAATAAATAGATGTCTATTTATGGTTCATAATCTTTTTAACATCTATGTTGGCTTCAGTATCTTGTACACCTTTTATGATAGTCTGGCACGGCATGCCTATTACAAAGTATCTACGTAGCCTTGACGTTGTTCCCTATTGTGTGCTCTTCGATTAGTTAATTGATGACGTCATGATTCTGTAAATACTTTGTTAAGGGCACTATAGATCACGTGACATGTTCCGTTTTAGGGACTGGTCCCACCGCCTACATAGAAACGACTAGCTATCGATTTTTTTCTTGCAGAAGAAACGTACAATAATAGTAATACTAGAGCTCGGTCAAGAAAGATGCTTAGTTAAGTAAGAAAATGTTTATTTCGTACACAATAATACTAAGATGGGAACTAACAACCAATTAGAACACAAAGAACTATATATGTATATTACTATTGTATAGTGTTGAATAGTTAGGAGAGGGGGGATACCCCCCTCTCCTAACATATAGTCATTCATGCCCAAATAGTCCTTCCCCGTGTATGGGAGATAACATTTATTATTTTTTTCAAAAATATGTCACTTTTTCGGCGTGATATTTGAGTTAAGCTGCGGGCAGATGGACGGACATGGCGAAATTTAATTGACTACGGAAACCTAAAAAGGTCCTCATTGTTCGCTAAATCGTTTTTCGTATTTTTCGTAATCGTAGTTTCTAGCTCGAGTCGAAAGAATGATAAGATCTATGTCTGTGGATAAGATCGAATAAAATGAATAAAAATGTGCTCCTTCAGCAGTTACGTTCAGACAACGTCACTTCTCTTGTATATTCACTCCTTAGCATTAAATCTAATTAAATTAAATACCTGTGCTCTAGTTTTTAGGGTCCCGTAGTAAACAAAGGACCCCTCAATACTCTTTTACTTAAAAACGTGTGGAGACATCAAGTTAAATTTAGTATCAAAAATGCTTGTAGGTAGGGATGTAGTTCTACAGTTCCTTAAATCAAGTTTCTTAATGAATGTAGTAAAAAAAACATTAAATAATACCTCTGTAACAGGAGTAAAGAAGCCTCAGTGTACGAGTCAAACTCGTAGTTAGCTGTTTTTTTCTTAATAATATTACTTGTTGTTTTATTTGGCCCACTGTCACTGCTGATTGCGCCAGTGTGCAAAGCTTTATAGGTAGGTTTAACGCTAAAAGTTATCCAAAGCTTTCCAATTAAAAAGTAATCCGCTTTGTTATCGTTTTGCGGATTTCAAAACATTATTTCCATTATTCTATTAAAAACATTGCCATTAATTTCCATGGTATTTTAATAAAGGTATTTGAATACTTTAATTAAGTGAAGTGCAATATATTGAACCTATCGTCTACTGATACACAATCATGTAAACAGCATGTGTATTGATATTCAGCGCGTAGATACCATTGAGCTGTATATACTTACGTACGACAACAGACACCACTCATAGCTAATTTGTTACATTCAACTGCGGCGAGAGCACCGCACCTCACCAGTGGCTTACTAGTGAAGTGGGTGCTTTCGACGATTTGCGGGCAAGAAAACACACCATAGATGCAATTCTGCGTTGCAAGTATCAATCGTATCGTATAATCGTAGATAAAAGATGTAATTATTATTCCAGCGCTGTAACGCTGTTTTATATACTTTACCAAAAAATGTGACAATAAGTTTGCTTCAGATAGCTTCTCTGGCACGTAAGTACATACAGCTCAATGGTAGATATGGAGATCATAGTCGATATATTGTAATTGTGTAGGTATCAAGGGCTTTACAGCTTACACAGTCATAAGTTCAGTGGTCTGTGAACAGTCGTACCGAATACGGTGCCAGTAACTCGAAGTTATAATGCAAAACGCAGCACTCGCTGCACTGGATGATGTGCTCGAGCCAAGGAATGGCTTACTTTTGGCGAGAACTTACTTATACTTGGAACTTTCGAAGTACTAAGCAACTACCTTGACTATTATGTTTAGTTGCAAATCTGTCTAGATAAGAGTATGTCCAAATTCTACGGAGGGCATTCCCAGTCCCTAAAAAAAGATGGGACGAGAAGAAACTCAATAAACTGATCGTTTCAATATTCTTGAAATCCAAATGAAGTGTTTTGGTTTTACTTTTGATATAACTTGTAAATTGTGTGAACTACGGAACTACGCTACGTAAGTAAGTTTTTCCGACAGAGATAACCTGGGTGTCTTCAAATTGCGAGTGAATAGATTTATTCTAGGCAAGTGTGCTCCATCGTGGACCGCAGCGTTGCTCAACAAGCACAGATCGCAGCATTGCTCATTAGGCCAGCCGGCGGTCAAGTGCAAGCCTATCATTGATTAAAAAAATTGCATCCACCATTCCATAAACCAAACGAAATACCTATAATATTTTAATTGTGCGTATCGCCAAAATATGGAATACACTTTCTGGATGAAATGTTCCGAAATAATTTGGGTGTCTTTGAGAGTGTTTCGGTTACTTCTAGAAAAAGAAACTCCATCGAAGATCGACTCAGCATTCACATGCAAGCCTATCGTACATAAAAAAAAAAAAAAAATGCTTTTTCAAAAATACTCCTCAAGACGAATTAATCGAGCCCAAACTTTTATCTTGTTTACTTTAGAAATTCCTATGGCCATCATCCGACTCCATCATCAGTATAGTTCCTTGGTACCATATTATTGTATTGTCACCAAAGATACATATGTATGTGCACCAATTTGAATCCAATCGGACATCCAAAAGTGGTTCTAATTTACTCGTAGCTTCCAAGATTCGTGCCGAACACATATACATATTCGTACGTATAAAAGCTGTAATCATGTAATAAATAAAACATGTATGCATTCCAAGCATAATTCACTATATTATAGTGCGGTCACTGACTACAAACAACCCGCTGTTGGATCGAGCACAAAACATACAGCCCCATTCAAAAGACAGAACAAATAAAACTGAGTTATGAAGAACTGAAAAAGTACAATTCATAATGTTCGCAGTGACGTGATATATCAGCGTTCTTGCAACCATTGTTCAGGAACTAGCTGTCACTGGAAAATACGACGGAGAACTCGCATCGGTCTCATTTTCCTTGTACACATTGAAAGAAAGGGTTTACGATGTTGTTTTTATGAGCCTTAAACTACTATCTCTATTTTGGTATTTTCTACAGTTAGACAAACATAAAGCTTACTACTTTGTTCGACATACAAATAAAACACAAAGCTAATTACGAGTAGAGTATTAATAATACATAAGTAATATTTATAACAAAATAATTAATAAAATAAAAAAAAACGAGAACAAAATATTACAAGCTGTGCGTGTAATTTTTTAAAGCATGTAAACAAAGTTTCATTATATAAAGTTTGAAAATTAAGTTAAGCACGAGTAGTTGGCGTGCAAACTCATACCAGTAGTGTCGAGACTGACACCGATGGTGCGGAATCAAAGTACTCGTGTTGTGGTATCCACGTGAGCTGTCAGTTTATGCGACACTTGATTAAATTAACGAGCGTGGGGCGCGAGAAAGCGCGCGGCGCGACGTTCGCACGCGGCGGTGTAGCGAGGAGCACTGCCGCCCGCTCGCCCCTCGCGCATCATCCCTTAACTTCCTCAGTCCTCCACCACGGTACACCTATAAGATGCAGCTTCTCAACTGCTGACTGCTCCATTGCTATCGTCTTATTAGCATAAAGCAAATTAAGATGCACCGAGCCCAGCCGACTGAGAGGTAAGCATTGTTCTGAATTTACCTACATATACCTGAGTATTATTAAAGCTTGTTATGCAACAATAATAATGCCTTATAATATTTTAGTATAGTCAGCGTATTCCATATTCTTTCGTATTTTAGAATGCCGCTGGTCTAGTTTTTTCTTATTCAATGATATGTAGGCTTCATTGTACTTGACCACCGTATCGTTTGCTGTGTACGATGGAGCGCGAATGCACAGAAGAAACAGATTCACTCACGATTTAAGGACATCCAGATAATATATTTTCGAAAATATCAATTCAGGAAACGTATTGTCATTCTGACAGTATGCACTATGAAAGTAGAGCTAAAGCCTTTCGTTGGAGATTTTGGAATAACCACCATAAAACGATGCTATGTGGTACCGAAATGTATAGTATATAAACCTATAAGCTAGCAGCTTTTCGGCGATGTCCCAGGATCAGTACAGAATTTAAGCCAAAGAAGATTTTTTACTTTACCTGTCTCGGTCTTGATCAAAAATGTCCTAAATAACCCGCTTTTTATCCAAAAATCCAATTAATTATCTTTAAAATAGTACGATTAGCTTACTAAGACAACTGCAATATAATATTATACTTTCAAATTGCGTACCATGTTACTCAAAGTTAACCTACTTTCAGATTGTGCAGTTACAAGCAAAATTAGGTTGGTACCATAAATTCTAATTAAATTTACACCCCTGTATATTCAGTACGGTTAATTTAAATAACAAAGAGCGTAAAGAGTATAATTTAAGTCTAATTATTGCACATTATAATGTTTATTTACGTTGCACGCCCAGCAAACCGCCCGCCTACCGCGTCGCTCGACTGGTACGCCCATCTAATGGGCGACTTTGAAACCTTATACTTTTCTCGGCTCTGCTATTTTAACACTACTGTCTAACTAAACTAAATGTGATGCAATATAAAGCAGAAACGTTTTAATTAAAAATTGAAACGCTAATTTGCTATTTTCAAACGTATTTTGTATCCTTTGATAAGTTTTTACTAGCTTTTATAAATACGTATTTTTACTTCAAAAATGAGGAGGTTCTCAATTCAGTTGTATTTTGTTTGTTACCTATCTCATAGCTCAGTCATTTAAAAATCATCATCATCATCTCAGCTATAAGCAGTCTATTGCTGGACATAGGCTATGGGGGACCATAGGTTTCCAAAAAGACCGATTAGAAGCGGCTTTCATCCAGTGTTTCCCCGCCACTTGTATGAGGTCATCTGTCCATCTCGTGACTAGTCTTCTTATGGTTTTCCTACGTTGCGCTTACCGGCTTGGCTTGCGATTTATAAATCAATTCGGAAAAAAATAATGTTTTTATTTCAAAAGACTTTCAGGTTATTCTCATTGAAATTCCATCATTGTCCAGTAGTTTGGATTTTAAAAACAAAATGTCTTACAAGATTTTCAAACTATGTTTTGACTGGCCTTGTGGCTCAGTTGGTAGTGTGTCTACGTCTACCTGCTGAACTGAAAGGTCGTGGGTTCGATCCCCACCTAGGGCAAACATTTGTGTGATGAGCATGGATGTTTGTTCTGTGTCTGGGTGTTTCTATGTATCATAATATGTATATATTTACAAACAATAAAAAGTATATATGTATTCTATTAGCCATCTAGTGCCATAGTACAAGCTTTGCTTAGTTTGGGCTAGATGGTGTTGTGTGAAATGTCCACAAATATTTTTTATTTTTTATTATTATTATATTTTTATTATTATAGTTTGAAAATCTTGTAAGACATATTTTTTTCCAGACATTTTGTTTTTAAAATCCAAACTAGAACAAAACATAAAAAATAGATTAATGAAAATGTAATCAATACTTATTACTGAGAATATTTACAGCGTTTGAATACTTTTGTCTTCCAAAATAATCATTAAACTTAGATTGTCCTTTATTATCGTTGGACAACATACCAAATCGAAAGCTTTTCGGTGGAAGCATCCCGAGACAAATCAGTTTTGTCCAATCTCCCTAAGCTCCAGTACTATCGCAGTCCGTTTATAGCTGTTTGTCCTGAACTGGGCAATAAATCGTGCCGACCCACTGAATATTGTAATTAATACTTACACACTCAATAACATGCTACAATAACAAAGTATCTATGTTAAAAGAAAAACAAAATACCCGACTGCAGAGAACCAGTTTTAGCAGTTTAACTTGCGATTTGGTTACGCTTGAGTACGCTGTTGAATGTACGTTTTTTGTGAGAAAGTATGCGTAAAATCGCTGTAAAATGTTATCAATACACACTAACTACACCTCGCACATCAAAGTTCGTCAAACCGTTTAGGTTGTAGGTGATCATATAGAAACATACATACATACCACATACATACATACATACATACACCCGAAAACATAACCCTCCTTTTTACACAGTCGGGTAAAAATGTAGGTAGGTTGATTCTGCAGATTTTGTTTCTGTCTCTAATTAGGAAAGTGTGATTATATAATATGTTTACTAGTTGGTATCTAACATTAAAAAAAAAAACAAGCAAAACAAAACAAATTGACAATAGTCAATGAAAATCCAAATAAGTGATTATAATAAATCGAAGATAATGTATTACTTTAGTTTTATTTTGAATTTATGTTTTTTTATTTGAAACTTTTAACTGTATTTCAATATTTTTTTACGATTGAACATGTTTTATAGTATTTTATAAAAAAAAAAATTTAGAATAAATTAATTCATCCTCGATTTAACTACACCTAAATTAATTATATCTATCTGGTAAGACTTATTCAGAAAGCGTATTACGTATTTTTATAGTATTGTACAATAAAAGTGGAATTAAAACGTTTCGTTTGGGCTTTCGGAATATCCACCATGAAACGAGGTCGCTTTGTTGAGCTTCTGGCAGTCCGATAGTAAAAAGGCATTGAGGGATTAAGATCATGCAGATTTGATTGCATACTCACCGAAATGTATCCGATAAAAATACTGATTAACTGGTGGCTTTGCGGCAAATGTGGTAAAGCTGTGGAGCTTATTACGAACAAGTTCTTAATTAACTTCTTTACACACTTCACTATGTAGGTATTCCAACGCCTGACGCTGATACTTAAAGGTAAAATAAGTAGCAACTCACATTTTGTGGTAAACAGTAAAATGATCAATCCGTGAGGCATGTGCCCATTGAGTATTCTCTGTAAATGGCACTGTCAATGCCGGTGAGAGAGTAGGAAGGTATTAGTAACGTTCTCAGCTTTCATTGATTTTTATTTTTAAATGCTTTTTTTTTATATTGTTATTGTATTTGAATTTAATTTAATATCCTATATATATTTAAAAATTGTTTTTTTTTAATAGTCTTAATGTGTAGATAGTAATGTATCATCATCATCATCTCAGCCATAAGAAGTCCACTGCTGGACATAGGCCTCCCCCATGGATTTCCAAAAAGACCGATTGGAAGCGGCTTGCATCCAGCGTCTTCCCGCCACTTGTATGAGGTCATCTGTCCATCTCGTGGCTGGTCTTCCTACGCTGCGCTTGCCGGTACGTGGTCTCCACTCGAGAACCTTTCGGCCCCATCGGCCATCAGTTCTACGTGCTATGTGCCCTGCCCACTGCCACTTCAACTTGCTTATCCGCTGTGCTATATCGGTGACTCCTGTACGTCTACGTATCTCTTCATTTCTGATTCGATCTCGTAGAGAGACTCCGAGCATAGCCCTCTCCATAGCTCGTTGCGCGACCTTGAGCTTCCTTATAAGGCCCATAGTTAGGGACCACGTTTCAGTGCCGTATGTCATCACTGGTAACACACACTGGTTGTAAAGTTTCGACTTGAGGGACTGGGGTATATTGGACGAGAAGACGCTTTTAAGTTTCCCGAACGCTGCCCAGCCGAGTTGGATACGACGATTGACCTCCCTCGCAAAGTTGGACCTGCCTAATCGGACCGTTTGTCCTAGGTAGACGTATTCGTCAACAACTTCAAGAGTGGAGTTCCCCACAGATATTGGGGTGGGCACTACATGGGCGTTCGACATAACCTTCGTTTTGTCCATGTTCATTTTGAGGCCCACCCGTTGGGAAACTCTATTGAGGTCTTCGAGCATCGTACTGAGGTCTTCCATCGACTCTGCCATGACTACTATATCGTCGGCAAACCGAAGGTGAGTGATGTACTCGCCGTTAATATTGATGCCGAGCCCTTTCCATTCCAGAAGCTTATAGGCATCTTCCAAACCGGCGGTAAACAGTTTCGGAGAGACAACGTCTCCCTGCCTCACGCCTCTTTTCAATGAAATTGCCTCTGAGTTCTGGTCTTGTACTCGGACTGACATGGTGGCGTTGTTGTACAAACACTTCAGCACTTCGACATACCGATAGTCAATACGGCATCGTTGGAGAGCCTCAAGCACCGCCCAGGTCTCGATCGAATCAAAGGCTTTCTCATAGTCCACAAACGCTAAGCAAAGGGGCAAGTTATACTCTTCGGTCTTCTGTATCACTTGCCGCAGCGTGTGGATGTGGTCTATGGTACTATAGCCTTTTCGGAAACCGGCTTGTTCGGGAGGCTGGAAGTCATCGAACCTGCGTTCAAGACGATTCGTGATGACCCTTGAAAACAGCTTATAGACATGGCTCAGAAGCGAGATGGGTCTGTAGTTCTTCAGCAAAGTGTTGTCTCCTTTTTTGAAGAACAGCGCCACCACGCCTCTGTTCCATGCTTCTGGCGTTGTACCTTCAAGCACGACGGAATTGAAGAGCCTCTGAAGGACTTTCAGTACCGGTGTTCCACCCGCTTTCAGTAGCTCTGATGTAATTCCGTCATCGCCCGGTGCCTTGTTGTTCTTGAGCTGTTTCAAGGCCATCCTAATCTCGTACAGGCTGATGTCCGGGATATCTTCGGTATAATGTCGAGTCAGTTTGGCTCTTGGATCTTTACCCAAACTGCTAACAGGTTTTGCGACCGATGTGTATAACTGTCCATAGAACCTCTCAATCTCCCTCAAGACTTCTGCTTTGGTCGACGCTAGACTGCCATCTTCTGTCTTCAGCTTCGTCAACTGGCTCTGCCCAATAGACATGTCTTTTGCGAACACTTTGGAGCCTTTATTCCGCTCTATCGTCTCTTTAATACGATTAGTATTAAAGGTACGGATGTCGTGTCGCATAGACTTTGATATGAGTCTATTGAGCCGCCTATATGACTCTGCGTCACCGGAAGACTGCAGTTGCAATGAGCGTCGTTCAGCCATGAGGTCGAGGGTATGGCTCGAGAGCTTTTGCGGTCTATTTGTACGGTGGGGTTTATAAAACTTCGCGCCCACCGTACGGACAGTTTCCACAAACCTGTTATTGATCTCATCCACCGATGCGCAGCTTTCCAGGCACTCGAAGCGATTTGATAGTTCGAGCTGAAAGCTCTCGGGGTCTTGGATATGAGCGCGAGTAGGTCGGAGTGTAGACTTCATCATACGGGACCTCTCAAGTTTAACATTAATATTCAAAGTGCCTCGTACTATTCGGTGATCACTTCCGGTTTTAACCATGTTGATCACAGAGACATCATTGAATATTTGTTTCTTGGTGGTCAGGATGAAGTCTATCTCATTTCTCGTAGAACCATCGGGACTCAACCAGGTCCATTTCCTATGAGGTGGCTTCTGGAAGAAAGAGTTCATCATGAAGAGTCCCTCTTTCTCCAGGAAGTCGGCCAACCTCTGTCCCCTGGGGTTCCGTTGTCCATATCCAAATTGCCCCACTCTCAACTCATTTTCGCATTTCCTGCCCAGCTTCGCATTGAAGTCCCCCATAACAACATTAAAATAGGTCTCTGAAGTGTGTATGGCCCTACTAATGTCCTCATACATCACCTCTACCTCATCATCGGAGTGTGCCGAAGTCGGTGCGTATACCTGGATGACCTTCAGCGAATACCTCTTGGATACTCTGAGTATCAGGTACGCAACCCTGCTCGATACACTGTCGATGGCAAGAATGTTGTTAACAAGGGACTTGTGGACGAGAAACCCGACACCACCTTGGGACTGTTGGTCGCCCTCCCGGTAGTAGAGTAGGTTACCGGATTTCAGGGTTATCGTGTCCTCCCCCTCTCGTCGGACTTCTGATAACCCCAGGATATCCCAATGTAACCTACCCATTTCTTCTTCCAGCTCAGCTAGCTTCTCGTCTGTCCTCATCGTGCGAATGTTGTGTGTTACCAGGGCCAGTCGTCGTTTATGCAGGGGGTGGTAGCCGGATCTCTTCCGGAGATTCTTAGCACCCCTTGCTCCGCCGTGACCGGGACCGCTACCATAGCCCGGAATAGCGGAGCTGCCGGGGACTGGGGGCCTAGTATTTTTGTCGTCTGTCATAGGGGGTTTTTGCCAGTACTCGCCACGCTTGGCAGGCGGGTTGGCGAGCGCAGTAGGTGGCGTTTTACTCAGAATGTGCTGCTGCCCACTTCTGGTGATATTTCCCTTAGCCGGTTCTTACGGCACCCACGGGAAGAAAGGGGGAGGTACTATTCTAAGCCGGTACCCCACGGCCAGTAATGTATAATTAATTTTTATGTTTTTTAAACTGTAATTATTTTAGTTAAATCGTTTAAATAGAGCTAAAATTAACTTAGTACATAACAATATAGTCTAAAATACTTTTTAGGAAGTAGCTTTGTGGATAAACAAGTAAATTATATATTGATGCAAGCCGCTTCCAATCGGTCTTTTTGGAAATCCATGGAGGAGGTCTATGTCCAGCAGTGGACTTCTTATGGCTGAGATGATGATTAAAATGTAATACATTTACTAAAAAAAATATTAAAATTTATTTAATCAAATATTTAGTATCTAATATCACAAAACTGTTTTTTTTCTGCTCCAGTACCTGTATTCACAATCATTCGGATCCGAAATCGGATCGGAAACGATATCTCCATCTCTATCATTTCCATACAGAATGACAGAAATGGGGAAATAGTTTCTGATCCGATTTCGAATCCGACAAGTTGTGATTAGCCGTCCTGATTAATTTAACTGCTGTTATTTTTATATTGTCGTTTTATATTGGGTTAAGTGTACTATCCAATTCCCAGAGAAAAAATCGATACTCTATAATAGGCACTACATAAAAAATAAAAACCGGACAAGTGCGAGTCAGACTCGCTCACCGAGGGTTCCGTACAAAATAAATAAAAGGGGGAAATCATATATTTTTTTTATATTTTCCTTCATAAACCGAAAAATATACATCGTAAAAATATTTAACACATTCCTTGCTCACAACTCGGATCCGAGTGAAGCGGGGCTATAGTAGCGGCGCCTCCCACTCGGATCCGAGCGAGCGTCCCGTTCATTTTGTAGTAGTCAGTAAACCGCCGGTGTTTGAGGCAGTCAACGTTGCTTTGCGCGCACTCTGTACTTAATCAAAATTCGTCTAAAAAGTTTTGATTCCCAGCTGAAGTGAAGGGTCTGCAGGGGGCGAAGAATGTGTTAAAAACCTGTTTTAGCTTATGCTAATGAGGCTCTTTCATATGATACCCCACATGATACGGTTAATTCACTTTAAAATTTGGGCCCTCATTCCTTGCATAAAGACACTATTTTTGTGATTAAATTAAAAATCTCCAGTTTTCGGATTTTTTCCTATATGTGTACTCTAACACAATGCTTCTTGCCAAATTTCATAGTTCTAGGTCAACGGGAAGTACCCCATAGGTTTTGATTCCTCTGTGAGTGTCGAAATAAGCGTTTTTTACGACATATTCGGTTGTAACTTTTTTAACGAAAACTGAGAAATTGTATTTTTCTTTCTGCAGCAAGATACTATGGATCTGCGTATATGGTTTTAATTTCAACTCGATACCTTCACGCGTTCCCGAGATAAAGGTCTTGACACCCGGACAGAAGGACAGACGGACAACAAAGTGATCCTATAAGGGTTCCGTTTTATCCTATTGAGGTACGGAACCCTAAAAACAATTCATTAATACATCAATAATTTCTAAATTAAAAAATCAACATACACAAATATTTACCTACTGATATCTTGTCTTAATGAGTTTACCATCATGTCATCAAGGCTCACCTTGCCACCAATCAAGAAGAATATCAAGTTTCACCGTGGCTCGTGTTTAATTGATAGAGACGCATAATTTATATGTGCTCATTGACCTACATACAGACAGACAGTGCGGAATTAGATCGACGACGAAGAAAGGTGCGCGACCGCATTGGACCAGCCCCGGATCTAGGGGGGGGGGGGGGGGCAAACCGGAGCACCCGCCCTGGGCGGCATTTTCAGGGGGCGCAAAAATCATAATTAATATGATTAAAATTAAAATAACTTGCTCCACAAAGCGCCTAGAATACGAAAGCTTGGTTGACTCACTGTTAACTTTTAAGAAAAAAGCGCTATATATTAAGTTTTTTTAAGTAAGTTATTTTAAGCGCTGGAGAGAGGGGCGCCACCGTCAAGTTTCTGCCCCGGTTCGAAAAAATCCTAGATCCGGGGCTGCATTGGACTGTAGACATGTTCGCAGACTGTGCGGGGACAGATAATCGCTTTCATATAAGACTGTTAAAGAACACCTATGATCGATATTTTTGAGTGTTTTACACATTGATGTATGCACAAATTTATATAGACAGTTCAAAAATTATACACATTCGACGCGACTTGAACCCGCATTATCCCGATCTGTACCTGGGAGTGTTACCTGTTACCATTTTGGCTACGGAGGTGTCATATGGGATGGTCAAATCTTTCAAACAGTATTTTTTGCTTAGTTATAGGTACTGCCGAAAAGCAGTACTTATGCTTAATTACACTTGACTTGACATATCATGTCAAGTTATATACTGAAAATTATGCAAACTTATAAAAAGTGACTGGTGCAAATTGAAAATTAACAGTCATTAGAATATTGAGTAAATATTATTTTTTATTACAGGTTGTTACTAAAAAGTGTTGTTTTAAAATGTTTGCAAGAGTCGTATTATTATTAAGTAACCTACCAAAATTGTACTTACCATATATTTTGAAGTTTTACAAAATTCAATGGTAATTTTTAAACTGTCAAAAAATGTAGCCTTATAATCTATGATACTCAGGAAATACAATAAAATGTATTCAATTTAATTCAGTGCTTTATTTGCCAGTTAAATGTTACATAGCTCTTAGTATTAAACTTGTACAGCCAATAACAACCTTATACTGCAAACAAACTAGAAAATCAATAGATAATACATTTAATATAGATGTCAATAAATTATTGATAATCACTTACAGAGACAAACGTTTTCTTTTCACGACAGTGTACGTAAAAGTCGTTTCGTGGTTTGCCTTTAGAAAGAGATCTTAATTTCGTAGAGCGTTATCTCTGTCGCTCATATACACCTCGTGCATACTGCTAAATACTGTTCTCGAATTGGAATTGTATAGCAGATATGTATTTTAATTATTTATAAAGTTAACTGTTGGCCGACCTTCATTTTCACAAAAATATCCAGTACTCGGCTGCTAAAATATAAATTTTAACACACCTTGATACGCTAACAGAATTAAAAACGCACTGAAATCTCAGTTTAATAAATTTGTAAAAATAAGAGACTCCTCTCAAACACATTTAATGGTGAATAAAATATTCTAATCTTATAAAAGGGTTTCGTATTTTATTCGAAGTTAACTTGAAATAATATTCGGGCTCACAAAATTCTAAGTGTACATTTTATTGAGTTTCTTTATAAATTTTTACGAGGATTTTTATAGCATTTCGCACAATGAAACATTACTCTGGGAGCGGCGTCGAGAGCTGCTGTAACTGGTTTATGTCCGTTCTATTGCCTATTTGTTTGGTTCCACTTCTATTTTAGATATCCCTGTACTTGCTGAACTTGTAATCCATCATATGCCTCTTAAATTCTTAATAATGCAGATAATAAACATTTGGATACGACTAAAAATGAGGTTTTCAATTTGTCTTTTCTTTATCTCGTTATTCTTTATTCAATGACATTTAACCTGGTTGTGAACTTATTTAAATGTTTTGTTTTGGTAGAAAGGCTATACTACAAAAAAATTAATAACCTCCGCTTAATTGATTTTTCACCAGTTCTCGTTATATGAAAATTTTGTTCGGATGCCTGCTGATTTAAGTTACGTTTTCAGTTACTATTTCTTTTTTGACAACTGGTAATAATAAATCCAGTATGCAATGCTATTTTCTTTTTTATCAAAACGAAAACATAAAACTTATATTTTTGTACTGTCATTTCCAATTCGCTTATTTTACCAATTTTCCTAGGAATAATAATGTTTTCCAAAATTATAGATCTTCGAAATATACTTATCCTATTAGCTTGTTCTACGATTTGTACATATAATATTTTACCGTGACGAAAAATAATCTGGTATAAAATAACACATGATTAATCTTTGACTAGCTCACCTGACGTTTGTCGGCTTCGGAAATAAATTTGCTACCGAGAAGCTGTGATTCATTAGTTAGTATCACACCCGCCCCACTGCTCTATAAACAGAAATAGTGCGAATTCCTTAACTACGCGGAACATAACGGATTTTGTTTCTCCTTTATTGACCGAAGGCTAAAAGCAATGCTTGGATTTCCAATGTATCCTACACATACCTGTAATCACGTCATTTTCCCATTGAGGTAATAAACTATATCTTTTCACTTGCTGCGACCCTGGTACACGTTTTCCGCAATATAAGTGCTGAAATTGTTTGACAAAACCGAAAAAACAACTTCAAACAGCAGTCGCCTGAACAAAGAATAAGTGGACCTGGTAATACTGAACCAAAATTACTGTTTTTTTATAGAACCTCTACAAAAATCAGTTTACAGCCAACGAACATCAATATTATATAAACATCCAAAAATATATTTGAATTCATTTAAAAATTAAATAGAGAACAAGGACAAGTCGATAGACCGCAACGTCGCTTAACATCAGGCGAGTTGGCGGTCAAGCACAAACCTAAGCTAGTGCCTGTTACATTGGATTAAAAATGTAAGAACGAGTATCTACTAAAGTATCTACTTTGTGCTCAAGTACATGTCTATATCGCACAAGATCAGTTACCTCAAAATTCTGACTAAACTTTGAACATATTTCTCGTAAGGAAACCGTTCAGCCTCTTCAATAATAACAACAATTTACTCATACTTTCAGACTGAATGCGCAGCAAAGGGAACTTCTTCCAAGAATTAATAAACAGAAACCTTTACGTGAACTGTTTCACTTATTAATTTTTTATACAGAAAGGCTTTTTGCACTTGACCTGCGTATTTAAAATACAGTTGTTCAATAAGTAAGGAAACGTTAGAGCAGGTACTCGGGCCCTTCTTCTGGCCCGAAAAGGTCGGAAGCCACGATTAGCCTGCGTTTGAAGTCTTTATAGCCAGTCATTTACAGAGTAATGTGCCGCTCAAATATAATTTCAAAAAGAGTGGCTCCGATCCCCAGCGGACTATGGAGGTATAGATAAGATCTCTTTGTGATTCAATGTTATTTTAGAGACGTTTCCAGTTTCTGATTTTCTTTCTTTAACGTTTGATAAAATTATCTCGTTATCTGTTAGGTTTGAGAATATTCTGAATAGCGTCAGTAAAATTCGTATCTTTAGGTTATTTTTTTGTGAGATACATGCGGGGCTTGCTCCATGTCAATGCGGTCTTTTACGATGTACCTACGAGTATTTACGATATTAGGTATACTTAAATACGAATATATGGTTTTTCAATTTTAGTGATAGGGATCTCCATTGCTATATTGATGTTTGAAATTCAACTTAATGTATTGCTTACTATTTACACTCAGACCAAAATAAGGATATCTATATCTGACACCTACATTATTTATTTTAATTAAAAAAAGTATAAGTGAGAAGGTTTTCCGTACACTGAAAGTCAAAGTAGTTACTACAGACCCCTAAAAAAGATCTTGACCCTTCTATGCTAGACTGGGTAAAAATAATCATAGAATATATTTACCAGCTGCTTGTCTTCCTGGGCACACTAATTAACGCGCGCAGCTTTGTCTCTCGCGTATCACAAACTTTTTAAAATATATAAAATTATTAGTTACGGATATTAGAAAAGTGAGAAACGAATTTGTTTATATATATTTATTTATATTTAGATAGGAGTTTTTATTTATATTTTCAAATATTACTTATACTGGCGACGGAGTAGTGAAAAAACATATATTTTCCTATTCCTCAGCCAATTCTGAAAAATTAAAACTTCTCCTATCAAAATAAACAAATTGTTTCTCACTTTTCTATTATTCCTACGTAATGATTTTATATGTTTTAAAATGTTGAGAGAGATAGCTACGCGCATTTAGGAATTTGGTATTTGTGTAGGCGATTTTCAACTGTCATTGCAAGCCAGCATTTCATAGATCATACCACCTAATGTCATAATGTAATGGTAGAGGGTCTCTCTTTTATCTAACCCTCTAACCAGGGCAAAATGTAGCAATAAATGGCCTCATGGTCTTTGATGTTCTGCATATCCTATAAGGGTAAAAAGGGGGAAAAGTGTATTTATTTACGTAACTGACATTGTCTGTCAGTTACATAAATAAATACTGATATAAAAAGACAAAAGAGCAGATAAAAAGACTAACTGAAATACGAGACCTTAAAAAATGTAAGTGTAAGCCCTATGTAAAACTTCCCAAACATAATTTAAACCTAAAATAGGTAATAATTTTATTCATAGAGGGTAAGGTCTCTCGTATGGATGAATTTTAATAGGCGATGATGAGGATCTGAGAGCCGAGAGTAATTACTGCGGTCAATCCAGAGGCATGCGAAAAGAATTAAATATACCTATTATACTAAACTTAAATATT
Organism: Lycia hirtaria; assembly: GCA_947563715.1. Classification (NCBI taxonomy): domain Eukaryota; kingdom Metazoa; phylum Arthropoda; class Insecta; order Lepidoptera; family Geometridae; genus Lycia; species Lycia hirtaria. The sequence goes on along the minus strand of OX387381.1, from coordinate 32,502,040 downwards.
CATTTTTATAACATTTCTAACTAACCGCTCAAAAACCCAAATTTTATTACCTCCTTTACTTCAACCGAATAATATCATCAAGGTTGCCTGGAAGAGATCGCTTTTAGCGATAAGGCCGCCTGCTGTATCACTGGCATGTAAACCCTTTGTTACTGTGTAATTTTATCTATGTAATATCGTCAATTATTCCTATTATATGTTATATATATACCTATCATTATAAAATGGTGTACACTTATATGTGGATGTAACAGAATTTTAAGAAATTCCATCAATGTTATTGTGCTACTAATGCAAAAAATAAATTGAAAAAGCCGAAAGCATTCATTTTCATTTAATATTTGAGGAGTGATCACTCCAAAAAAATCATTAAGTTACTACGTGGTCATTTACCCTCGATATATCGATTATATTTGGCAGTGACTGGGGTTTATAAGTACTCGATTTTAAACTAAATCATGTGTGTGTTTTTTTTTCTTAAGGAGAATGAATTGTAAAAAACTTAAAAATTTGCGGCTCTGCATTTAAATATCTAATAGATTCGAATCCTATTTTAGAAAAAAAAAAATATCAGTTCAATAAATTCTGTCAACACGCTCTTTTTCTAACGAGATTACTAGTTAATATATGTTGATATAATAATTTACATTTGTATATACTATCTAGTATTGTGAACAAACTGCAATAGCTTCAATATGCAAAGATATCAGAATTTAACGACGGAATATTCGATGTCACACCTGGGGTCAAACTTTTGATACAATTTTTAATATTCGTTGGTGACACGCACACACTGAGCAAGCACACAGCGGCCACTTTTCTTTTTTTCTGCCTCTCGCTCTGTATTTGATATTTTTATAGCTCCCCTATATTACCATGAGTTATTGCTGAGCAATTTAAATATGAATGGAGGTTCGACAGTTTCATGTCTCCTGAAAGATGAAGAATGTGTAATGGGACCACGAATGCCTAGAAAACACTGTTTTTTATCATTCAAACTGTTATGTAGGTCTGTGCGATATTTATACGGGCGGACATCAGAAGTCAATATTTAAAAAAATAATTTAATACAACTTCTACAAATCGGACCTACGATAAATGATAGGTATCATCACAGGTCACTGTGACTTAAACTACCACCTGCAAAAGATTGGATCTACAGATAGCCCCTTGTGGAGAAGATGCCTTCTAGATAACGAGACTATAGATTATGTGTTACTACAGGCTTTTAAGATCGGGATTTCTAGAAAAATCTCAAAGTCAAAATCAGCTCTGCAATGAAACACTGACGCAACAGAGGTGGAACAACTATGCCAGCGACCCAAAGCTGTGCTCCGTTATTTTAAGGAACTTGGCTGGTTTGAGTAGGCTGGCGGGGGGAAATGCACAATATACCCCAGGCGGGACGTCATTTTTTTTGTAGTTCTAACAGGAAGACGCTGGTTGCAGACCGCTATATTATTTTTGGAAGAAATTCATGGTAGATGGTAGAGGTCTTCGTCCTATGCTCATTGAGGCATTATGGCAGAGGTGTGATGATGATGATGTTATTCGATAACTAGATTCCTATAAGAGAGGTGAAAATTTTGTCATCACATGAGTGCTGCTTAATTCACGTGCCTAAAGAGTAAGCAATAAAAAGTTGTTCATGCCTAAAAAGTTTTTCTTAGATTAAATTTTTATTCTCTTGGTTCGTGGCGACCCGTGACCTTAATAAAACTTTTATTACTAATTTCTAATTTGTATAACGCGCGTAACGGATATTTTAAGAGCACATTATTATTAAAGCCTCAGGGGCCGATTCCGTAACTTCTAACTTTATTGCTTACAACATTCTTAATTAGAGGTCTACCTATTTAAATTTCAGCTTCTATTTGTGCTCCGTTGAGCTTTTATAATTTATTTTTTGGTTCAAAGTTCCTTCCTAGTTGGTAGTTTTAAATGTTGTTACTGATTTACACAAATTTAGGAGCACCGGGTCGCATCTCAGTTGATTTAAAAGAGTTTCAGGACAGCGTTTTCGTTAATATGTCGCTTGATTTAAACATTTTAACGAATTTAAAATGCCATTCCTTTGAACGCGTGTATCTTACAAGTCTCGCAAAAATCTCTTTTTAACCAACTTTTTCGTTTATTAGAAATAAAACTCGTTAGAAAAATATCTTTAAAGATAAAGATAAAGATAATTTATTTGCATACAACACGAGAATTTTATACAACAAGTGCATAAAAGATGTTACACTAAATTTAGTCGCTTAAAATCGTGTTGTGCCGATTAGGCGTACAAATGTCAGGTAGACAGCATCATGCACGTGCGAAAAATTATAAAATAATAATTATTATTATTTGTTATTAGATTAATACACAAACCAAAAATATCTATAATATGACAAAGCAGAAGCAATAAAAGATACACATAATGTCAAATAAAATTAAAATTTGTCATTTAAAAAATCATTGATAGAATAATAACACTTCTGCAATAACAATGCCTTCAACTTTTTTCTAAATAAATTACTATTCTGGTCTCTTATTGACTTAGGAATCTTATTGTAGATTTTAGGACCCATACATACGATGCTATTTTGCATCAGTGCTGTCTTTCCTTCATGTACGCGCCGTTTGTCTTGGTCGCGCCTATTTCTTACAGTAGTATCAGATAGTGTGGGGAATCGCTCCCGGTTTGTTTTTATAAAAAGGGCTGTTTCTAAAATGTATAAACACGGAAGTGTAAGAATTTTATACTTTAAAAAATAGGGCTTACAACTATCTCTTTTTTTGAGTTTAAACATTGAACGAATACAGCGTTTCTGCCTTTTAAAAATAATAATTTTATTTGTTGAATTTCCCCAAAAAATAATCCCGTACCTCAAAATTGATTCAACTAACTCATAGTAGGCTTTAAGTAAAGATTCTATATTTAGAATTAGAATTATTTATTTAGATTTCTACATTTTTTCTATATATTTCTATATTTGTTTATTTATATTTATCTATATTTATTTCTTTACTTACAATATACGTTTATTGTGGCTGCGAAAGTCTATGTTTTGGTAGTAATAATACAAATATCAAATTTAACGAGTCCAAGTGATTTTAAAACCAATAAAAATAAGTATTGTGTAAATCAAGAAAAATATTTTGATCTCTGTCATGATCTATCTACGCGCGTATTTTACTTATTATTTTATTACTTATTATTTTATTTATTAGTATTTTATTTTAATAATAGTAATTATTTAATTTAAGTGGTCAATTGTAGATCTATCAAATGTAAAATAAAGAAACCTAATTTAAATAACTATTCATGTAGTTTAAAAAACAGAATCAAATGTCTTTAAAATACACAATTTACTTTAATGAGATTTGATGGTTTCCGGTTAGGTACTTTGTTTTCAATACTAAGCTAAGTCGAAAAGCCTTGTTAAAAAATTACTTGTTGCGGCTAATTTATTAGAATTAATTAGATAGTGAATAGAAATTTAGTTAAGATAAACATAATCATATGTACATGTACATATACTCCCGTAAAACGTTACCCTGCTTCCCGGGCAATCGGTAAAAATACACCCTGGACGAAATATTTTAGTTCAATACAAATGAGATTCATCCCTTAATCCCGCATTTGGCGAGTTTAATGAGGTATTTCCAATGGTTATACCAGCCACGCCGGATTAACTGACCATAATACGGCTTTGCTCCAACCAAATTAGATCCTTCTACTCGTATTATTGGATGGTACTTATTGATGTTTACTTTAGTTAACTATTGATATTCTTGTTCTTGTTTTTTTTTTTAAATAAAATAAATACATAGGATTTCATTGCAGCTAGTTAGCTTATAAATTGTATAGTAAAGTAGTGTAGATATTTATTTAGTAATAAAATTATGCCAGAGTAACCAGTATATATTTTATCAACACCTTGTTTTTTCGGCCGTTGTAACCCAGAAAGCAGCTGCTTGAATTTCCTTCAAAATTATATTAAAGTTCTTATAATTTCGAATATTGATCGCAATCAAACTAATAGTTTGACTCTGAGCGTATCGGAAAATTAAAAAAAAATGTCTTTGTTTTGACTGGTGGAGAACTAATATTCTGTCAGATTAAGATCTAAATCACAGAATTTGTGGCCCTATTTACATAGATCTAAATTATAGAGACGGACAGTCATTTTTTCTATATGAAACGCCTAGATGTACATTTAATCAACAACTTGGCTGATGGTGAGGCTGAAGAGTGGTTTGGTCTAGAAGATCTATTTACTCTAGACACGATACGCAGACAGGTTAGTTCCCCCCTCTGTTGCCCCATAATACGCACGCATGCAGCTGGTATTCATTGATGGAGTCCATCGCATGCGGGTGCGCGTTCCACCGACAGCAGGAGCCGTTTCCTGCGAGACAGACCTCGCAGAAGGCCCCGCACAGGTCTTGGTGGTGGCGGTGGCGTCAGAGGCTCGCTCCCGTCGCTCGACGTGCTGGTATTACGAGGGGTAAGGTAGTGCTCATCCCCCGATGTACTCAACGAAGGCGCCGGCGACGGAACGGGCGGTGGTGGTCTTTGCGCATTGGTCGTAGCCGCTGTAAATTGTTTTACTTTTGCCCTGGTTATCATTATATTGTTGTTATATTTATTTTCTTCATTTCGATCCATCTCAATCTTCGACAATTTCTGTCATCACGGCTGTCATAGTTTTTAATTTTCATAGTTCTTATTAATTCTTGTATCTGCATTGATAAATTATCGAAAAACATTGCTGGAGATTATTTGATATGATCGTGCATAAAATAATGCATATTAATTCACGTTTAAATAAATAAAAATGTTAAATTTAATTAGTTTTTAAGTTAGTTATACTTTATTGTGAATTTTTATTTGAAATACTCTAGACTTAAAAAGATATATAAGATTAGGTACCTATAGTTCTCGGTAATTAAAGATTTATTATTTACTTTATAAGTAAATCACGCGTTTTGCCATAATTTTGACGAAACATGATATTTTGTGAACACGAAATAGATAACAAAATTTGACGGCTTACCTACTCGGGTCGCTTTAAAGTGAAAACTAATAAAACATACTTATAACTAAACTGCCAAAAATCTTTTCACTCCAGTAAAGTTGTCGGCTAAGCGGTCTGAATTTCGTTTAAATATTATAAGGTGGTAGGCGAGATCCGAGCTCACTAACGACTAGACCCGAGCTGTTAAGCCGAAAGGGCGCGTATACATTATGATTGTTATGGGTAAAGGTCCACTTTATAGCCGTTGTGTTATGCCTTTACACGATCATTATTTAACTGTGTGGGGAACCCTAGATTCGCGACACTATTATGGTTTAAAATACGAGATAAACCTCTAATTATTTACGGTATTTCAACTTTTAGCTTAAATGTTGTATATATTTATTGTAACTAGTTCAACCGCAGTGATATTGGTTTATTACAATTAAACTATAGAATGATTTTATGATGTAAGTAAGATTTTGACATAATTACAAGCTGATGTTTTAAACAATTTACAAATGATTATGCTGATAGAGAACGAGCGTCTCAGATTTTTGTTTATTTTATAGCTAGCTGTATTCTGTGGTGGCACCCGTGTTATCGTGATAATTATATCTCATAATCTTCTAGTCTATCATGAATGAGACTATTAGAGATAATAAGAAAATACTAATAAATAGAGATACCATATCAATAACCACACCATTACTTAACCATATCATAATTTTGCCGTATAGCTACCGGCAAAATTACAAAATCTCTAAAACAGCTGTCTACCTTTTCTCCGCCAAAAAAAGTGAGTTACATTTGTCTCCTACTTTCCGAAATGTATCTTTATGATGTAGCATAGACAGGCTATCTCGAACTGCTGGGAATCAAATTAACCTCAACAATGAACTTTAAGGACTGTGTGAGGTAAGGATGAATACTCCACAAGACTCCACATGATTTTTATATAAAAACTACGGGTCACTCACGTCTGTTTTGAGCCGAAATATCCAAGGTCAAGGTGCGTCACCGACCGAGAGTGACGTGTGTGCTGCTACTTTAAAAAAGACCGCCGAATGCGGTTGAAACTATAGTCGGACATTTCGGCTCAAAACAGACGTGAGTGACCCGTAGTTTTTATTTAAAAATGTGTGAAAACCACGTTAATTTCCATAGTAAAACTCCACATGATTTGACTAACTCACTTTTAAATTTGGACCGTCTGATGATGAAAATGAATGAATTTATGCAAAGGCATAAATACCCTATTTTTGTGAATAAATAAAAAAATATGTACCATAAGACAATGTTTCTTGCTAAATTTTATAGTTCTAAGTCAACGAGAAGTACCCTCTAGGTTTTGATTCCCTTGTGAGTGTCGAAATATGCAGGTTTTTTTTCTTTTTTACTTAAACGGCTGTAACTTTTTCTACGATAACTGAGAGATTTGATTTTTTTACAGCTGCAAGGGAGTACACATCTGTGTATATTAAATTAATTTTAACTCGATACCTCCACGCGTTCCCTGGATAGAAAGTCTTGACAGACGAACAGACGGACAACAAAGTGATCTTATAAGAGTTCCGTTTTTTTTAAGGTACGGAACCTTAAAAACGATGATGTTGATGAAAAGTAGCTTATTCATCTCCCAATTCACAGCTATCTGCTCAGCAGTTTTATCGTGCAAAGGTGACAAACAGACATAGGGACAGAAGAGCAGGAAGATAGGGTTATTTTTACTTTTGTATTAGTTAAGATGTCTTAATTTATCACTTTTCCTTCCCGAACACCCAGTATACTTAAATCAAATAATGTCAAAATTTCGTACTGATATTTGAATTTCCAAGTTTTCCACTGGCGTTGTTTTCCACCAGGGAAGTATTTCGTTAGCCAGTCACCTTCCGAAAGTTTTCCAACGCGCTATGACAGGGCAAACAAGGGCAGAACAAACAAATTCGTCACTGACCTATTTTTCCGCACGCTATAAATATGTCACAAGCTTCACAATCAACTTCCATAAATGGATGATACAGACGTAATTATACTCAAAAAAGTATGTTATGAATAAACTTTCCAGTATCTAAAAAAATTATCTCGCATATTGATATTATATTTGTTATTTTTATTATTTCGTTATTTTTATTACTTGTTAATTTACGGCAAATTCTAATACTCCGTCATATCCAGCTTAATAAATAATAAATTGAAAAGATATATATATCTTTGCACTAACCATTTTGTTTGCAATATTATATCAATAATATAACATATTATCTTATAATTTTGTTCTTTAATACTATGGTCGAGTAATGTATACTAATTCTAATTAGGTATCTTTACTACTATTACGAAAACGAAGGTAATTAAAAGTTGAACCGATTGTTATACAATTTTGTACAGATTCAATTGAAAACTTGGAGATGAACATAAGCCACATTTTATCATCATCATAATCACCGTTTTTCATCACTACGCAGATAAAACCGTGGGGTGTAGTTGTTAATTTTATAAAAACAAAAGTATAGTTACTGAAAACCGTAAATTATAAAGTGAATGTACGTTTCTTTTTTCACCACGACAATTCGTAGATATTACTATGGAAACTAACGTAGTTTTCACACATTTTTAAATAAAAACTGCGGATTACTCACGTCTGTTTCGAGTAAAAAAATCCGAATATAGTTTCAACCGCATTCGGCGGTCTTTTTCAAAGAAGCAGCGCAAACGTCACTCTCGGTCATTACGAGGCGCTTCACCCACCGAGAGTGGCGGTTGAAACTATAGTCAGATTTTTTTACTCAAAACAGACGTGAGTAGTTTTAGTAGTTTTTTATTTAAAAATCCGTATATATTTTAATTTTACTCACTCCAGTACACCCGAAAGTAAAAAGTTGTGACCAACTATTTCACAAAACGTTTGTTTATAGGAATATCGTAACAAAATGCAAATGGCGTGATCTGCGGAGTCAGCAGCGATTTTTACAACATGCCGGGATCGGACGTAATATTATCAGATGACGGGCCCCGAGGGACTGTAAATATCTCTCCGTTGCGATTAGCCCGCGCCCCGGGCGACCGCCCGACGGACCGACCTCGCCGAAATGCGTTTAACAACATTTTTGTTGTAGACACCATCGGTTTAGCGTTACTTTTGTACCAACTTTTTACGAAATATATCTAAGTTTAACCACCAGCTCGTCTGATGGTAAGCGATTCTGGAACGTTAATTTAGAAGATATCTATTAATATTAGCCTAGAACATTCCTATATCAACTACATTGACAATTATATTATTTATTTCTTTCTTTCTTTCTTTATTTCAGTTTAAACATATAACTAACAGGCATGGTTCAATACATTATACGTTACAGGCATAGAATTCGCCCTATCTACTTAGAACCCAGCGTTACAGCTAAGATAGGCTAAGAGTATGCTATATTTATTCTTAGTATGAATTTGTTTTGAAATTCTGGACACGTTCCTATAATTTAAATAGATATTTAATAAATATCAGACACAAATATCTGCAAGCTCTTTCATGCTGAAACATTTCCAGCGTTATCGCAGTCGTTACGTGCAAAATGAAAACATCTGAGCACGATAATGCGGCTGAGACGTTTCCAGCAGGATCAATGATTATTTCTATGTCCTCTGGGGCAACAAGTTGATGAAATATTTGTTCAATCGCGCGTGTAGCATAGTTTCATTTATTTCACTTCACCCTAGTCACTCGACTGAAATAACAACACTCTGTCGGATGTGAATCAGCAATAAATTTCAGGCGATACATGGTATTTCTATGTTCTGCCGGATTAACTAATGAAACATTTTTCAGTATAACGAAAACAGATATTTCATATCATTTAATGGTATTGTAATTATTTTATAATTTTTCTAATAAAAAACCGACTTCAAACGTAACTTACTAAATCCTTCACGATTGTAAACTTTTTCAAGAGACCTCTCTTCACCCGGTTTTTTTTTCCTTTGTCAAGAATGCAATGACAAATGTCATTGAATGTCAAATGCTCGTGTTCGAAGATTAGAAAATGTGCAGATGTTTATACGATAATCCTTAATATTTGACACTCTTGCAAAGAAAGACGTGTAGGTGGAACTCTGCGATTCTATAATCTGACGCACTTACTCAGGAATACAATGAAAATAATTTTATTTTTAGAGATTATTCAATGAGTAATAAATCGATGTATACAAAATATTTATGGGACCAACTTGTGAGCTTTCTCTATACATCAATTCAGGAAACACAAAAATTGGTTCTCGAATGACGGAGTAATTCGTGTACATACATAAAAAAATATACGGTACGAATAGATAACCTCCTCCTTTTTCGAAGTCGGTTAAAAATGGAAATTCTTCAATCACTTACCTTATTACTGCTATTCAGTGAACGTAGGTTACATTTTGTCTACGCTTACGTAATTTTAGTTTAGATTAAAGTTAGTAAGGACATCTGTAGTATCGATCCGATAAATGCTGACTCAAATCCTGGCAGTGGTTAAATTTTTCAATTCACTAGTTATAGTAGTATCGAATAGGTAAAATATTAAAAATATCATAGTTAATGTAATTGGAACTATGTATAGTCACATACTTTAGTGTAATACGAACGTATTTCACTAAAGCCTATGGTCTAAGATCCCGTTATAGGACGACCTTCACCGAGCTGCTTAATGGATGAAAAGTATTTTATATTCAATTAAATATGTCAATAAATATACTGCAAATGGGTTGTCTAAAAAAATTCAGTCCAGAATGTTTTTTTTTTATCTTTTCACTGGTTTTTGTTAATAGACAAATTCCATGCCAATCGAAAATATGAAGCCCATAGATGATGATGATGATGATGATGATAGAATATGCAAACGTTAGGTTGACTATTTTTTTCCCGTCACAACTCTTGGGTAGGCAGGTATAAACAGGTAAATCGGTACTAGTAACTTGCACCAGTCTGATTAATAAATTAAAGTTAAATTAAAATAAAGATTATTTACACATAATATATTGAATTTGTCTATTAACCAAACCAGTGAAATGTTTTAATAAAAGAATATATTTTTTTTATAAATTAATCATATTCTGGACTGATATTTTTTAGACAACCCATTTGCAATATATTTATTAACATATTTAATTGAATATAAAATAATTTTCATCCATGAACCAGGTCGTCCTATAGCGGGATCTTAGACTACTACACATTCGCTGACTTCTAGAATTAGAAGAAGTTTCGTTATAATAGTTACTTGAATGATTGATATTGTCGCCACCACTGAAAGTAGTCAACAGAGCGCGCGGGTTCACTGGACTGTGGGGTCAGTTATCACCGAATCATACATTAATCGAAACTCAAAATTTGACTTAGGCTTTTTTAATACAAAGGTATTATTAATTAGGTTTAATTAGATTAAATAATCTAATTAATAATAATTCTTACGAAATTTGATCTGGCGAATCAGAAAAAAATCTGCTTTACGGTCAGAAAACACTATAAAGGGGCGGGCGCCAGCTTTACAACTGAAGCCGAGTAGGTACTACAAGAAATATTTCCATATTTTTCACTTTCGAACTCGTAAGCACACATATTTCTTTAATGCAAGTAAAAAATTGGCTTGTTATCTATTATAATAGACCTTTATTTACTTTACCATGCCTACTATTACGCTCACTTTGATTCAATATCTTTTTGCCAATGATATCAAATCAACGTAACAAGATCCTTTGAGATAAATGCGTAAGCATTGACCCAAATTCCTCAAAAAATAACTCTAATAAAAGCAAAAAAACCTTTTCAAAATAATATTTTCTCCATTTGTCTTAAGCCACAGAGATATAGCCGAGTGACCCAGTTGTCCAATTTAAACGACCGCATTACTTAAGCACAAAGAGTTTTTAGGTTGCTCGGGGACTGAAATTCCTTATGACTAGAGATGCAACATTTCGTCGAAACTTTTTAGGTTAAGATTTTCATAAATGTCATTCACGTAATCGATGCAAGTAATATAGATTTAATTTAATTGTTTTGCGCGCGATTGATGAATATTTTTGTGGGTTTAAAGTAAGAATTGCAAAATGCAATGAAACTTCCAAATGTAATAGTTAAAATATAAGCTTGTCATTTATGGTTCTAATCGTATATAATCATGAAAGTTACATAGTTTTTCATCATCATCATCTCAGCCATAAGAAGTCCACTGCTGGACATAGGCCTCCCCCATGGATTTCCAAAAAGACCGATTGGAAGCGGCTTGCATCCAGCGTCTTCTCGCCACTTTTATAAAGTGATCATAATTTTTAGAGATAGCAAAATAGTTTTCTCGTTATGTATGAAATCTTCAGCCTTCTCGATAGGTACACAATAGTCTAGAATCGAAATAGATACACTATCTTCTCGATAGACACATAATTCTCACGATAAACACACTAGCTGCCAAGAAGCTACTTAGCCTCGAGCACCGCCGTAAAGTAGCATGTCTGTCTATTTTCTACTGGATTCATTTCGGGGAATGTGCGCAAGAGCTTCATGACCTAATTCCACCCTCCCCATTTCACTACAGGACTAGCAGAAAATCGGCGAATTACCACCCATTTCTCGTTGAAATGCCAAAAATCCGTACTCAGCAATATCGATCCACATTCCTGTTGCGTACTGCACAAGAATGGAATTCGTTGCCGCCATCTCTGTTTCCTGAGACCTACAATCTTGGAATTTTCAAGGCTAGAGTGAATAGATATCCTCTAGATCGACGAGCTCCATCCTCGGCCACACCGTCGCTTAACATCAGGCGAGTTGGTGGTCGATCGTAGATCTATAGGGTATAAAAAATAATAATACAAAAATATCTATAGATACAGAAATCTCAAGATACATCATCATCGAGATATAATCTCGATAGATACCGTTTTCTATTTATAGAACCTTCTCGATAGACGCAATCTTCTCAATAGATAAACGACCATACGATGTAGTCAAATCATATCGTTAGCTTTCACGTTAGACAAGCAAGCTATATGAGTGAAAATATCACTTCAGTTAGAATGTGTTTTTTCAGTACAACTTGATTCTTATAACTGTAAGAATCCTATTGATTGTTTTAAAATGCAATTTTGCTATGTAGCTTGTATCGAAAAATATAAATTATTGTTTGTTGGTGCGGTCAATATCCAGAGGAGTAACAGCGAGTGCCATGTATAGAGATCTACCCAAAATTAGACCAAGGTAAATAACAAGTGTTTTATCAAATAACTTTAAATATTACATTTTAGCCATTCCGAGGGCTTTGAATTTCATAATACAAAACGTTACAAAAATCTTGGATTATTAAAACTTTTACAATGAACACACATAAAAGCGCAAAAATATCGATAGTTTCAAAAGATCCATCCTTAAGTTATCCAAAAGCTTTAAGCTACTCTGCGCGGACAAGTATCAGCACGTCGGCGATACATAATGCATAAACATGGCACCTCCAGTGCACTGCAGAAGGCTGGAGCCAAGAGCTCTTCACATACGAGCTTCTCCGTAGCACGTAGTCTGTTAGCTACACGCGCTCGATATCACTTTCGACACTCAATTCGATTTGGATATCGAGTTTTGAATTCGAATAGATCGAAATGCTAACAGCACCACTATTTTTTGTTGATTTGTAGCTACGTGCCATGACTCGTAGCTCGTAGCACCTAGACTTGCCTACGTACTACATAATGTAGTCCTATGAATTAATTGTAGAAATGAGATCCTCGCCAAAGTCATAAAGTTTCATCTCATTGATGAAACTTTATTAAGGGAGGCTCAAAGCGCGCAGCAAGCAGCGCATCACAATAATTTTAATAAACATATAAAATCATTGAGCAGGGATATTAGAAAAATTAGAGATGATTTTGTTTATTTAGATAGAAGAAATGTTTTAAAAACTTTTTTTTTCGGTATCTTTTAAATTGGCTGAGGAATAGGAAAACATATGTTTTTTCACTACTCCGTCGCCAGTATAAATGCGATTTGGATAAAACTTTTTTTATAATTATGTTTCCTAATTCAATAAACAAAATCATGTCTTGCTTTTTAACCGACTTCGAAAAAGGAGGAGGTTAGATAAAAAAAATATACGGTACGAATTGATTGGTACCGTATATATATATATATATTTATATTTATACACGAATTACTCCGTCATTCGAGAACCAATTTTTGTGTTTCCTGAATTGGTGTATATAGAAAGCTCCCAAGTTGGTCCCATAATTATTTTGTAAGCATTGCTTTACTACTTTTTGAATAATCTCTAAAAATAAAAATATTTTCATTGTATTCCTGAGTAAGTGCGTCAGATTATAGAATCGCAGAGTTCCTCCTCCACGTTTTTCTTTGCAAGAGTGTCAAATATTAAGGATTATCGTATAAACATCTGCATATTTTCTAATCTTCGAACACGAGCATTTGACAATCAATGACATTTGTCATTGCATTCTTGGCAAAAGAAAAAAAAGAGCGGGTGAAGAGAGGTCTCCTTAAAAAGTTTACAATCGTGAAGGATTTAGTAAGTTGCGTTTGAAGTCGGTTTTTTAATAGAAAAATTATCTAATATTCCTACTCAGTGATTTAATATGTTTAAAAAAATAGGCGAGAAAGATAGCAGCGTGCTTTGAGTTTATCCTTAAACAAAAATAGTGAAAATATTTCTATGCAGGTTTATATTGCTGAGTCGGTTGTGTGTAAGACTTCCATGTATTAGGGCGCGGATTTGAATTCTAATAATGAATTCTAACTTATGCTATCCTTGAAGAATACCTTAGCATTGCGATATAATAGTTTCTAGTTCAGCTGGCTAGATATAACATTTAATAGTAGAGTAGAAAATCAGTCGCCAAGCATCTTACGGTGTATTCCGGCAGTCTCACTTGAATGGCAATTTACCTAGCAATCTAGTTGTACTTATACCATTTAATACCAGGCTAACTAGGATCAAAATTCTTATTTTGCCTATTCATAAAAAATGAGTACGTTCTTAGATTTTGAGTAATAGTCAGAAATATATCAAATAATCCTATCATAATACGATATTAATCTTATTTAGTGGAAACACTCAGTAACAATGAAGAACATAACACGAAGGCAATAGGTACATGTGGGTATAAGTAGGAAGGGCAGCGGAGGCATTATCTCTCGCGGTTGACCGAGCTTCGATCACTGCCTCGACGACCCCGAAAGCCTTGTTAGCGCCTAATGACATGAGAACAACCGAAATCACCACTTATTTATAACTTTCATTATATTTAGGACTTTTCTTGTAAACTATTCAGGTGTTATGAGAGAAATGTTTGTGAGTGTCTCTGTATATGTCCATCGTATGAATTGAAGTGAACAAATTTTGAAAATTTAAATCCTAAATACAGTCATAGAACAAAACAGAACTATACTTGTCTATGATACAGTTTTCACAGCATTATGTTATTAAAACAACTACTATAGCCTCGATGACACTGGGCTAGCTTTAGTCGGCGAGTTTAAAAGCTAGCGATTGAGCGAGTGTCGATGACACAATCAAAAGCAGATTGTAAAAAAGCTCAATGACACGGAGCGAGTTTACAAGCTGCTCGCGAACTCGCTGGCTTGTAGCTTGTAAACTAGCCCAGTATCATCGAGGCTTTAGACTGTATAGTTTTTTTTTTTTTTTTTGAGAGTCTTATTTATTATATAATTTTGGATCTTTTGGCATATTTGCGAATGAGACTGTGACAATATATGTCAGCTTACTATTTGGTATAAAAGCTATTTACTCCAATCACTATGTGGATACGTGGATGTGTACCTATGTCACGCTCAAGATTCTAGATTGTAGTTTGAAACAAAATAACACTTTTGATGTTTCGCCTATAACAGCTTACATAACTCTCATACCAGCATTGAAGATTCTTTCGTGCATTATAACATATCCCAGTGAAGGGATTTGCGAGATATTTTTACATCCCTCTATTTACCTTCTTTCCACAAGAGAGCTTCCTTTCTCGGAACTTGTGTGTTCTATTTTTGTACCGGAACTCTTCCATTCTTCACAAATACGTATTTACTTGCCTAAAGGTCAATTACTTTTTACTACTTTCACCATAAAGAGATGTTCAGAACGAGCAATCAGAAGCAGATATCGTACCTCGCAGTAGATCTAATAAATGTCCCATGTGTTCACGAGCGGAGGCGTAACTTTTCCTGAATTATGGTATATTTCATATATTTTTGTTTTGCAAACATTTAACTTGTTTACAAGATACACAAACCCTATCGTAGATAAATTATGAGTAAGCACTAATTTATGTGAACCACTCTAAAAATAATTATATTGAGATCGCTAGACATATGGTTAAAGTTGGTAAAACTGGCGCTTCGAAGGTTGCGATCAATGCAGCGCAGCTATTGCGTATTATTGACACACCCTCATTGTGAACATAGGTATGAAAATGTAAGCGTAGCAGATCTTAGGTACGTGATAGCTATGACGACCGCATTCATCATCATCATCTCAGGCATAGGAAGTCCACTGCTGGACATAGGCCTCCCCCATGCATTTCTAGAACGACCGCATTGGCTGAACACTTCGTTAGTTTATATTAACTGCGCTTTTCAGAATGCTACCTTAGGCCTTCTCACAAAATTCCATTTTCTGATGTGGATTTCATCTAGCATATTTTTGATGATTCCAAACAATTCTCACAAAGTAGAAATACGTGATTCAGCTTTAAGTAACGGTCGAAATGAAATCGAGCACATGTGCGAATGATACGTAAGATCTGCACCCGCGTCCCGCCAGAGTCCCACGCGTCTGACGTGACCTATATAAAAAATCCAGGATTAAGTGCGCATCCGGCCAACTGGCAAAACGTACGAATAGATAATTTACTGCTAGGTGACCTTCGGTGGATTTCAACTGAAGATATGAGAAGGGGAGTAGCGCCGGGAAGACAATGTCGTACATATTTTAAGCGGGCACGCCCCGTTCGCACAAAGGCGTAATTTATAGGGCCGCGCCGAGACGGCTGCCTGAGTTATGTCCCGACGATAGCGACGAGCTTTTAACTGCCTAATGGACCGATTTACTCAGGCCACCTTGAGCCTGGTCTGCTGTTTACACTCAAGTACCCCGAAGGCTGAATCGTAAGGATAACCGAGGGGAGATTCATCTTTTGTCGTTGAAAAACGAGAACCATTTTTAATGAAATCTTCAACGTTTTATTAGATTTCACAAGAGGTAAGATTGAGTTTGTTGTTCGTCGATGTGTCGGGCAGTGGGAAATGTGGAACGAGTGCAAACTTTTTCAATAAAACATAGCCCTCTGAGACAACATTTCAATGGAGCAGCGAGCGATGTTTACGGCCCGGGCGCCGCCAGTGCGCTCCGCACTCCACAGAACAATCCAATCCAAAGGTATTGATCAAATTGCTTGGAAAGAACGTACGCCTAGATAAAATATAGTGTGAAATAAAAATATATCAACTTACAATTTCTATTGGAGACCGTTGCATAAGTTTTTATGGTCCACAGGATAAATAAGTAGGTACGTAGATACGAGATACGTTTCTTATCTTAGAGCCTATTTAGGCGTTTGTATTTTTGGGTTCTGTAAGTGCCAGTGATTGATCACCAGATCGCCAATGAAACTCGCCGTTTGGTAAATTCTGATTTTCGTCTGGTCTCATAAAGTAAATAACATTGATGGCCTACAAACTTTTATATAAAGTAGTGGTCATCATCACCATCTCAGCCATAAGAAGTGAATTGCTGCTGAAATTGGTAGTAGGTACTACTGAGTAATATTAACGATTCATTTCATTTCAACATTCTGTCTAATCAAGTTTATCCCTACTATTTTACAAACTACTGGCTCCACAGATTGCTATGTTCAATATTATTAAAGCAACTGTTTTAATAGCGTAATGAATTTGACTGTTATAAATCGCATATATGTAATTTTAGTTATGATGTTGAATAGATATTCTTTGTAAAAAAAAAACCGAAAAAACTGACTCCAAAAACATAATATGTATAACGCATTGATTGTGATGAAATTTATATGAGACCACCTCTGAAGTATGATCTACCAAATGCAAAAATAATCATCAAAATCAATGCACAATTAGCTGAGTAATCGGTGAACAAACATACAAAAATAAACTTTCAGACCGAATTGATAACCTCCTTCTTTTTGGAAGTCGGTTAAAAAATACGCTGCGAATTGATAACTCATATTTTGAAGTTTCATAAAAAAAACCTTTTAAACTTACAGTAAAAAAGCGAACGCTGCTTTTATGAAGACACTTTTGAATATAACTGAACCTCAAGGGAGCCACTTGTGCATAGTTGACCTACTTGTTGTTGCATTTTCATCCGCCTGTATTCCTTATACGTTGTGCATATTTTATTTTCATGTATAAGATACTGTTTTGCATATGCGAAAGCTCGGTTCTTTGGATTGGATGGAGTTGTGTGCAAGCTGTCGGTGGTGGCGTCTTTTATAAATATATCATATTAAAGGTCAAGAGAATTAATTGTATTTACTATCAGGCAAACAACTTGTTCGTCTTATCGCTCGCTATCAAAAAGTTCATATAACTATAATTATTATAATTCAAAAGTCTGAAACAACCGAATTCGAATTGAATACCTACGCAATTTTCTTTAACTGGGTCACATTTTTTCTGGTACTACACCGATTTTTATGAAATTTCTATGAAAGTCTTAAAGTAAAATATTTTTTCGAAATCAATTTATAAATGACGGAGTTATAAGAAGCTAGCCACTCAGTCTATACGACTTTACTTTTTTTTATATAAGATAAAAAACATTTTAAAAAAATACAGCCGATAATCTCCTTTTTTGAAGTCGGTTGAAAATAAAGATATGCGAGAACGAGAATGCATTATAAAAATCCGTACTAACCAACCAAAAGTCCACCGTAACTCTTCGCAACCCACTCGATCTATATTTAATCGAGTAAAGTAATAAATGAACGACAACCAATAATGGGTCGTAATAATTGATTTGGTACAATTGTCATTAGAAGTAACAATTAGGTCGATAGTGGATTACCCGAGGGTTATTGCGTCGCGGAACGTGTATTTGTGTCACATTGGCATCGATCCGCCTCTTCCAGCCAATTACTGCCGATACATGACCGAATATTGTTCTCGATACACTGTAATAGAGTTGAACCTCGTATCCAGCACTGCGTTGTGAAACAATTTTATTGTTTTTATTTTACTGTCGCTTCGTCACAAGTTAGAAACTGTTGTTAGTGAGAGAAGTTCCTTGAAGATTGAATTGTTGGTATGAACTTATTAAGTAATAATTTTTCTATTAAAAGAAATAAAATTTATTTCCTCTCATGACACTGTATCCTATTTCGACAATGTAGGCAATATTCATGGCACCAACTAATTACAATCTTAAAATAACTAAATTTAAAAAGACTAATATTGTATGATAATTTGACTACGAGTATTTTCTTTGTTTAGTAGTTCTAACTACACTATGTAAGCAAAATGAAACACACGCACGCCCAATGGCACACACGTAAAATGACTAACATTTTTAACCTGATGCAGATAAAAATATCTGACATATAAATCAAAAACCAGTACATTTCCTCTCTATCTCAATTCATCTGTATCAAACGACCCTTTACATGTCTCTTCATTAGATGTCACACTATTGCTTTTGTGTTCATTTCGTATAGATGACAGATAACGTCGCCTGAGACAATGCCTTTGAATACAGGTAGGTAAGAGTACTTACCTACCTATATTGCCTCATATATGTATAAACTAATATATATATACTTATATATATATATATTCCGTCTGCGAGCCCCATGTTTGCATCTGTGGGGCCAAAGTTGAAGCAGACGGACATCACGGCCTAATACACCGTGATCATGCGATGAACGTACTCCTGAGGTGTGCCCTTGTCCTGGCAGAAGTGCCATGTATACTAAAGCCTCCAGGCTTATCACGCTCAGACGGCAAACAACCAGACGGTCTTACGTTAGTTACATAGGGGGGAGGGCTGTGCCTCGTGTCAGATGCTACGTATATCAGCACATTTGCATCCTGCCACCACCCCGCTACCCAGCAGAGGTAAACGCCTCAAGTATGCCTGCTTGGAGTCAACGTATAACTTCGTCCTATTTGCTGTTGAAATTTCACCCTGAATCTCGGACACCGCCTGGGGGGAAAAGCCGGGACATGCGGTCGGTGTGGTTCCTCGTCCAGCGGATTTCTCTGGCAATAGAGCGTGACAACGCAGCGAACGTAATGAGAACTTTTGGGCCAAGGATATGCGTAGGGGAGTCGTTGACTGGTTAGGTAAAATACTTAATTTTATATTGCTGACGTGCCTTACAAAAAAAAATTAAAACCACACACACTTTTTGTGCTTAAAATTAATTATAATTTTGCTTGTTATTTTATATTATATATTTTAATTAAAATGTTGTATTACATTGGCCATATTTGTAAATATAATAATATAAATAAAATTAAAAACCTAAAAATATGTACTTATATATAATTAAATATAATAATAATAATAAATAATAATAAATATTTGTGGACATTTCACACAACACCATCTAGCCCAAACTAAGCAAAGCTTGTGCTATGGAACTAGATGGCTGATAGAATACATATATACTTTTTTTTTGTAAATATATACATATGATACATAGAAACACCCAAATATAAAATATATATATAATAAAGACGCAACATACCATCCCTCCATAATTGATATGCCATCAGCTTGAACTAAGCGGTTCCTCCGACCTTCCAAAAGCAAACTACGAGTACTCGGCAATGAATTGCCTTACCACCGTCCTTAATTATTTCTTTAAAACTATACATAACCCATATCCTCAAGTCTGAAGTGAATGTAAGTACCTTCTGTTTCTACGAGTTTCATCTTCGACCACAGCTCCCTTTTCCATCAGGCGAGCTGGTGGATAAACGTAGAGTTACTCTGTAGAAAAAGGCGAAAAGCATTGATATTAGCTTGAAACCCCGCTTATTGTCCAAATTCTGCTAAGCCCTCTCCGTCCGCGGCTTGGCTCAATAATTCTTAGTAATAAAAAGTTGTAATCTAGTATATACCTAAATGTACGTGGTTAAACGATTTTATAAGCCAAATTAGAAAATTAGTTAAAGTTAACCAACAAGCAACCTTTATACGTCACAGCGCTCCCCACTACAAAACTTTAAAAATAATTAAAAATAGATCACAAAAAAAAAAACTTGCTAAGGCAATAGTTAAAAATTTCGAATACAAACATCAAATAAATACTTAAGAAATTATATACATTTAGGGTATAATAATTTTTAAATTATTTTAACGAAACTCCTTTCCAGATTCGTTCGTAATCGAATATAGTCAAGTGTCGAGCCTATCTACAACCAACTGACTAGCCTTTCAACTGAGCTAATTCAGTCATCTACCAGTGCCACCTACATAATTAGTTAATTATTTCCAATCCTGTTGGTGTTTAAGCACAGAACAATGGAACTTTTTGCTTTATTTTCCCAATAACTGAAGCCTAATTATCTTCAAGGGGATTTCCGGGTAGGAAAGCAAATAAATCGTCACGCCAACTTTTTCGGGGTCACCACGCCCCCGGCCACCACAAACGTAAAAATACAAGTCTGTAATACAACGTGTTAGGGAAATTAGGCAAAGTCTCTGTCCAACTGATATTTTCGATGTAATGATTTCTAAGGTTTTTGCGATTGTTACTTATTGATATTATACAACTTTTAGATAGGTAGATAAACTCTTTATTAGAAGTATATATCTATATAAGAACACACCTTAAAAGTAATAACAAAGGACTAAAATAATAACTTTTAACGGATTTATCGAGTATATTTTTTTTCTATATAATCATTTGAGATCCAAATAATGTGATGAATTTTTAGAATCTTTAATTTAATTCTGACCAATCCAATATCTTTAATTAAGTTGACCAATTTTAGTTTATTTTATTTTATTGACCAATATTAGATATTTTTTATGTATTATTTTTTGACGTACAATATTTTATAAATTATTTGTTCGCTCCATTAATGCATGCTGTCTCCATCTTTAATTATTGTGGCAATTGTAATTATGTTATTATTATATAAAACTATTGCGAATAATGTTATTGTACACAATGTTGATGGA
This sequence comes from Lycia hirtaria, assembly GCA_947563715.1. Lineage (NCBI taxonomy): Eukaryota > Metazoa > Arthropoda > Insecta > Lepidoptera > Geometridae > Lycia > Lycia hirtaria. The sequence goes on along the minus strand of OX387381.1, from coordinate 32,480,826 downwards.
CTTAAATAAATAAATAATTTTATGATCTGACGTTTCGAACACTTCGCAGCGTCCGTAGTCCGTGGTAGTGGTTTTCGGCGTAAAACTAAGCAAAGCTTGTGCTATGGAACTAGATGGCTGATAGAATACATATATACTTTTTTTTTGTAAATATATACATATGATACATAGAAACACCCAAATATAAAATATATATATAATAAAGACGCAACATACCATCCCTCCATAATTGATATGCCATCAGCTTGAACTAAGCGGTTCCTCCGACCTTCCAAAAGCAAACTACGAGTACTCGGCAATGAATTGCCTTACCACCGTCCTTAATTATTTCTTTAAAACTATACATAACCCATATCCTCAAGTCTGAAGTGAATGTAAGTACCTTCTGTTTCTACGAGTTTCATCTTCGACCACAGCTCCCTTTTCCATCAGGCGAGCTGGTGGATAAACGTAGAGTTACTCTGTAGAAAAAGGCGAAAAGCATTGATATTAGCTTGAAACCCCGCTTATTGTCCAAATTCTGCTAAGCCCTCTCCGTCCGCGGCTTGGCTCAATAATTCTTAGTAATAAAAAGTTGTAATCTAGTATATACCTAAATGTACGTGGTTAAACGATTTTATAAGCCAAATTAGAAAATTAGTTAAAGTTAAACAACAAGCAACCTTTATACGTCACAGCGCTCCCCACTACAAAACTTTAAAAATAATTAAAAATAGATCACAAAAAAAAAAACTTGCTAAGGCAATAGTTAAAAATTTCGAATACAAACATCAAATAAATACTTAAGAAATTATATACATTTAGGGTATAATAATTTTTAAATTATTTTAACGAAACTCCTTTCCAGATTCGTTCGTAATCGAATATAGTCAAGTGTCGAGCCTATCTACAACCAACTGACTAGCCTTTCAACTGAGCTAATTCAGTCATCTACCAGTGCCACCTACATAATTAGTTAATTATTTCCAATCCTGTTGGTGTTTAAGCACAGAACAATGGAACTTTTTGCTTTATTTTCCCAATAACTGAAGCCTAATTATCTTCAAGGGGATTTCCGGGTAGGAAAGCAAATAAATCGTCACGCCAACTTTTTCGGGGTCACCACGCCCCCGGCCACCACAAACGTAAAAATACAAGTCTGTAATACAACGTGTTAGGGAAATTAGGCAAAGTCTCTGTCCAACTGATATTTTCGATGTAATGATTTCTAAGGTTTTTGCGATTGTTACTTATTGATATTATACAACTTTTAGATAGGTAGATAAACTCTTTATTAGAAGTATATATCTATATAAGAACACACCTTAAAAGTAATAACAAAGGACTAAAATAATAACTTTTAACGGATTTATCGAGTATATTTTTTTTCTATATAATCATTTGAGATCCAAATAATGTGATGAATTTTTAGAATCTTTAATTTAATTCTGACCAATCCAATATCTTTAATTAAGTTGACCAATTTTAGTTTATTTTATTTTATTGACCAATATTAGATATTTTTTATGTATTATTTTTTGACGTACAATATTTTATAAATTATTTGTTCGCTCCATTAATGCATGCTGTCTCCATCTTTAATTATTGTGGCAATTGTAATTATGTTATTATTATATAAAACTATTGCGAATAATGTTATTGTACACAATGTTGATGGACTTAAATAAATAAATAATTTTATGATCTGACGTTTCGAACACTTCGCAGCGTCCGTAGTCCGTGGTAGTGGTTTTCGGCGTAATAATGGATCAGCCCTATTTATGTAAACTGTCCCACTGCTGGACGAGGGCCGAATTCTCATTATCGGAAAGCCAAAACCCATGCACTGGTCATGTGTGAATCGGGAACTGCCTCGAGATTACCAGGATCTACTAATCACAAGTCAGACGATCTCCCAAAGAACGAGAAGTAATATTTATCAAGTCAAATCAAATTTTATTACTTACCTACCATGTCATTAAGCATTTCTGGCTACGTTTACATATCTTATAACATCGCATATTGTCTGTAGTAAATTCAGCCATATAACTTTGTTCTTAATGTAATTTTACGTGAGTAATGCACGTAGGTACCAACTTATTGTGAAAGCCTAAGTACTAAGAAATATACACAAAAGCTTACAACCGTAAGTAATGCGGAGAATGCTGACACTAAGTACATAAGGTTTGTTAGTGAAAATAAATGAAAGCAAACCCAACCCATTTTCGCAATTTTTTTCATAAACGTAACAAAGCACAACAGATGCCGTTTGCATACTCTTTTATGGTTAAAAGGCTTTTAGCTATAATCTCATGTTTATAAAACGTGTTTGTTAAATATGATGTTTATCTTGACGAGCCGTGACGAGATCTAATATTTTTTTGGTACTACGGTTTACGGTTATGATTATGAATGCTAAGGGAAGGGCAAATACCATATTCTGAGTTGTTTCAAGGGAGGTAAGCACTCACATAACAAAAATAATAAAGTTGGATGAAAGACTCGCTCAAGTAGGAATTTACGTACAAAAATATAAAGAGCCAGCAGACAAATAGGGCTAAAATAAAAACATCGCGACTTTATGTTGATAGTTTTATTTTTTTATGGGTGATAGGTTAGGCATTTAGCTATAGCTCATGTGACGTTAACTAGACTAGACTAACTAGACGAAGTAGTAATTATAACTAGACCAGAGTTGGAATTAGGTCTCAAGTGAAATAGCCGGGAATCATGGCTCGGTGTCCTTCCACCATGCTATAGTTTCCTCTCGGTGTTTTCCTGCATCAAAGTCATTAATATGATTCGAACTTACACCCTTCGGCGCTAATATCCCACCAATTGAGCCATCATAGATTCTTCTCTATTCATCTTTCAAACCTTCTACTTATCTCCCATTGATTTTTTATCCACCATCTAACTCCACTAAATGCTTACACAGCTTAGTTAGCTAAGTCTATAAGTATAATTATGATTTCTGTGTTACAAGCTTTATATCAAATTGCCGTATTAGTCTGTATGAGTCAAATATTGGAAGTTATTATTGCATTGTCAATAATATGTTACAATGTATCTGGTCTGATAATGGAGCGGGAGGGTGACCGTAGGAACTATATAAAAAATAAAATATGTATTAAAAAGATTTAAAAAAGTTAAGATTATATTATTATAAGGAAACACAAAATATGTGTTTCCATGACCTCTTTTATTTATTTTATGTTATGTGCTCTGTGTGCACGTAATCTAAAGCAGACAAACCAAGTTGAAAGTCTGAAAAAGATCCTCAGTGATATAATGATGGATGGTAGTGGTAGGTAGTCCCTAACGACCCTACGGCTGGAGGACTCTCCACGGCTCAGCTGGTTCGCGCTCATGCACTTTTCAAGTGCGCGCTGTTTACGCTCCAGTTCAGATCGCAAACTTGTATTTACCTGCAGGCGTCGCTTGTTTGCGTCTCAATATCGGATATTATGTATATAGCACACGACACTCTGTTTTGTCTTATCCGACTGCGCAAGAAGGAAGATAATGTTTTTCGTGTGTATCTATAACGTGTATATATGTAAGTATGTACATATAATTATGTTAGTATGTTATGTTTATGCAAATATAATAAAATTTTGAGATGATAATAAGGGACCTCTTCAATTCAATCTTGGTATTTTCTATGAATCGGTATTTTCCACAATTTTTTTCTGTGTCGCAGCCAAAAATAAGTTTTTTTATATTTACTTAGGTTACCTATTTGTGATTTTCTATTAGCGTGCCGTGTGGACGCCTGTTTATTACCCCTGCTCAGCTGAACGTGATTCCTAAGTAACAAACTCTATCTTAATGATGTTTTTACATATTAATGAGGGCATACTTGCTTAATCAAGTTAGGCGAGGTCGTAAACGTCCGGCCGGCCGAGCCAGGCTGATTCGTGGTTTATTACCGCAGTAATTCTACATTATTGCCTGTAGCTTGCATCGAGTGCTAGTCACTGCTTCATTTACATTCGTCTGCCGCAGAGCGATATGGATTGGATTAAGAAGATGAATAAGTAATTTAGTAGGTATTTAAAGTCTTAATATATTTAATTAGTGCTTACAGTGCGAGGCACAAATTGTGGCTTGAAACTTTGATTTGCATGTATTAAGGAGCTTTTGAAGGATCAATTAAATATGTTAATAGTGCATCTTAACCAATTAGTCAGGTAAATCTTAATATATCTGGTTCTCGTACCTACACTATTAAATATATATCGAATATATTTAATTGTGTAATGCGTTGTTATATGTTATACATAACAAGATTTTTTGTACTTGTTTTGTACGTCAGAAATCTCAAGAAACAGTAAACAAATTTGTAATTATTAATACGTGGAGATGTTTGGGAATTAATGTAATTATAGCTTATTTAATTTTTGGATACTGGTATGCTGGAGTAAAAACTTTGAGAACAATCCTGTACTTTTTTTTAGATCACAAAACAGGCCAAATATTATTATTAGCTTAAAAAGCATACAATTATGTAATGAACACATTTGCCCTTCTTGATGTATAATTATAACAAGCAATTATAATATTACTGCTATTTAGGAATTGCATATAATTTCTAAAAATATAGGTATATTTCCCATGACATTTATGAATCTAAAAAAACAATTAACACAACACATCTTAAATTAAACCGGAATTTTATGAAATTCCTGTGAACTGTATACATTTTCTAGATTTCAGACGTCATATCCGTTAGCATATTGTATAGATGTACATATAACGAATTTCCATTACGGTAGCGTGTAATTAGTCCAAAAGCACTAACGTACCAAATTTTAATAAATTAAAAGCAGAATACAATTGATTACTTTACAGCCAATAAAATATTCTTAGCTTGTGTTGGTTAGCCTTTTCCCTACATTTCTATAATTTTATTGGGCATACCTCCGCCAGCCACGCTACAAAAACCGTTTGCCACTCAGCCCACGTACAGAGAGTTTAGATAAGGGCGCCTCAACACTGCCTAACTTCGACACAGTTTGCACTTTGACAACTAATTAATTGTACTTACCGTACGCAGCTTTTCAGTTGGCAATTGGGGAACAAAATAGTGGCGAAAATAGTTGAATGTACGTGTACATGTGTGAGGCGAAAGTGCGCTCAAATGTGTGAAAGTTTAAATAACTGACCAAAAGCGTGCCGAGTCACACAAACTGAACTCAACCCTACAATACCTATCTCTTACAGTTGGGAGTATATAGAGATACTCGACTTGCTATGCGTACTGTTCGTACCGGACGAGCCCGGGGTTCCAGCAAACAGACGTGGTCGCCCACATGACCTGTTCCACGTAGATCGCGGTCGCACAGTAGCACGTTCTATGTCGCCCCTGAATCGTGCCCGTCGCCACTTAAACGCACTCCTTGCTGCCAACCCTGATTGTGACATCTTTTGTGATAACTGGAAGACTATTTTAAGTACCTCCTTGACTTATTGTGAAAATCAATTGGATCAATGGGACAGGTGTAAAAAGCCTGATGATTCATTGGACTTTGACGATAACCTTTGAGTTTATTGACTTGGTACTCTGAGTACTTACCCGAACGGTATATTTTACTTTGTATGACATATTTTTTTTTTTTGTAATGACATGCTAGGCGTATTGCCCATTTGACATTTTTGTATTGACATTTTAAATGATATTGTATTTATATAATGAATATTTTGTAATCCTCAGACATTTGTTTAAGACATTGTTTAAGAATAATTTTTGAATATTGTGAGATAATTGTAATTGGTCTTTTTCCGTTTTTATCTCAATAAACGAATTTATCATTTATCATTTATCATTTGAGAGTTTCTATCAATTCGGCTACGGAGGTTAGTGACTTAGGGTACCTATCGAAAATCTCTGAACCATTGTTTTTGGTTATACCAACCGAGTGTAGGTACCACACATGTTTGAAACATTATTTTTCAGCTAGACATTTGAAAAGGTGAACACGCATTAGAGACGCGCACCAGTCATCACATTTAAATCTTTGTATAAAATTGTATGCAACGTTGCACACTTACCTACCCGCGCCGAACACCGAATCCAGGTGCAAAAATTCGGCCCATTAAAAGAAATCAAAAGATGGCATTGTCACTGATATGTCGTTTTCTTATTGATTTTCAGGAATTAATGAATTGTTCGTTGTTTATACGATAACAACACGACATCCAAGGGACTAGATAATTTGGAACCAAGGATACCTAAAGTGCGTATACGAGTAGGTATATAACTAGCTTATATTTTCATTATTTTATGTTATATCTAAGCTGCCACTATCCGTTAAATTCTAAACTTAGCTTTCTGTTGTTATAATTTTAATCATATACTGTAAAGCTGTTAATTTTCCTAAAAATAAATAAATTAATGAAAATTTGCGAATACACTGCCGCTGCCTGTCAGGAAGAGGGAGCACAGTCTGTGAAGGAACTCTACGAATTTGCGATTAGTAGAAGTGGAATGGTCGAAAAAAGTGGTATCTGTGGGAATGATAGATGACCAAGGTTCACTCACAGCTTAGCGAACATACATTGATATATTTGAAGACAACGTAGGTACTTTAAGCTTATTGTACCTATTTATATAATATAGACCATTAATGTTAGGTAACTTGTGTAACATAAGTACCTAACCTAGATATTGCAACATCGTCACTCACCTCATAGTAAAACAGAAATCCCAAGACAAGACGCTATAATGGCTTTAGCCGCTAATGGAAGGGAACCGCAGGCTTAACACTGCGGCTGACGTGAGCCTGTATCCGCACACCTACGGCCAATCCCCTTACCGCAGCTGGAGCCTAGAGCCCGCTAAACGGGGACTACAGGACGATACTTCAACTACTTAATATTCAACAAATATTCGATATTTTTAAAGATTTTTTTCTACACAAGTATTTACTTGTATACAGTTCAAAAATATCACATTTGACGGTTTTTGAGGCCGCTTATCCCAATCAGTATTTGGGAGTCTACCAATTTAACCATGGGCGTGTCACGTGCGATGTAGCAATCTCTGAACAGTTTATTTTTGCTTAAACCAATCAAGGGTTGGTGACGCCACCTGTAACACACACTTGAATCATGTAATTACTCAGCTACTCAGCTAGACCCTCCGCAGACTGACGAGAGGTGTTTAGATATTAACATACAGATAAAAAAAACATTGATTTAAAATTTAACTTGCTGTTTTTAAAATACAGATTGTCATGACCCACTAAACTTAACTACCAAGTACCGATTGGAATATGCGGGTTCAAGCTCCATTGTATGTGATATTTTTGAACTGTCTACGAATTTGTAAATAAGTACCTATTTAAGTGTGGAAAAAACTTCAACAATACAAATTTAGTAAACTCAAAAACGGATTTTGATGAAACTTAGCTAAGAACACTCTCGATGAAATCTAAAAAAAACAACGGGTTTGCACTCCGGGAGTTCCGGCAGAAGTGAAAACTTGAACATTAATGTTGTGCATTTTTGAATATTTTGGAATGGTTAGTAAGGGAATAATTTCGCACGAATTGCTTTATTTATTATTATAAAAGTACTATCATTTATGTGGTTAAATACGTAATTTCCCGAATATTTCTTGAAGATGAGTGTGTGAAAATCAAGAATGGTTTTAGCTATGTCTCCTCAAAATCAACATAATACGAGTATATATTACTCATATTATGGCATGCAATATGCATCAATCAGGTTAAGCTGCTTTGTATAACGAGGTCCTAAGTTTTCTAACTTTCTTGTTAATTTGATTCACATATAAACTAATGATAATATGTGTATAATAACATCTTGGAAACGAAACTTCCTTCCAAAAACCATGCATATGTTAAATACAAGATACATAATATATGTAGAATAAGTCTATTGTGTACCTATAAATAAACATGATAACTGCAATAAAAAATATTGGTATTATTATGCAAAGACCATCAAATTGTACAAAAATAATCAGTTATAAACATTGTATAAAAAATGTATTTTATATTTTTGTTTTTTATTAATGTATTTCTATTATTATTTAAGTACTTACCTACTCATTTTCTCCGCTTACCCTTATGCCCCAGTTTACTCTAGACTCGACGTCACAGGTTCTTTTTGGTAGTCAGCTATGTTTATCTTTTTCTGGCAACAATAATTCGTATATCTCTGGTTCTTTTCTTGAGATTTCGCTGCGATTGACTATGTCTATCCCTTTCTGGCAACGAGGATTCGAATTTTAACTCTGTTCATATCTATGCATTAAAAGTCGCTGTGAGGTGAGTCTGCACTATATACATATGTATATAGGTAGGTATAGCATGATTCGCCATGTATGCACTTATTCAATGAGTATGGCCTCTCTATAGATTTATAGAAACTCGTTTCCAGCCCCCGTATTCTGAACTCATTCGGGTTCGGAATCTATATCTCCGTCTCTGTCATTTCCTTAGAGAATGACAGAGACGGAGATATAGATTGGGTTCAGAATACGGGGACTGTTTCGCCCGCTGATGTTAAATTCTATTATGAGCTAGATGGCGCTGGCGGCGACTTAACGCACACAAACGATACACTCGTGAAACTCCAAGGTGCGATCACTTGTAACAGTTGTAACAATTTTAACTAATATTTTTTAAAATTTCAAAGGCTTTTTTCACTATTTTTGATAGCATTTGCTTTGAAGCGCTAAGAAATCTAAGATAAGAAAAGAATGCTTACAGTCGGGTATTTTTTAAATACTGTAGGCGTCATGGATTTCATTGTGAAAAACTTAATCAAAAACGAAAATATTTTTGTTGTTCTGAAAGGTCACTCCAGGATAAGTACATGATAATTTGTTGAGTTTACCCAACTTTCTTAAATTGAACCGAAACCTAGGTATTACAATGTCCAAACGTTTAATAAACAGGCTACTTTGTCTCGCTCGTATTGTACCAATGGAATAGTTCCCCAAGGTGGATTGATGCGACTAATTACACGCTTTCAGCGCTGTCGTATAGCCATTTGTTTCACCTCCCCAGGGGCGTTAGCGTAGTTAGAACAAGCGAAGTAGCTATCTATTCTGTGCTTCAAGGTTTGATGGAGAGTGGGCCGAGTACTGTACAAGGACAAATGGCAACGCGCGGGTAGAACTTTGTAATGTTCCCGAGGTTTTGGCGAGAACGTGGAAAAATCAGGTCGCTGCTATATTGAAGTTTCAATGCAAGGGTAATGGAATGGGCAAGTGAAATAGTGTGCTGATACAAGTATTTTCAGGTTTTTTACATTAATTCAATAGATAGAAGTTTCATGTAGTCCCCATTTTATTGATGACTAGAACTTATCTGACACTTAACTCGTTATCCATTAAACTTTAACGAATTTTAGTAATAATATCGAATCCAATAAAGTACGACACAACTCGGTAGTTACATCCGAGTTGTGACCATAGGTACCTACGCAATTTCAGCCACAAGTCCACTGATGCACATATGGCTCCCTCATTGACAAAGACAATTTATATGCAAGCACTGATTCTCACTTAATGCTACGTTTACACGCTTGCCAAGCCGCGGCAAGCCGCCACAAACACAAGCGTGTAAACGGGGTGTTTGGCTTGGCTTGGCGTGGCTTGCGTGAGCTTGTCGCCGATCCGGGTTAGTGTCGGTTTTTGAACACAGATCAAAGGGAGCTTGTGGCAAGCGTTTGCGACACGTTGGCGCGCGTGTTTAGTGACGCGCACGAACTCGAACCGAACGGATGTCGACAGACGCTGTATACGATCGCGTATCGACCATGACTAGTTGGTCAAACGATGAAACTATGGCTTTTCTCGAGGTATATCAAAGTGGATCGCGCATATGGAATCCGAAGGACGTAAACCACAAAGATAAAAAGAAAGTAGCAGACGCTTGGTCTCATATTAGCCACGAATTAAAAAAACCGGTTAAAGAATTGAAGGCGAAAAAAGAAATATTAATTATATATATAAATATTAATTTCAATATCCAAGTCCGCCGTGCTTGCCTGTCCGGAACATACTAAACTAACGCACTCGCAAGTGTGTAAACGTAGCATACACTCGTACGCTTTTTATAGCTCCTAGTTTAGCCATGTCTGTCTGTCCGCGGGTCCTCAGACTATTAGTACTAAAAAGTTGTAATTTGGCATGGATATGTATGTACCTACATAAGTTATGTCAAACAAGTCGTAGAATAAAATCTAGTAAATCCAACATGTAAACTAGGGTCTCATTTTCATCTGTTCATCGTGTTGGATTGGTAATCAAAAAATATTAGGGTGTGCAAAAACCATTTTATAATTTAGTAATTCGTTTGCGAAATATTAAGATTTTTTATTTAATTATTAGATTCAAGTGTGTGTGTATGTGTGTGTCCCTCTACCTCACTGAATGTTTGATATAAAAAAATCATGCTAGTTGCATATTTATGATGAAATTAAACGGAAAATTATCTTGGCTACAAAGCAAGAATTTTATAATTGAACTCAACGACGCGGACGAATTTATTGAGGCCAAGTTAACAAACAACTCTTAACAACTTATTTGTCATGGCACACAAACAAATAAGTTATTATACGGGAAGGCTCTTTTATATTATTATAATTTAATAAGTTTGTCAAGTAGAGCTTGGAAAATTCTTATTTTTCAGAAATACTTATATATTTCAGAATTTAATTGTATAGGAACTTAGGAACATACATTCAAACATACACCTGAAAAACATCCTCCTTGTGGAGTCTTGTGAAAATAACTGATAAATAATTTTATTTAGTTAACATATTTTTAGGCCTAAATATGCAGTTCAGACTGAAACAGAAAATGTATTAATATGCTTAGTTCATAAACATTAAAACTAGTAACAAAGTTTTGCCACCTGTCCATCTACATCCATGTACATGTCAAAAGTTTTCATTATCATCATCATTTTGAACCTCTTATCACACTGGGCATAGGCTTCTCTTCTTTTACTCCACTGTGCCAATCTTGTCCAGGTCCGACCTGCGATTTTTACAATATGAGTATAGAGTTTATATGACAATACTTATTCATGTGTACAAAATGAATACACAAAAAATGGATGAACAATGTACGTATTATACTAGTTTTAAAACCATGCTTGTAAGTTTCCCAAGAACTTGTCACATGTGGACTTGTGGACTCATGTGCACCAATTTTAATCAGTTGGTCACTCCTCTGAATTTACTAACGCTTATAGCACTAAAATGGCACTATTCTTTTCATATAAAAATTCTATTCTATTTTATAAAACACTTTTTAGGCAAAACAATTGATAAACAACTGAACTGAACAATTTTTAAATGAATCAGAATTAATGCTAGCAATAAACCATACAAGGGTATTTCTTCGAGCTCAAGTTTTCTTCTGATTTCAGGATGGAAGGAAACCTACCAGACATCAGAAGGAAACTCAAGCTCGAAGAAATACCCACTTGTGAATTATTTAAAATAAAACTACAAACATTAGCTTAAACTTATTGTTTATTCCTCAACCGCGTCAACATTTTCTGTCTGCAGGCCCTTGATTGAGGCAACAGGCACATATGTCACTAGCGTGAATAGTTTGTGGGCAGAGTCCTCATCATCATTGCGTCTGCGGGATAGCCTCACACGCACTCTGAAGGGGACATTTCTGAAAAATTCAAATTTCTAAATACATAAAAAAGTTTTATATGACAATATAAAGGCTAAGCATGTGACCAGCTCACCTAAACTTTTATTCACAATATGTCAGATCCCAAATGAGATCTGGATCTGATGGATTGTAAATAGCTGCTAATGAAGGCTAATTAAAATAATAAAGATGTAATCTAAAGGTCTTACAGAAAACCGTTACTCAACTTTGATCAACATCTCAAATTATATCTTATTTTCACTATCATCATTACGTGTCAATAAGAAGTTGACATATGTTAAACACTGAAATTTGAATAACGTGTTTCAGTAAAACCCTAAGGCCCGGTTCACACGGCATTGTACCGCACGTTTTGTTTTGTATTCGTTTTTTACGTATAATCCCCCGGGTGTTCACACAGTAGATTTTCATTAGTGTAAAAAACGAATAGCTGCAGTCTTCACACAGTTGGCACCTTTATATTTTATTCTATTAAAAACGTATGAACATCGTGATGTGTGCACGAGCCAGAGCTATACTATGCACCACTGCAAACCGAATATGTTACAGTTCATTCGGTTTGCTTGTCAAGTCCGTTGAGTATACGTTTATACGTATGAACGTCATACTTTTTTGCAGTTCAAACAAAGTGTGAATGGATCTATGTACATTGTATGCACCCCTATTTATTCGGTAAGACGTATACTGCAAAAAAACGTGCAGTACAATGCCGTGTCAACTGGGCCTAAGATGTTAAGCACTCAAACTATATAAAATAACCTTCCAAATAAGGACTCACAAATGTAGAATGAATCCTAAGAGTTTCCTCACATTTGCCATCATTGAAAACTCAACCTAAGCTCTTCTTAAAAGTTAAATATACATGAGAGCCATAGTTTCTTTAAGGCCAATATCATCATCACAACACAATCAACCCTATTCTACAATATATTTGATGAATATATAGATTTGTGACTGCACTGCAGTAGTGGAGAGCAGTACCACTTATCAATTAATACTGAATTAAACTAAAGAAAATACAAAATACTTTAGAATGCTTAATTTTCAAGCACAATATTGTTCACATAAACTAATGACATGGCTCATAACAATCTGGGGGCACAGCAGTGGCCCCGGCCAAGTCGAGTATGATTGTAAGTATAGATCTTTACCACAGAAATAGTCTGCTGGCTGATCTTGTGATGCTAAAATGCACAAAACTAGTATGCAATTCTGAGAAATCTGCTCACACAACTGTTCTTGGCAGTTATGATACTCACTCAGGTTTGCTTAAGTAATAATGCACCTGAGACTAGTTTACTTATGAACAAAACATGGTACATAGAATTAACATACACTAATTTTGTATGTATTAACAGTAAAGTCCACTGTCAGTAGAGATATTACAGATTTCAAAGCTGCTAACATCATGATCATTGTAAATTTTAACTTTCATTATTTCAAGAGTTGATCAAGATTTCATGGAATGTAGTTTCAAATGGCTAATTACGCTTCTCAATGTTATGATCACAATTATTCAATTCAACCTTAAACGCATTGCGGATTTATGTGCTGATTTTATTCAAAACATCTATGGTTAACAGAGGCATTTTCTAACCTAACACTGATCGTAAACATTAGCGACAACTTCTCAATAAATAATTGAAGAAATTGTATTTATTATAATGAATATACAATAAAGGAAATTCTAGTCTTACTATAACTTGAAATAAAGTTTATTTACCTGACTCCCTTGGACCAAAGGTATTTGTTTAGGCGGGTGTCTACTCGAACGTCCGGTGTTCCCATTTGTTTTTCTGCGAATTTTCGGATTTCTTTAATTGCTCGTGGAGCGCGCTTCTTGAAACCCACTCCATGAAGACGTTTATGTAAATTCACTGTGTATTCACGAGTGACAACTTCATTGATGGCAGATTTGCCTTTCCTCTCGCCTTTGGGTTTCGCCATTTTGATCTGAAATTACAAGAACCGGAGTAAAAATATGGTAGCACAACATAAATTAGACATTATAGAAGGTCTACCCTTAATAGTGTACGAAGAATTAACAACAGAAACCCAAGATTATTTACGATTTTTTCGAAAAACACACACCTCGGAGTTTCAAGTTCCAAAACCAACCTAAAAAGAACTGTCAAAATCAAAAAGTTCGGCCATCAAAGAATAACGTCAATAGCTGTTAATGTCAAAAATATTTTTCTTTTTTTATAAGATTTGAATCCGCTTAAAGCATTTACCAGTGTCAAGTATTAAGATTTGTTCCAGTTTTTTGAATAAAACAAGCTATAAGTATTCTAGTCACGGACACGTATACAGTCATTTTCAAATTCAAGTCGTGCTTCAGTAAAGTAGTGGCGACTATACTGAGAGCTTCTATGAAGTTTTGCCGACAACTTGAAAAGACTCATTTCGTCGCTATATTTCACTTGCCTACGCAATTCACGCAATTCATCAAACATTAAAATAAAAAGCCACCACTTTTATAGCATTAAAGTTCTAAGTAACAGAAGTTTACGAAAATAAAATGAAACAACAGCATGTTTCCAGGACATTCCCACCAAAACTCCGAATTGTATTCTTATTTACGAGGATACTTTAGAACTTATATATGCTTAAAGGTCTTGAAACCAAGCCACATTAGAACTTATACTTATTAATTATTTTTATAGAAAAAGTTTGATGATGATAATGATAGGTGGACTATTGTTCCTTTTACTACGATTTTGCTTTATTCGTCACTATTTATTTGCGCTCTTATTAATATTCAAAATAGTTACCTTCGAAAATATTTATAAAAAAATTATTTTTGAATCCGTTCTTGAATCTGATTCATTCAATTTGATAAATGTTTGTTTGTAATGTTTGTTATCTGTTATTCGTTCATTCTTTATTTTGAATTATTTTGTTTTAGTTGGCGGTGTAAGTAATAAAAACCAAGTTTTTATCGATTAAAAGGGAAAACTAAAACTAACTACATAATGGCTGACGTGTATAAGTTAGTGTTCACCAAATATTTTACTTTAGAACTGGAAGTAATATTTTCATAAACTTAACCTTAAATTATAATTACAATTTCAGAATTATACACCCTGTTAAATACTTTACCGACTATTTAACTCGTAATGTTCGGCCAGACGGTAGAGAGTTTCATGAGCAACGCAATATCAAATTAAACGTTGACTCCGTGAAAACTGCAGAGGCATCTGCTGTAGTAAAATGTGGAAATTCAGCTGTTGTTTGTGGCATTAAACTGGTATGTAGCGCATTATTATACGTGTATTCATACACAAATAAGTGCCTAAAAAGCTGTGTGTGTGTGTGTGTATTACAGTTTGTTATCCTAATGTTTACTGCATAAATTTGATTTTGTCCCATTGCCGAAATGTGTCAAACAAATAATTATATAAGTACCTATTAGTATTATGGCAAGTTTTGGTAATGTTATTTTATTTAATTTTTTATTGTATAAATATTACAGGAGTTAGCTGTTCCAAAAGCTGAAGAACCCGATAATGGCTTTTTAGTCACCAATGTGGAGCTGCCTGCATTGTGTTCTTCAAAATTTCGTCCCGGGCCACCATCAGACTATGCACAAGTCACAAGCACCATGGTTTCCGATATAATCACAAATTCAAAATTTGTTAACTTAAAAGATCTTTGCATAGTCTCAGATAAACTGGCTTGGGTGGTGTATTGTGACATTGTTTGTGTCGACAATGACGGGAGCCTTGTTGATGCTTGTATCTTATCACTCCTGGCCAGCTTAAAAACATGTAAGTTTTAGTAAAAAAAAACGAAAAATGAAAACTATTAGTTTTCATACCCAACTTATGATTTTAGTTTGTTTAAGATCTGTTTGTTTATTATTCATAAATGCATATTGAAACCTCGAATTATTTTTGTTGTTTTTAAATTAACATCACAAAATGCACTAGAATAGTCATACCTGCAATAAAAAGCTCGCCTATAATTTCACCCATTAAACTCTTGACTCAATTTGTCAACTAAACATTGCCTCTTGAGAATCTAAATAGTTTTCTTCCTAGATATACCTCCTTTTGGTGTCTATGTTAATTGCAGCTGGCATAGGAGTAATTAGTCCAGAAGTTGTTGAGCCATAACAAAATAAAATTAATTTCAAATTATTGTTTTGTTTTAGTGTCATTACCAACTGTAACCTATGACATTGAAACTGAAGAAATTAAAGTGGACCCAAGTGTAAGAAAAAAATTACCCGTACATGGACTCCCAGTTCCAACTAGCTTTGCAATCTATGACTACAGTGAAGGGTAACCAATCTTGTAACTTTAATATACATTTATTACCTTGAAACAGTAGTTACATAATAATTCAATATCTTACTTATTTCTTTACAGTAATATAATCCTGACAGACCCCTCACTGTATGAAGAAGATATGTGCGGTGGAATTGGCTCAAATCTTATAATCTGCTACAATGATGGATTTCTTTGTGGAAGTCAAAAGTTTGGAGGCAGCAATTTATCAATAGAATGTCTGGACAAAGCAATGAAAATAGCTAAAGATAGAGCTAAACTGATTGAAGATGTAATAAATATTTGTTTGAAAGAGCATGCAACAGAGTTGGTAAATAAAAATAATAATAAATCTAAATGAAATACATTCAACATTTGTTGTTTTATTTTGTAACAGTACAACATATTTTATTAGATAGATCTAGAGAAAAACAATAGAACCAGAACATTTGAAATCAACTTAGAAAATAAACAAAAATATTTCTCTCCTTTGGTAGTCGGATAAAAAATAGCAAAACAAATCTTATTTGGACCCAAGCCATCTCAATATATGAAATTTTTCACATATAAACTAAATTGACAGAGAAACAGATTTCACAGAGGTAGACATTTCAATGTTTGTTTGAACCATACGTAGTATCTTCTAACTGGTTTGTGGTTTGAACCATGACCCTTTGGGTCATGGCTTGAACGCAGTTGCATTGCAGCTGGCTGCTGCTGGCCTAGCATGGAAAGTCGATATACAGATGTAAATTTCAGTCCATACTTTATATCCTCTGAAAGGTGGAAAGTAGGGATCGTAATCGGTTAAGAAGGTTACGCCGTTACGCTACCGGTATAATAACGGTAGAGGTATAAATTATAAAGGTAGACCGAAAACGGTGATAATAACGGTTAAGGTATATAATAACTCTACCGATATTTTGTTATATTGGTACCGAAATCACCGCGTTGCATAGGATCTCGCTCTTACGCGTTTGCATACGAACGGGGGATGGAGATGCGCGGGCGGTCAAGGTCTTACCTTTATTTTTCGGTTACGGTAGCGCAATTTATATTGATATCGATAAATATAGGTATCGTAAAATTCCTATACCTTTATTTTCAGGTATCAAAATAAAAAGGTATGACGTCATACCCTTAACCGTTATAACCTTTATCTTTTCGGTATGAGACCCCTGGTGGAAAGACTATTTGTCGACGTTCCATGCTAACCCTACTAGTTGGAGCTCACATTAGAGGTGGGAGTTTTTTCAACAGCTTTTCAATCGTCAACGAATTAACAGCTTTTCGTAATAACGTAAACCAGTTAAATTTTTGAAACCTGATAATCGCACAAAAGCCGCTTCGTCCTGTTAATTCAACGCTTATTGGCTGAACCTCAGAATACAGAAGACTAAACGATACACGAAAATCTCCGAATACGCGCGAAATTGCGATTAATTCCCGAATGTATCGAACGAGAGAAACCCGATGAAACAAATTCAACCTACGTTTTTGTAAAAACGTTATTATTGTAGGTTCTCGTTGATAGGTAAAGCAGTTGATTTCACAAAACAAGTTGACTGGACAATGCCATTCTTTCAAAGCTGTTATTGGCTATAAGGATACATCCACGGTCCCTAACTATGGGCCTTATAAGGAAGCTCAAGGTCACGCAACGAGCTATGGAGAGTGCTATGCTCGGAGTCTCTCATCGAGATCGAATCAGAAATGAAGAGATACGTAGACGTACAAAAGTCACCGATATAGCACAGCGGATTAGTAAGTTGAAGTGGCAGTGGGCAGGGCACATAGCACGTAGAACTGATGGCCGATGGGGCCGAAAGGTTCTCGAGTGGAGACCACGTACCGGCAAGCGCAGCGTAGGAAGACCAGCCATGAGATGGACAGATGACCTCATACAAGTGGCGGGAAGACGCTGGATGCAAGCCGCTTCCAATCGGTCTTTTTGGAAATCCATGGGGGAGGCCTATGTCCAGCAGTGGACTTCTTATGGCTGAGGTGATGATGATGATGATTTAGTTTCACCTAAATGTTTGTCATTAAATCTTGCAAAATATGAAATTTGATCCACTTCCCGGTTACCGATTGAGCTGAAATTTTGCATACATGTGTAAATCTCGTGACAATACAATATTATGATAACATGGTGCTGATCTGATGATGGAGCTGAAAGGTGGCTTAAGGAACTTCGCAATGAAACGACACAACCTCATCGAATTTGGGCTCATTTGAATCGTCTTGACGAGTAGTTTGTCTTTCAATGGTAACCAGGGTCTTATGATGGAGCTGGAAGGTGGTCATAGGAACTCTGTAATGAAGCGACGCAATCCCATCGAGTTTCAGCTCGTTTGATTCGTCTTGGCGAGTACTTTATTATTAACAAGAACAATAAAAGCTTGTTTTTAAAAAGTTTTTTTTATATAGGTAGTACCTATATAAAAAGTTAGGTATTAGGTACTTGTTTTGATTACTTCGGTCAAGGTCGGTTTTAGTGTGGTCGTGCGGGAGGATTTATTAGTTTTTCATTTTTTTTTAGATAGTGTTTATATGACTGTATAAAAAAACATTTTCACTTCATTCTTTAATTTTCATTGGAGAAAATTTCATTTTATACCATTTTTAACTCTATTTTCAAGTCACCTGTTTATGTTATAATCGTTATAGATAAAAAACGTTGACACAACGCGTTATCAAAATATCACATTTGTTAAAACCCTAAAAACGAATCAACTGTTTTTTCAACCTGTTACCGTTGACAAAAAGCTGTTTTTTAAAATTGACGAGCAAATTGTCAATGACCCACCTCTAGCTCACATTCAATAAAAAAAAATTATAATGGCAATGTTTTTTAATCTATATTTTTGACCATGACACAAATGTTTTTGACAGCTTGTCAGGAAGAAAATGGCAACATTCATTTTAAAATGTCACCACGTCTCAAAATATCTAATCGTGTTATTGAGGTAAACTTTATTATTAATACATTTTTAGGGCATCTTCCCTTAATTTGATGATATTATGGATTTAGCATTAATCTATCTTTCAAATAATACTTATCAGTGTAATAAAAAAAAATGTTTTTTTGTGTTTTAACCTCATACGTCATCAGATCATTTTTGTCAGCGTAATTCGGCGAATATTTAATTTTGTTGATTTTCGTTATGTCTCGTTTGGTGCATTCATACATGTTTTTCAGAGGCTCTCTAAAATAGAGACGAATGAAAGTACAGGATGCCTATACGGGCTTATGTACGATGGCACCCTATTAGTGGTGGGAATGAGCTTAGAATTATTCGAAAACGAAAAAAACTCATACCACCAGCTACTTCTGAACCTGCCGGCTGAAATTGAACTATGCGGTGTCGTTAAGTTTGGTGAAAGTTTAACTACAGGGACTAATATGAGACAAATACTACAGGTGTGTACATATTATGACATAATGCTTCATTCAATTCTAATTTACATTAATAATGTAACTGCAATGCTTCATTGAATGCGATGACTCAACTACGCGTGTTTAGCTACTGCCTAGATAATTAAAATACAATTATATAAACTTATACCATTTTTAACTTCCAGGATGTTGACATAACAGATAATCCACTTGTAATTATAGTAAATGAAAGTAAGAATATGAAAGCTCATTTCTTAGTCCATGAGAAGTTTGAAGAAACTAGTTATGAAATAATGAGTAGTGATGAATTGTGGAAACAATTTCTACATGTCAGACTCAACACTGTACTGCCATTGAGTGTTGAAGCCACAATAGCTGGTGTCAAGAATATGATGCAGAATAAAAGAAAAAAGGTATCCTA
Source organism: Lycia hirtaria (assembly GCA_947563715.1). Lineage (NCBI taxonomy): Eukaryota > Metazoa > Arthropoda > Insecta > Lepidoptera > Geometridae > Lycia > Lycia hirtaria. The sequence continues at coordinate 32,461,084 of OX387381.1, read as the reverse complement.
GTATTTGCTTTTTTAATGATGGTAGATATCTTCCATACAAAACAATTATATCCTTGAAATTCAAAAGGATTTGACATAATTTATGTAAGCAAATCATCTAGCATCACATTCCATTCCAATTCCATTCATGTACTAAATGGTTGGAATGGGATTATTATTTTATGTTATGTTTGAATTTATTGACAAATACATACTCTAATGCTTTTATAAATGGGGTTACTTATTTGTTTTGTGTGGAAACTATTAAGATAATCTTTGTCAGCAAATTATTGCATTTTTCATATAACAGGGGGAAACTGTTTTCTACCCCTAAATATTATTCATTTCAATATTTTTTTATTTTATTTGATTGGAACTGTTAATGGCTATAAGTATTAGAACTGTTAATGCCTCTTAAGGTTTGCTTTTTTCAAAATTCACACTTTAAATCTTTGTACTTCAAAACAATAACAAAATTTGAAAAAAGCAAATCATAGAGGCATTCATATTTATAATTTTGGTCAGATATTCACCTATTTGCATAGTAGATTGCGTAAAAACACTTCATGTAACACAATAACTGCTGATAACACACACCTTGTGTTTATTCTACTCCCATGCAGGTGCGGCTACACATGCCAGGCTTGTTGGGCCCAAGTTTCTTCCAAGTTTCTTTACAATGATGCGAAAAAATACACTATTGGCGAGCATTTAAAAAATACCTCAGCAGTTATTGTGATTGTGATGTAATTTAATTTTAAATTGGATAAAACAATCTATTAGACATGCCTCATGGCTCAGTGGTAGTACGACTGCCTCCTGAGCTGTAAGTTTAAGCATTATATTTTTATTCTATATTAATGACCTCCCAAAAGTAATTGACGATTCCTGTGTTCTTTTTGTGGATGAAAAATCATAATTCTTCTGAAATAATAATAACTCTGACATCATGCAAAAATAATCTAAATTTAAATAATAAACTAACTGACATTTTAAATAATATAATTAATTGGATGACTGACCATAATCTTAACCTAAACTTTTCAAAAACTAAAATAATACAATTTAGACCACATCAAAAGACCCCCTTTGACATTAATTTTTATTATAATAATATTAAATTGGAATGCGTTGACACGGCTACACTACTAGGCTTAGAGCTAGATACGCATATTAACTGGAAACTCCATATTAAAAAAATCAAAGCTAAGTTGTCCAGTTTCTGTTATGCACTAAAAGAATTAAGACGAGCCACAGACTTAAACACAGCAATATCTGCTTATCACGCCTTTACCTCTTCATGGCTGAGATACGGTATCATACTATGGGGTAACTCTGTGGATGCAGATGATCTCTTCGTCGCCCAAAAAAAGTGTATACGTATTCTCGCCAATATAAAAGCACCTGATATAACAATCGAAAACTTCCACAAACCTTATTTTATTAAATTTAAAGTCCTATCTTTGACATCAATGTATATTTTAGAAATCTGTAAATTTGTTAGAAAATATCCTGAATTATTTAAAAAAGTTGCTGATAAACCGCGAATTCCTAGACCTCAACATAAGCATAAGCTCCTTATACCTAAGTCTAACCTAGTAATCCATAGTACTAGCCCTAACTCAATGGCTGTAAAAATCTATAATCCGTTGCCAAATAAATTGAAAGATCTGGAAACAGAAGACAGTTTTATATTAAATCTCAAAGCCTGTTTTAGAAGCCAATTGCTACTACAATTTAAATGTTTTTTTTAAGGATAAGTTTAGCGATATAAAATATAACGTTCCGAGTCAAATGTTGCCATGCCCTTACAGGGCCATATGTACTTCTGAACCAATGACATGTATTATTTATAAGACCTGCATGTATCTACATATAAATTAAAAATAAACTATTGACTAAGTCATGGGTTCAATTTAGGGCTAACATTTGTGTGATGAGAATAGATGTTTGTTCTGTGTTGGGTGTTTCTATGACGTATCATAAATATATGTATTTACAAAAAAAAGTATATGTGTATTCTATCAACCATCTACTTTCCATAGAACAAGCTTTGCTTAGTTTGGGCTAGATGGTGTGTGAAATATCCACCAATATTTATTTATTATTAATAAATTAACATGAATATATAATCAAATAATTCTCTCCCATTAGATTTTTGCATAGTATGAAAGGTAAAAATATTAAATATTTTTTTATAAGGGCCAAAACCATCTCTTGTTTTTGTATATATGTGATAAAAATACCTTTTAAGAATATTGATTCTCTGCTTTTCAACTTTAATTCTCCAAAAAATAAAATATTTAAGTTAGTAATGGATACATGTTACCAAAGTATGTTTCTGGCCTCTTCAACTGATGCAATATACAATATTTTTGGGAGCCTAATTAGAGTATGGTAGACTCATAGACTGATGATAACTATTATTGCATTAACATCTTTGCGCAATATAATATTGTGATTGTATCAATTAATAATTGATTTCTCTTCTATTCTATCAATGACAATTGAGTAAACCTAAGAACCATAATTTACATAAAGCTCTGATGTCTACAAGATCATATATATGGATAGCAAATGAATTCAATTGTAGGTTTCATTTTCATATTGCATCTTATAGATTTGCTTGCTTGTCATTTATACTTTTATTTATTTTTAGATAGCATCAGGTCAAGTGTCTTTTCATATTGATGGAACGTCAGTCTACCTCTTTGGAATAGCATCTGATGTTGGCCTGACGGGAACAAGTACAGAGGCAACTATTGGCGAAATATTAGACTCAATGAGTCCAGAGCAGCCTAAGAAGAAGAAGCATAATACTAATGTCATAGTGAGTACTCTGAAATGATTATGATGAATGATCTGATTATGAAATACATTATAATTAAAAAAATATTTAATTATATTTTCAATTGATGCTGTTTTAATATATTCAATTAGATTCAAAGTGACAAGTGAAAAAATTGTTATACTATCATATAAATTACAGTTTAAAAAACTAAAAAACACGCTACAAATTATTGTGGTCAAAGTTAATTACAAGACTTTTCTAACAAATCCAAACACAGCTATGATACAATGTTCCATCATGAAGTTCTAGTTCATATCTTCCGGCTCCATCATCAGATCAGTTCGACAGTACCATATTATTGTATTGTCATCAGAACTACATACAGCTGCCAATTTTGATGACGCTACGATCCTTGGAAGATGGTTAAATTAGTTACCTTAGATTTCATTACATTCAGGTCGACCTAATAAAAGTGTGTTAAAAAAAAGTTGTCTACATTGCAAAATCATATAACAAAACAGTATGCATGTCGTATGAGCTGCTTTGCTTCAGCATAATGACCTATCTCCAACTTTTGAAAAACTCAAAAATATTAACTTTCCCATAGAATATATGGAGCTGCCGATTTGTCTCTTGCAGAGTACTTGCTGTTTCTGTGCTTTGTTGATCTATTGAACACAAAAAAATAGATCTATGATTAGATGTGACATATCTTGATATCTTGCAATTTCAATGGAAATGTTTCATGTTATTACAGTAATATTGTTGCTACCAGAGAATTTATTTAAAACACTCGGAAACATCTGTTTATGAGTGTTTTTATTGCACAGGTGTTTTAAACATCTGAATAATTATTTTATAAAACTGCATGTTGAAAGCATTCTTTATTTTAATAAATATGTATTATTTTACAGGATATAGTACCTGTTAATTTTGTAATGAAAGCAACAAAAGATATACTGTCTGAGAAACTTGTGAAAACAGCTGTTAAAATGATGACTACACAGCGAAAACGTAAGTTACATACCTTATAGAGTTTTTTTAAATATTAAGTGATTGTGTTATAGATTTTATTAATGTAAAGAGTAATATTGTGATATTTATATTGTTTATACACTATGATATTAGGTAATGTATAAGAAAATTTAGTTTCCATTTAAAGGAAAAGGCCCTCATTTTCATAGATGCTACTATCATGCTTAGGTAGCGCAAATAGTTTGTTAGTGTATGGCCGTAAATTTTAACCCCCAACGCAAAAACGACGGGGTGTTATAAGTTTGACGTGTCTGTCTGTGCCATCGTAGCTCCCGAACGGATGAACCGTTTTTTTTTTGTTTGAAAGGTGAATTAGTCGAGAGTGCTCTTAGCTTATGTTTCATCAAAATCGGTTCAGCCGTTTTTTTATGTCGAGGTTTTTGAGTTTTCTAAACTTATACTTGTTAATTTTTTACAAAAATGTTATCACATGCACGCAAAGTCTACGACAAAATTCACGAATAAAGTGCCCTAAGTTGACCGATACTCTTATACCAGCAATGACGAACTTGATTTAGACTAAGATTTTGATATAAACTTTGTCACTGCGCTAAAGTCTAATTTAGATTTAGAAGCTTAGAGCCAACTAGTTTTTATTTTGAACAAACGGGTTACTCACTTCTATTTTTGAGCCGAATTCTCGACCTATAGTTTCAACCGCATACGGCGGTCTTTTTCTAAAGGAGCAGCGCAGTCGTCTCTCCCGAAGGACGTCTCGTCTGGTACTGCGAGCTAAACCTCGCACCGCGCGTGACCTCATCGCTTGCATGAGGGCGGAGGTGGTTAGTCTGGTGACTTTGTTAGTTCAGTGTGCTGGAATGTTCCCATCACGCAAGAAGATTCCAGCGAGGAAGATTTTTCAGTGGAACCGGCGCAGGACGATCAACTAACCACCTCCGCTTTCATGCAACCGATGACGTGACGCGCGGCGCGAGCTTTAGCTCGCAGTATCCGTGAGTATTAATGTTCCCTGGCAGTATCAGACGAGACGTCATTTGAAAGTGACGTCTGCGCTGCTCCTTTTGAAAAATACGACCGTATGCGATTGAAACTATAGTCGGAGAATTTGGCTCAAAAATAGACGTGAGTAACCCGTTTGCTCAAAAAAAAAGTGTAAAAACCACGTTAGTATTCATAATAAGACAACTAGTTTGCTGTTTGGAATTATTTTAATCATGTAAGTGGTTGCCGCTTTAGACCACATTGAGATTGGACATTTTTGAGCCCTGATGTTAAATCCTTGTCGATAATAATATCGTTGACTATGTAAATTTCAGCTGCCTTCTGCATAAGTATGCCTTTGAGAATAGACACACTGGCCATGATTCACCGAAACACTAAACTTCTGGATATGTACACCGTGCTTGTTGAAGCTGCATGCAGATCACTCAAGCTTCTCGAAACAGTATTACTGGAGCAGTTAGGTATGTTTAATATTATGCATTAGTGCCTACCATATATGTAAGACATATGTAGGAAAAAATATTTTTTCGATAGTGTGAAATTTGTTAATTTCCTTTTACTATGCAAACTTGTTACCTTGATTGAAGAGTTGGTTGGATGAAATATTTTATGTTTTAGGTAATAATTTTTAAGAAATATTTAGTAATAACATAAAGTAGAAAATTCTGTGTAGTTCTGTGATTAATACCTGTATTCCTAGTAGTAGTAGTTCTAATGTAGACCGTTTTCAAAATTTATTTTTGCATTGAACTTCATAATACCTTCCAGATGATCCCATAAAGAATTTTATAAATTTTTCTTCCACATTGGTTTAGTAACCGTCTCCAGTTATATGATCAATTTGTTCAAGAGTGTGCTCATTGAAGTCAGTTGTTTCAGTTTTTTAAACAAAAAATAACCAATTTCAAAACAATGTAATTACTTGAAAAGGGAGAAATAACACGAAAAAAAACAAAACTGGGCATCTACCTAAGTAGGAACGTACACCAACAATTTTGTGAGATCAGTGTCAGTTCCTAAAGTATTGGTGTACTTAGGTAGACGCCTAGTTTTGATTTTTTTTCGTGTTATTTCTCCCTTTAGAATTAGATTTTTTAAAGATGGTTTATTTTTTAAAATTATATTTATTTATTAATTTTTAATAGTACATATTTGACATTTTAATAGATTTTTTAGTCACCGGCAGCCTAGTCGGGAAACCGTCCGACTTGCGATCCGCAGGTCCTGGGTTCGAATCCCGCGGCACGCACCTCTGTCTTTTCGAAGTTATGTGCGTATTGTTGATTGCCGCCAACTTCAAACGGTGAAGGAAAACATCGTAAGGAAACCTACATGTCTGAGAGTTCTCAATGATCTTGAAAGATGTGTGAGGTCTGCCAACCCGCACTTGGCCAGCGTGGTAGACTATGGTCTTACCCTTCTCACAATGAGAAGAAGGCCCGCGCCCAGCAGTGGGACAGTTTGTATAAACAGGGCTGATAAACAAAAATTATTTACTCGTTTTGCTTGAAACTAAAAGTTGTACTCACAAAACTTCACTGGGTAAGTTCGTTTAATTTTCAAACACACTTCACTACTATTTGTAACGCCTAATTTTTGCGTTATATCACAATTATATAGTATGCCTGAATGCCTGATCCTTTTACATAGTATGAGTGATAAACCTACAAAATTCGTTCTAATCCGCACAGTAGTTTGAATAGCGTCGTTGAAGCGCTCTCTCCAGCGCATAAAATAACTTACTTAAAAAACTTAATATAATTATCTATGTGGCGCCTTTTTCTTAAAATTTAACGGTGAGTCAACCAAGATTTCGGATTCTAGGCGCTTTGTGGAGCAAGTTATTTTATTTTTAATCATATTAATTATGATTTTTGCGCCTCCTGAAAATGCTGCCCGGGGCGGGTGCCCCGGTTTGCCCCCACCCCCCACCCCCCCCCCCTAGATCTGGGGCTGTGCTCATTACACAAATGTATGTCCTGGGTGGGGATCGAACCTACGACCTACAGCTTAGGTAGGCAGACATACGGAGTTGCGAGGCCAGTCAACTGTAACAGTCAAACAGTAATTTAATACTTGTTTCCAGGTCAAGAAGGGATCGGTGACGGCGCTGGTATAAGACTACCAGTCAAACAGTAATTTAATAATTCTTTCCAGGTCAAGAAGGGATCGGTGACGGCGCTGGTATAAGACTACCGGAGACATATCACTACTTACCACCGGAACTCGGACACTTCCTCACGAGAATAGTACCGAAGGGTATACCAGATGAAAGTATGGGTAAGTCACAATACAACAAACCAATTGCAATAAAAACCACACCACCACACCCACACCGTCGCTTAACATCAGGCGAGTTGGTGGTCAATCGTAGATCTATCTTCTATATAAATATATATATATATACATATACATATATATATATATATATATATATATATTTTCACTCCTCTTGCTCTAAAAGTCCGTCATTGTAGCGTAGTAAAGCGGGGACAAAATTGCATTTGAAGCTCTAGGTTTTTATTTTTATTTTTTATTTGTATCTGTTACCAAAGAGCCTACATACACGAAACAGTCTTTATTCAAAAGTAGAATAATCTCTTTGGAATATATTTACATTCTCTTTGCAAACATCTCATTAAATATCCAGAATTGTACAAATTGTAGATTTTATTTTTAATAAAATATACTTTGAATTATTGTGTTGGATTATTTTATTTTCTCGCAATCGTAGTGAAAAGTAGAGTATAACACACGGCGCTAAAAACCCATTGTAACTCGGTTTCTATTTCCCTAAAGCTCGGGAGTAAAAATCTACCTCGTTAGCCCCTTGTATAATAAATATGTTTTGTGGACATTTCACACACACTATTCCTTGTATAACAATCTAAGCCTACTAGATTGTCTACTTCTCAACTACCTGAAACGAATATTTCTACCATACAGGGCTGCAGCAAAAAGTTAAATTATAGTTCTGAAACTGAACTGGCTACCGACATTAGAACATAAAAAAGAACAAAGGCATGACTACTGCAATAAAAGAGGATGTAATATGCTATAATTGCAACATTTGTCGATTTTTTTATATTGTTCTGAGGTTGTTTTATAATTTCATGAAGGGAAGATTGAGCATGCTAGTTTTGAACCAAGTTACAATCTACAATGGAGCGCGCTTGCCTATAAGAACCCTATATTTACTTGTGTTGTGATTTAAAGACGTCTCGATACAAATGTAGGTATATCAATAAGAGAAAATCTATTCAGGTAACGTGTTCTAAAATTTTTGATGTTCGTACAATAAAAGTGACAACAAAGCACTCCATTTGGTTTAAAAAAATATAGATTCAAAACCATTTCTTTCTATTATCTCGCAGTAGGTGTAAAAAGTACATACTCTTATGTACCTCGGCGATAAGTGTTTTTGTCTCGGGCGAGCTTGAATCCCTCGTTACACTTTGGATTCTAGTATTAAATCACTTAACATTAAACTTATGAGTATAATATCTTAGAATTCTACGTTTCACTCGTAATGGGTGACATATTGAATCCCGAGGGAATCATGCCCATTACATAAAACACTACTTTATCCCCTTGGTGCATATATTAACCAAGTTCAAAAAGTAAAATTGTAAATAATACTGTAGGATTTTCGTTAGCCTTGTTTCAGTCATTCTTAACTCTCGAGTGATGTATATAAATATTTTGTTGACTATGTTTGTGTTTGTTGAATATGACAGATAGACACCGTAGCCTCATGAATAGGCCGCACCATTAAGTACGGAAGACTAAAAATTATATACTCCCATCGCAATACCGATCGGCTTGTAAGTCTTCACTGTCATGTTAAAGTGTAGGTCCCGGTTCTTTGTTCTCTTAAACAGCAATTGTTAAGCCAGGTCAGAGGCGTTCCGGCGGCTTAGTAACTCTACACTACCTACCTAGACACTACCCACCACTCACACACTCACTCAGTCTACATACTAACTTACTTTTTTTACTGTCACGCCACTGATTTATTGTAAGATTTATAAGCTAGGCTTGATCACGTTTCTTTTTTTTTTCAGAGAAAGAAAGGCGTATGCTCCACACTCAGCTATCCCTGCCGCTGAATAGGCCAGTATTCCGTCGAGGGAACGCGTACTGCGTGCCGGTCGGTGGGCGACTGATCAACCCCCACGAGGCCGTCCCCGCCCAACCAGTGAAGGCAGATGTGCAGGTGGCGCTGGTCCGCGGAAGATACGCGTACTACCACTACATGCAGGACAACTTCAATGACGACGGTTGGGGGTGCGCCTACCGCTCTATGCAGACGATATTTTCCTGGTTTAGGTAATTATTTGTGACTTACTATAAAAAAAACATTTACTAGTTGTGCTGATGCCCTGTGATTTCACACGTATAGTGATGAAAATCGGCGATGAAATGTTATCAAATATTATTCATGTTCTCAGATATCTCTGTACCAAATTTCTTAACGATCGGTCCAGCCGTTTGGTCGTGGAAATGTAACAAACGGTGTTAGTATCATTTCAAGTCAACTTGCAGATTCGCTAATCGCCTAAAAATATTAACCTACAGCCGCTTACAGAGTACATTTCATTATATCGCGCAGCTTTTATCTCTTCTGGCGCACGGTAAAATACGGATATACATGTAGAATCAAATCTATACTTAAGCTCAGTAGTAGTTAGTCAGACAGGTACTAAAAAGTATCATTGTCTTCCTTCACCAATGACTGTTTAATTTAGTTTTTTTTTTAATTTTCAGGTATCAAGGATACACGACAGTGGAAGTGCCAAACCACAGGGAAATCCAACAGTGCCTTGTTAAGATAGGCGATAAGCCGGCCTCGTTTGTAGGCTCAAAGCAATGGATCGGCTCCACGGAGGTGATGTTCTGCCTGGAGACACTTCTCGGAGTCACGTCGAGGATCATATTCGCGAACACCGGCCAGGAATTGCTCAGTTACTCACCTGAATTGGTGCACCATTTTCTGACACACGGCAGTCCTATCATGATAGGTAAGTTTTTATAGTCGGATTTTATTCAAGCAAGCTCCGGCTAGCGCAGCGTAGGAAGACCAAGGCGGACAAACGACCCTCATACAAGTGACAGGAAGACGCTGCATGCTAGCGTCTTTTTGAAAATCTATAGGCGATGTATATGTCCAGCAGTGAACTTCTTGTGGCTAAGACTGGGATGATAATAGGGCTAGACTTTTAACTGTAGCTCATTTAATGTTAGTGAAGTTGTCGAAACTAGCAAACTAATGGAAATAGGTCACAAACTAGGTTTACAGACTACATGTAAAATATGTGATTTTGGCAAAAGCCAAGTCGGTCCAACCATTATCTAATGTTGCCTATGAATTGCGTATTTTTTTTATTGTGTAGATACCAAGATTCAATAAACAATTGAAAAATACTTACCTCAATAGATTAAAAAAAATATGTCAAAACTGCGCACGCCATTCAGTGTGCTGATTTTTCAGTTAGATGCAAAGCATCCGCGAACCGACTTTCATGAAAACATGAAGAACTATTTAGCGAAATGGCAATAAAAGTGCTTCCTAGAGTCCTTATCCAACTTATTACTTATTCTTTCAGGCGGCGGTGTTCTGGCGCACACAATACTCGGAGTCGAATATAACTCGGTGACGAACGAGACGCGCTACCTGATCCTCGACCCCCACTACACGGGCGCCGAGGAACTCTCTCTCATCATCAGCAAAGGCTGGTGTGGCTGGAAGAGCTCTGACTTCTGGAACAAAACCGCTCATTACAATCTCTGTCTGCCGCAAACTAAATCCGCAGTGTGAACATACCCTTACCTAAGAGGATTTCCTTCTTAAGAGGATTGTGAAGTAAGAATATTCCCGTATTGCAGGAGAAAAAAAAATATTTGTACCCTTAAAATTATATTTTGATTTTGTTGTTTTTTTATCTCATTAGAACTATTGCGGCTCATCGGATTTGTATAGTACTTTTATTTCTTGTCCTTTTCTTCTAACATCAACGCTCAAACTCAACATCAGGCAAGTCGGCAGCACAAGCACTTTAATAAGCCTATTATGATAAAGAAAAAAATATACTAAGATCGTATATTAACTTTTTATTTTCAAATCTTGACTTCGAACTTTTAATAAAATTTGAAAGAAATAAACAACACAATCTTAATATACCAGATAAATAAATAAATAAAAAAACATCAAAATAGGATGTTTAGATCAAATAAGTTATCTCCTAGTGTATGGAATAAAAACTTCACTATCGTCTTAACTTTCAAAGTAAGCTTTTCGTTTTCCATTTCACATTGAAATACTAGTCTCGTTTTGGTTACATTGTCGTTCTTGTTATATGCATTTCTTTAGCTTTGATTTTTGTGTTATTTACACGAGTTGTGACACTGGGCTCAACAAAGCTGTATTCCAAGGGCATTTTTTTTTAAATTCGTTGTTCTAGAATCTACAATATTTTTTTGATACTTGGGTGGTGGAACGCCTTGGAAAATGGAACCGAGACTGAATAAAGATGTGATTTATTCGTTTTCTGTTGATAGAAAACATGGTTGGCTTTATGCGAATATTTAAACACTGATGTTTTAAATGTTTTTTATAGATTCACCAATACATGAATACTTTCGGCTAGTTCAACATTTAGGAAAACGTTTAAATGCATGACGTGGATGAAAATCATAATATTCATCAATATGAACAACGTTAATCATAGTCAATCCTGAAATCGCGAAAAAATCTGCTGTTCCATTATAAAAGTTAATTTACCTTCGACAAAAACACATTCCAGCCCATGGATGGCCATCCACGATGGATTTGTTCATGGATTGTGTTCGTACCTATTTTAGTACGACTGTTTTGGCGCTGTAAATAAATAAATGCAAATTCCCATATAATTAAAAATACATCTGCATTTGAAATTGACACTACAATTTGTGCAAGAAAAGTCTATTCCTAACAAAGAGAAATTCCAAATCAGTGTGACTTACCCAAAATACATGTATTGGTATATCTATATTTTATAATAGTTATGAAGATTTTTGTCAGTGCGCTAGTTCATTATTATAAATGTACCTAACAAGCTGTAAAATAATACATTAAAGATGAAAAAATGTATTTTTTTCTTTAATTGCTGATTTGTTTTACCTTAGCTATTTTATTTAAAGTATGCTTATCGCAATTTTGTTATTTTATAGAATTGTGACAAATTATAAAAGGCATGTAAGTTAAATGGAATATTTTATACCTATTAAATTATGATTCGAATGATGTCTTTTATTCATCTTAAGGATCCGCTCAACGCGCATAGCTATCTCTCTCGAACATCACAACATTTATAAACATATAAAATCATTGAGTTGGGATATTACAAAAGTGAGAAATGAAATTGTTTATTTAGTTAAGAGAAATATTTTAAAAATGTTCTCTTTGATATCTTTTAAATTGGCTGAAGAGTAGGAAAATATATGTTATTCCACTACTCCGTTGCTAGTACAAGTGATATCTAAATAAAACTTTTTTTTTATATTTCTCCTATCTAAATAAACAAATTCGTTTCAACAAAACATAACAAATCAATGATTTTATATGTTTAATAAGGTTGCGATGCGCGAGAGAGATAACTGCGCACGTTGATTTGCACCTAAATTAAAATTAATTTAGTACAGGACGTCAGGGCTACTATTTCAAGGTTAGTCAATCTTCCATCGTTTGTAAATGGTGTCCAACAAGTGTGTTCTATTTATTTCTATGATTGCTATTGGACATTTGACAGTGATTTAAGATCGATTAATCATTCAAATAGCAACCTCGTTACGAATAAAAAGTGCTACGTATTCTTGAATGTGCAAGACAATTTTTGAGTCTGTTTGGCTAAGGAAGTGAAGTGTCCCGGAGTTTTATGTCAAACTCAGCTACCTTCCTCCGCCTCGCTGAGCGTATATCCTCACCATTTTTGACGCGCATTTTATCCGTGACGAAACTTACAGTTATAGTTTAATAAAAATAAGAATATCTTCATCCTATCATTCCGTATGTAAATGACAGATGAAATAGTAGATTCCGAATCGAAACCCAATACGATAGGTTATGAAGAGGTAGTACCTACAGATGGGTTTGTGGATGTGATTAAAAAACATGTATAAGTTTATAATTAGCAACACTTTATTTACAGTCTATTTAAACATGGTTTATACTTATAAATATGACTTACGACTATATATTTAAATATATACATTACTAAATCACAGAAGAGTAGAACATTGAAGAGAAACTTAGCAAATTGAAACGTACAATATTAAGGCACAAAATTTACGTGGAAACAAAACAATGGTGGAATGTGTTTGAAAATACATTTGAGGTGTATCACTGTCGTTAATTTCCGATTTACTTCAACGAGTTCTCTTTCTGAGGTCTCAGGCGCAAGTGGCTACGCAACGTGTATATTTTGTATGAGGGGCGCAGAATGCAAAACAAGGGGCACCCGCTCGCCCCGCACATCTCGACATCCAACACTACGAGTTAGTGTGAGTCATGACACAAGTATACAGGCATAGTAATAATAAAGTGTTTTTTCGGGACTTAGGGAGTGAGGCCGACATACAAACAAAGCGTTCCACAAAAACCTTATCCAGAATCGGGCGAAATACAGGTTTTCGAAGACAAAAAGCACTAGCTTGTATAGATTCACTTTTGAACACAACAAAAACAATTGAAATGTTTAATAAGAGTTAATTTTTATAATTTTTTGTTCCGTAAAAATAGCAACACCAAACTTATGTATAATTTTATTACTATACTTGACTTGCTTCATGGTATGAGTTCTTGCTTTGTTGTGTTGTGATCCTCGAATCATATGGCCGCGTGTTTATTGTTTGTATCCATCATTACTTAACTTTAAGTAATGCTTAAAATATTTTGTCAACTTCTGGCTGACACGTAATAATGACACTTGCGGAAAGAAGACAGAGAACCTAAGACGTTGGACAAAGTTAAGTAATGTTTTTCGGTAAGGCCCTTAATCAACATGGTATGGATAAAGAAAAAATAAGTATAACACGTAAGAGGCCAATATGAATTTAACTTATTGAACGGCATCAAAATAAGTAAAGCGATTTAGAAGACGCAAAATAGATATCTATAAACTTACATTCGAAAAACATCAGCAACGTAATAAAATCCCGGCACAGCGAGGACAACAACAAATTGTTGATTTTAATACACGCCGTATTTATAGTTGTTAACTGGGTTTTAGCGGTTCAAACCCCCTGAAATAACTAACTTCAATCAGTATCAATACCAATCCGCCGAAGCAAAGTCGAGGAAATTTTTACGGGACCACCTCTAACAAGTTTAGGCGAGGCGAAGTTAAGGCGAGGTTTTTGGTGTTACTGTATTTATTGTATTTTAATGTTCATTTGAGTAATTAAATAAATAAAAAACTAATAAAATAAGAATCATCGAAATAGGTTTACAATTGATGGAAATATCGGTCCTAATACAATAATTGAGAACTTTATTATTTATATCATTTAGTAAAAGTTAAATCATGATATAAATGATTTCATTAAAAAAAAGAGCTGCTGTTCAGGTAGATGTTTTTTTTTTTTTGTTTAAAACATTTTTTTTTTCAAACCTTACAATTTGGTAATTTCACATCACAAATTAGTCTATTAGAGAATTCCGTAGTAATATTTATGCATAAAGTCATATTATTTAAATAAGGATTATTTTGCAGAAAATGGACACAAATAAGGTTTTTACGTACCAGTACATCATCATCATCTCAGCCATAAAAAGTCCACTGCTGGACATAGGTCTCCCCTATGGATATTTGGAGGTTTTTGCCAATACTCTTAATAGCTTAAATTAATTTGAATATTATGTATATTGTATATAAAATGAACAAAGGTCTTCAAATAAGAACCAAAACTCTCGAATAACAAACTTTTTGTACCTTATCAGACCCTGATGAAAATAGTAAATACCTTACCCTTTCTTATTACCTATACTAAATTCCATGATACAATTGTACATTATGACTAACTTAAAAGTGCCCATGATTTTACATGTCATTCTGATACTGCTTCTGACATTTCAATGTTGAATGTTTATTTTGTTTATTGTGGCATTACAATTATCCACAAGGAACCTGTCTCAAAATAGAGCTGACCTTTTGTAATAATTTTTATCGCAGTGCCTATTTAATCTAGTATCTAGTAGTCTACATCGACGGTATAATCTTGAACGAAATCGTGATAATGATCAATATATAAATTTAACAAGCGATTACAATCAGATTCACAAACGAACATCTATAATAAAACTGGTTTAGAACTTACTTTTTAAATTCGTACAAGAGTCAAACTCTTGCTTCTAATAATATGTACAGTAATACAACTGACCGGCTTATACATTCAACTCGTAGTTCTCTTGACGATCTATTATGTATATTATCTATTTTAAAGCTTAGAGGATCTCCAAATCGCAGTGCCGGATCTGAGGAAACTTTTTCTGAAATGAAAAAAATCACATGAAAGCTCGCTTGGCCTAGTAGATACCAGAATACGCTTTACTCTGCTAACCGTCTTATTTTTCATGAAATCTGTGGCTCTTGCTGTGGCCACATCTGCGGGAAATGCCGTTGATTATGGCGATGTACGCAGGTACAAAACTTGGGTGCCGTTGTTTTAAGAACAACAATGAATTTTAGCGCGAGAATTATTGCGTTGAATCTGCCACAATTGCGTTTGTCAGTGAGATAATTAGAGCATTATTTATCGCGATGTTGGACATTAACATGTTCCGCACATGTGGCCACAGCATAACAAATCCTGGGGATACGCCTATGTATGCTTTTTAAATATAGTTCCGAGACGAGCAAACATCTCGTTTGATGATGAGTAAAATATATATTGTAACATAGTTCACTAACCCACTAGATGACGCTAGGTCAAGGTTAACACATGCAATCGTTTGTCTCAAGAATTTACAGATACAATCCTTAGTGCATATGATTTGTATTGAATTCAATTCTCTCGCTGTATCGCTGCATGAAGTGACTTCCACCCAGTGGGATCGCTTCTGAACGCTCTCGAATACACCCATCACCGTTACCCTCCTTTTGCACTTGGTACCGCTTCCACCTCGTGGAACTTTACTAGTTAACTGTTGGCTAGCCTTGTCGGCTGTTAGACGTGTATAGTACATTAATAAATGTGTCAAGGGAACTCTTGGGCTTTCACTCGCTCGGCGTCGCCTCTCTCCTCACCGCTATCATAATATATATAAAATCTTACCCTAAGTTTGAGTTCTATTCTGTCGATCTCTCCGCCCAGCATGTCCACGATGTTTTCGCCGTGTTTCAACAAGAATGCTTCCACATCGTCTATCGTGTCAATCTTTTTCATATCCTGGAAAATTGACAAGTTTGATTATATTTTTTAATGACTACGGCGAAGCAAAAGTACCAGTATGTATGTATGTTCACCTGTTCCCACATAATTTCTAAACAACTTATCATAATATGACAAATAAGGTGTCGTTGGAAGCGTGTTGTTTGTACGCTGGTTATAGGCTATTTAACGTTACATTAGATTGAATATGGCACCGTGGTCGTACGCTACTTTTCAGAATGTATTGTTTTGTTACGGTATGTGGCATACGACCACGGTTATCCTCTGAATATGTATGAAATACAAAAAAATATTTATGACATGTAAGTTCTTTATTTAATACACGATACATATCGAATAGTTTGTACATAACAATTTCAGATGAGAATATTTCATAATTTTTAGATCTTGATATTTCAGTTGGGGGTCGGATCAGCCCCCGTATTCTGCACCCTTATTCTGATTATATTCGATTCGATACGATCTTCGATATGGAGAGAGATCTCGAAGGATTTCACACGGTTTCCGGAATTAGCGATTCAGGTTTCCCGAATATCGAATAATTTTGACATTTCCATTCCTTACGGTATCAGCTGATCATCCCAAACAGTACCATTGATTGAAAGCGGCATGTGACATGTCGATTATCAATCGATTAATCGGATATGGTTTTTTTGAGTTGGAAAACCCGATTTTTAGATCGATCTCATGCTGTATGTCTTTTTCGTGAAAGTGTAATTTTCGTCACATTATTGTATTTTTACTACTGTAGTACCTACTTTTAAGACAGCACAGTTATTCATGTTTGATGTAATTAACATAATATATAATATACCTACTATTATCAATTCTAATTTAATATTATTATATATGATTTGGATTACAATGAACGTCCACCGGACAAAGGAATACGAGAGACAGTGTAGGTCGAAAGCGAGAAGGAGGAATAACACCGGATGCTCCCCTAGTAACAACAAATAAAAAAATATTCAATTTTGAACAAGATATCACTGCTATCACAGAACATCAAATTCCTTTATCTATGGAGTCGATAGATCGGTGTAGAATTTACAATATTGCCAACAAAAAACATACAGTTGAATTAAGAACCTCATTCTTTTTGAAATCGGTTAGAATTATAAATGTGTGCTACTTCAGCCCCAGCAAAATAGAATAGACTTTCTTTACTAGCTCGCATTATTGACTGATCCCTATTTGAACTGTAAAAAATACGATTTTCTTACTTTTATTTGAAAATGAAAATTTATTAACGCAAAATCATTGAATTTTAATCGTTTTTTTTTTAAATAGTGAATCGAAATCCTTAGCGGTATCAAGTCACTAAAAAAAATTCAAAACGATTTCACTCGATATCGAATTAGCCATCGAACATCGAATCGGTCTACCCGGATCCAGTTGAGGATGAGTGGAGATTGTCTTTGGTTTCTCGAGATTTCTATACTAAAAATGGGACCGACGGGCATAAATTCGAATTCATGAATACTCATTGGAGTCGAATGTAGCTTTATTCGGTAGCAAAAACAATAGAAAGTATAATATCTGCAATTCACAGCTTGGCCATGGCAACTGTCTTTATGAACATACTAAAGACTAAGCTACATAATTATATAGTGACAACTTACCTCTAATAAATTATTTAAGTCATGTTTCTCTAAGTAAGATCTGGTTAGAGCTCTCCCGTCGAAGTCCACTTCAGCCTAAAACAAATAAAAATCGATTTCTCAACGGGGTATGTAAATTAAACATTATGTAAGCATAAAATAAATACCGAAAAGTTGCTTTGCATATGTATTTGAAATTTTAAATGTATTTGAAAAATCGGATATCTATATACTGTTGTTTTTTAAAGCAAATAAAACAATAATATGTATGAAATGGGTTTAAAATTTTTTTATACGATTTTTTCGTAAAAAATGGCGAAAAAAATCGCATGCTCAACTTAAAGCCTAGATACTTTGATATAATTAAAAGACATGTGCGTTTGATATTCAGTTAGCTTTATTCAGTAGGATTGCAGTGATATAAGTGTTATATATAGTTTTGAAAAAATTTTTAGGAGAAATCTAGGTTTTAACAGCGCGTGGCGGAAAAAAAAAACCCGCCCAAGACAATTACCGGACATGCGCGAATCTGACAGTGGTATAGGAGTGGATTAAATACCTACATTAAAAATACGGTGTTGTCTTTTATTATCTATAGAAAGAATGAACGGTAAAAATAACAACAAAGCGCTCTGTTTTGTCAAATAATGTAGATTCAAAACAATTTCTTTCTATTATCACGCAGTAGGTGTGAAAAGTAGAGTATGTACCACGGGGATAAAGGTGTTTTTGTCTTGGGCGACCTTGAATCCCTCTTTACACTTCGGATTCTAGTCTAAAATCCCTCGCTTCGATCGGGATTTCATTCTTTAATAACCCTAGAATCCTATGTTACACTCGGGATTCAATATGTCGCCCGTGACATAAAACACTACTTTATCCCCTTGGTGCATAATCTACTATTAATTAAAGGGTTATACTTTCAGATTGCTCCCTTAGAAATTTCTTTAAAATCGGCTCAGTAGTTTGATTTTAAAACATAATAACTGTTATCCATGTATGTAAATGAAACTTAATATTTTGAAGTTGGTTGTTTTTAGACTGTACGAACAATCTGTAATTGTGTTCGAATATTATTTGCCGGAACGAATTAGGCACATTAGGTTTCTGTTTTTCTGTAAATACAGATAATAATACTAAATATTATATTATTTTAAGTCTAAAAACTTTATTATTTATAAAGATTCGGGTCCAAAAACAAACATTTCACAAAGATACAGATAATAATTTCGTGGGGATCGACGCAAATGACCAAGAACGAAAAAGACCATTTGGCCTTTTGCTTATTTAAAAAAATATTTACGCGAATGGCCACATCAGCGTGAGGCCAAAAACGCAAAAACCCATTTGGCCTTATGCTTATTTGAAAAATATGTGTTCGGGGAAATTATATTCGATATTTAATAAGTCTGAGCATAGATAGGTAACCGATAGGACAGGTTTTCCAAGCCAATGAAAAAGTAAATTCGAGCTCAGTGTTTGCAATTAAAAGTACCTTATATCTTATGAGGTGACTCCCCATGTCTATGCCCTTAACGTCATGGATGGCTCGGATCATAAAGTCTCTTTCGAGCACGCTGTTGATTTCATCCAGCTGCTCTTGCGGTATCGACCTGCGGATAGTTATGCATTACTTAGAAATAACAAGAAAAGCGTTTATTCATAAAAATATTACTTTTAACATAAGTATATTTGCCAAACTACAAAAGTTGCGTTATTCCAGAAAATATTACCCCACGAAATCTGCTGCCTGAAGCCATATCCTCCCTGTCTAAGGCTACATATCTGCAGTAGCAGAGCGTAGCTTTAATATGCTCTACTATATACTAATGCTTCACTATAGTGATGTATCTAATATACGTTGTGCATGAATTGGACAATCACAAGCTAAAAATCACTGCACGTAAATTTTCGAGCATTGTGATTGGTCAGTTCAAGACTAAGCTCCGCCCCCCTCCGCTCCTTTTGGGCGAGCAAAGGCGTCACGTTCTATACGCAGTAGTAAGACGTGGAACGGTCGTGTTCACTCATTGCACTGACAGTCCCATCAGTGCTTTGGTATCGGCCTTGAGGAACAGATCATCAATCATACCTCAACGCAAGTGTGGCTGCTAATAACCTTCTCGAGGTTACCGCCCGTTATTGGTCTGATTTCATCTAAAACAGACGTAACAAAAACAGCCAGGCGCCTTCCCATGTTCCTAACATCCCTCCTACCCTATTCACCTTTATCCTTCCCCTCCCAAGGCTGCCACGAGCCTCGAGTTCCATAGCCTCTCGAAAAGTGTGGCCACGGTACCCTGGAAAGTGTCGTGAGTATAATTCCCCTAATTCAAGGTGTCATGCGACCCGTGCCGATGAATGCATGGCTGGGAGGGTGCCCAGTCGCAAACGGAGCCTGTCCGGGACCAGGGCAATCCGGATCCGTAGTTTGCCCTTCCTCCGGTAAGCGGGGCAATGCCGGAGGCGACCGCTTAGTTCCCTCGCTTCTCGTGGGATTTTTAATGGATGAAATAGAACTTTTAAAAACACCTTTACCATCTCCTTCGGGAGAACCGTCTGCTGGGTCGGATGGAGAGCCAATGGCCTCCACATCGCCTTGCACAAAAATTGCAGAAAAACTTACGACTCTGACTGTGGGGGGCGCTTCGGCTGCTGAAACTCAGTCAGAGGAGGCACAGGCTTCTGGAATACAGTTTACAGGGAGTCAAACCTCGGTGGGAGGCGCTTCGGCTGCTAAAACACAAAAAGAGGCTACAAAGACACCCTATAAATCAAAGCGAAAGCAACTTAGTGGTGCGGCCAGAATCAGACTCAGAAAGCTGATGGCAACGGGTATGGACTCGCAAGAAGCCCTAACCCTATGCCGTAAGCCCTGGGCTGAAATCGAGGCCGACCCCTCACATCCTCCTCTCCCGAGGCTTAAAGCCCAGAAGCGGAATCGCTCAGAGGAGGAATCGCCGCAGACCCAGCCCAAAAAAACATCCCGATTGGATCCAGGCGTTACGAACCCGGCGCCGAGATACAGCGAGGTAGCGGGCTCCACTCGGGTAGGCATCCGAAATTCGGTGCCAATGAATGAGGAGCAAATGAGACTTGTTCACCGAGCCCTTATCTCGGCTATCAGAGAAACCGGCACAAAAGGCGCCGGACCAAAATTTGTTGGCTTCACACAGAGACCAGGATGGATCATGGTAACCTGCGGGAACCAATCCTGTCAGGACTGGCTACTGAGTGAGATCCAACACATAAAACCTTGGCCAGAGGCAGAACTCTCCATTATCCCGGAAAGTGAGCTGCCCAAGCTACAGATAGGCATCACATTTATACCATCCTCTGAGGTAGACTCGCCAGAATACGCGATGGAGCTGATGAGGATACAAAATGAGGGCCTAAATACCGAGCTCTGGAGAGTACTACACCAAAGGGCAGAAACAGGCGGGTCAGTAGTGACCTTCTCACTGGACGATCCCTCGGTGGAAACACTCAGAGCATGTAACGGACGAGTTACACTAGGTTTCAAAACCGTGACCTTCAAAATCAAGAGTGACTCGCACGACGATACGCCCAAGCTTGCATCCTCGCGGCCGCAAGTGGTAGAAGCGGCAGAGCAAAGCACCTCAAGGGCCCCCTCAGGGGTCTCAGGTCAACGGCCCCCGCCAACCTCACATGCAAACCGCCAAGGAAACCAAAGCACAGCGCCTCCTCAACCCTCCACTTCGAGTGGATATACATCACAGTGGACATCAGCGACAGCGCAAACGCCAGCGAGAGCCCCACCGGGGAATCAACGGCATAGGCCACCACTGATGTCAACTAAAAACGAGAGAGATGCTACGAGGGGCGGTAATAGAGACGGGTACAGAGGAACCAGAGGTAGAGGACGCCCTCGTCCGTATGCCAAGGCGCCTCAAAGGCCCGCTTTCCGTCAATAATGGCTACCCGAGGGAATAACAGAGCGAGGATCCTGCAGGGCAACCTACACCACGCGGCAGCAGCATCTGCTGTAGTGGAATGTTGCTTTGCTGAAAACCGAGTAGACCTCGCTCTAATTCAGGAGCCCTGGGTAGCCAGTGGCAACGTCCTGGGACTCTCAAATGCCGGTAAGATTCTAGTTAATAAAAACGGCAACAGACCCAGAGCTTGTATAATATTTAAGAACAATATTAATCTTTTACCTGTTCCAGAACTCTGTAATGACGATATGGTTGCAGGATATATTAATCTCACTGGTTGGAATGGGCCCAAAGTAATCTTGTGCTCGGCCTATCTTCCCAGCGAGAACCATGATCCCACTCAAGATGTTCAACGGCTTGTGGACTACGCAAGAGAACACAAGGCAGAATTACTAGTGGGATGCGACGCCAATGCTCACCATAGCACATGGGGGAGCACTGACACCAATAGGAGAGGTGAGATACTTTATGACTTCCTCACTACTAATCAACTAACAACTCTGAACTTAGGATGTACACCGACCTTCGTTACTCGTGTTAGACAGGAGGTTCTAGACATAACTTTCGCCTCTAAAAACCTGGCAAGACATATCATGAACTGGCAGGTTAGTGACGAAAGCTCTATGTCAGACCACAGACATATAAGATTTGATATAGGAGCTTCGATACCTAGTCAAACAGATTCTTTTAGAGATCCTAGGGCAACTGATTGGAACGAATTTAGGGACCAACTCCAGACAAACCTAGAAGTATTTCCTAAAAGCATTAGAACTGTAGACGAACTAGAGCTAGCAGTAGAAACTGTCACCATAGGAATTTGCAAGGCCTATGAAAGTAGCTGTCCGGTAAAAAACAAAACGTCTACAACCAGCGTCCCATGGTGGAACACCAAGCTCCAAAAACTTAGGAGTCAAACTAGAAAATTGTTTAATAAGGCTAAACAATCAAATGTATGGGACACCTATCAAAAAGCCTTAACAAAGTACAATATTGAGATTAGGAAGGCAAAAAGAGCGTCATGGAGGAAGCTATGCGAGGAAGTACAAAGCCTGCCTCGCTCAGCAAGACTACATAAAATGCTCTCAAAAGCGCCTTCTAATCAAGTCGGACTCTTAAAGAAGCCCGACGGCACCTTCACCAGTAGTGAAACCGATACATTGGAGTTATTAGCGACCACTCACTTCCCGGGCTCGGTGAGAAACTACTCCCAAGGCAAGATTGGCAGTCTGCGCAGACCTAATAACGAGGACTGGAGAAGAGCTGCCATCATCATAAGACCTACCCAGGTACAGTGGGCGATTAACTCCTTTAAACCATATAAATCCTGTGGAGAAGATGGCATATTCCCTGCACAACTCAAAGAGGGAGCAGGAATCCTCATCCCGCATCTGGTAAAGATCTTCAGGACTAGCTTAGCCTGGGGACACATACCGGAAAGATGGACCACAGTGAAAGTTATATTTATACCGAAGGCTGGTAAAAAGGACTATGCGTTAGCAAAGTCCTTCAGACCTATAAGCCTCTCCTCCTTCCTGATGAAGGTCATGGAGAAGGTAATAGATATATATATTAGGGAAACGTTCTTAACGTACAACCCTATACATCCCACCCAACATGCCTATCGCAAAGGTAAATCTACCGAAACAGCCCTAATCAATCTGACTGATAGAATCGAAAAGGCAATGGAGGACAAAGAAATTGCACTATGTGCATTTTTAGACATTGAGGGTGCATTCGACAATGCCCCCACTGCTCTGTTAGTCCAGGGCCTAACATCTAAGAATGTAGATCCGACGACAACCAGGTGGATAGAGTCAATGCTATCCAATAGGAAAGCAAAAATAACTCTACTCCAAACTTCCATCAAAGTCCTAACTACAAGGGGATGCCCGCAAGGAGGCGTGCTACCTCCCTTACTATGGACTCTAGCGGTGGATCAGTTACTGTACAAAATGGCAGACCTCAACTTTGATACCCAAGGTTACGCAGATGACCTGGTAATCACTGTTAGAGGCTTCTGTCAAAGTACATTATCCTCGATGATGCAGAGGGCCCTGAACACCATAAACAACTGGTGCCAGGAAAACCTCTTATCAGTGAATGCTGAGAAAACAGTTGTAATCCCCTTTACTAAGCGTAGGCGGCTAGATAAACTAGTCAAGCCTTGGCTAAACGGGAAGCAAATAGAGTTCTCTAATGAAGTCAAATACTTGGGCGTTACAATCGACCAGAAATTGACTTGGAACTCCCATCTCAGCAACATAATACATAAGGCAAAAATTGCCTTAGGTACTTGTGGCCGCATGGTGGGGAGCAACTGGGGCTTAAATCCTAGGTCTGCTCTTTGGCTGTACTCCACCATAGTAAGGCCGACAATCACGTACGCCTCTGTGGTGTGGTACAATAAAGCCAACCAAAAAGCTGCGGCGGATAAGTTAAATAGTCTGCAGAGAACTGCATGTCTCATGACAACCGGGGCAATGTCCACCACGCCTGGAGCTGCCCTTAACGCGCTGCTACGTTTAACGCCCCTAGACATGTATATTGTCAAGGAGGCGATAGCTAGTGCCTATAGGTTGAGAGCCCAGGGAGGATTCAAATGCCTATCTCATAAACTGAGATCCTTATTGGACTTGGTAGATGAGACACCGTTACTACGCATGAACTCCGACATCATGCCTTCACTTAATAGATTCCAAAAATTCTATAAAGTGGAACTACCGTCCAGAGATGACTGGCTAGACAAGAAAGTCCACTTTGAGACGGGAAGCCTAATATGGTTTACGGACGGATCCAAAATTGGATCGGACGTAGGCTTTGGCTTGTATGGAGAGCAAACACAACTCAGGCTCTCCCAGAATCTGGGCAAGTTTGCCTCCATTTTTCAGGCGGAAGTTTTTGCCATCATAGAATGTGCGGAAACAAACCTCCAGAATAATTATGCCAACCGCATAATATACATTAACTCTGACAGTCAGGCAGCACTCCTAGCACTGAACTCCAGCTCAATAACTTCAAAACTAGTAGCTGACTGTGTGGACCGACTAAATACTCTCGGGCATCACAATAGAGTTATTCTTAGATGGGTACCAGGTCATGAGGGAATAGAGGGCAACGAAATTGCTGATGAGCTAGCCAGAGCGGGAACGGAATGTAAGCAATGGGGTCCCGAGCCGATCTGCGGCATTTCCAAAAGCCTAGCCCGCATAACACTGGAAACCATCTATGAGAATAAGTCCCTCAAGGCATGGCTGACCATGCCAGGGCTTAAACATTCCAAAGCACTCATTAAAGCCTATAATCGTAAAACCTCCAAACAGGTTATAGGACTGAGAAGGAACAGTATGCGCATCCTGGTTAGAGCCCTGACTGGACACTGTTGCCTTAACAAGCATATGGCCAGCATGGGACTGAGCGAGTCAAAGGAATGTAGACTGTGTCACGAAGCTGACGAGACACCCATACATATCCTGACTGACTGCGAACCATTGATGCACAAACGTAACCTTCTTCTGGGAAAACACATTTTAGAGCCAGATGAGGTTAAGCATATCTCCCCCAAGAAGATACTCCACTATATAATTAGTGCAGGCCTTGGAGGAGAACTGTGAGATAGCGGCAGTCACAATAGATCTCTATAGGTCGCAGTGACACTCCCACAAGTGGGCCGCTCCTAGAAATAAAAAAAAAAAAAAAAAAAAAAAAAAAGCTCCGCCCCGCTTCATTGGCATTAAACGCAGAGTGAGCCGACTTGCCTGCCAACGAGCGCACCGACATTAGTGAGTATGATGAAGGAGGCAACGCCGCCGAGCAGCGTACCCACGAGCAGGCTTCCGATAGCGTCCGGCAGCGGGTTGCCCGTGTACTGCGAGATGGCCATGCAGGAGGCGGCCAGGGTCACGCCTGCCACCGCCGCGCTGTCTTCCAGCAGGACCACGTTTACCGACGGGTCCGAGCTGCGCATCACTGTCGACAATACACACATTATAAGAGCCATTATCTTTTAGGCATTTATATTTTATTCTCATTTCCAGTTAGAAAACGTTCATTAGTCCGACCATCGTCCGTCTCCCTCACGCATACCCTCATTTTTGAAGATATAAAACGACTGCATCAAGTTATGAAAATAATCATCTTTTCTAAAACTAGAACATTCCATACCACAAGTATTCGACAAAAAAATCTGCATTTGCATTAATAATTTCTAATAATGATTTTTATGTATGAAAATTAACTTGGATCAAATTGGTCGAATATTTATGATATTGTTTTGTTAAGACTTTAATTAAATAATGAATGCATGTTTACGTTTTACCATATTCATAGAGCGGTACGTTAGCTTCTTTCGCGCCCTTTCGGACAGCGTTCAGAGCTACCATCAACGTCGCGCCCTCTGATACTACAGCTCCGCCTAGAACGAAGTAAGCCTGTAAAAATGCACTTCAATTATAAATCTTGAAACATCCTTTTTAATAACATAGATATTCTCATTAATAAGTAACATAATAATAACATACATACCCTTTTAATAAACACAAGTAAACTGATGTCCACTACAATATTGAGTAATACTGACGTGACGATCGCCACGGCTTGTGACAAAAACTTAATGTAAGTATATATATGTATATAGGTATATATGCAAATAGTTTTTGTCGCAATATACAGCGTGACTGGTTGAACATTAGCAATATTGATACAGGGTTTCAGTACTCGATTCTTGTTCCAAATCATCGAACATAATTAGGTGGTTAGTATTTGACCTAATTATCCTTAGCAAACACAAAAATTACGGACACTAAACCACGCGCGTCGCGCAATCGCGCGCGCTACGTCATCGAACAACACAAGTTCAGTGACCCGGTTATGTGACTTGCGCTCGCTCGGTGCGCGAGGCTGCGCGGTGTACATAAATTCTGGAGTCTTGAGAAAAACTTTAACCGAGGTTTTCTTAGTTTTTTTTTTCCTAATTTGTTTCGATTTTACTTCTGTATACGTTTCATTAGAGCACTAATTAACATGTCCTTAAATATTGCTAGTGTTCAAACAGCCAGCCTGTGTATGTATAGTCTATTGTCAATCATTTATAGACTAGAAACAAGTATCCATATTAAAATAAAAACAAAATACCCGACTGCGGAAGAGCGAACTTTTGTAGTCTAACTTACGATTTCATTACGTTTGATATGCTGTTGAGTGTATGTTTTTTGTGAGAAAGTATGCGCAAAATCACTTTTAAAGGTTATTAATGCACATTCTTTAGAATGATGCTAAGAAAATTACCTACTTATTACGGAAACGTTCGTTGAAGGTTACGAAAAGGCACTTTTTTTTTGCGAATGTTTTATAATTATTACAAAAAATGTGGCCTATGACACTCTGGGAGTGAAGACGAAGAATCTAATGACACCTCGCACATCAAAATCGGTTAAGCCGTTTGCCTAAACGGCTTAACCGTTGGTTTGTAGGTGTCCATAAAGAAACATACAAAGCCACATATCTACATACACTCGAAAAAACCCCTTCCGCTCCCCCCTTCCCTTTCCCTCCTTCTTGCGCAGTAGGGTAAAAATATGTCAAATGTTAAAATGATTTAACCCCTCCGCGGGCACATGGCAAAGGTCACGTATTTATTTGCCCCCCGCGTATGGCACGCCCCCCCGCGATTTTTTTGATTTTTTTGCCGCGCGCTATTAAAAAATTAATAAAAAATAAAATTTGTATGAAAACTATATATAAAATTAATATCACTGTAATCCTACTGAATAAAGCTAACTGATATCCAACGCATATGTATTTTAATTAAAAAAAGTATCCCCTATCTAGGCTTAAAGTTGAGCATGCGATTTTTTTTCACCATTTTTTACGAAAAAAATCATATTAAAAAATATTAAAAACATTTCATACATATTATTGTTTTTTTGGCTTTAAAAAACAACAATATACAGATATCCGAGAAAAAATAACATCATCCCATACATTGTTTAGATTAACAAGATCGTCATAAAGCACGTGCGGTTCAAGTGGCCAATTAGGACGGTCGTAAAAACGGGTCATGCTTACAAAATGTGAACTTGATATTCTTTAAGTTGGAATGGCTTGTAACTTTTGTTTATGAATAGTATAATTTATGAGCTTCTGGTTTTGTAATGGTTTAGTCGATAAAAATGTGTTTTATTTATCTATTAGAGACCATAAAAAACCTCGTTTCGGGCTGATGATAATGATGATAGATAATTGAAAAAAATACGCGAAGTCAATTAGGACGTTATTGAGCAAAATGGGTTGCTTTATTTAAAAATCTGTATATGCAGTCTTATTATTAATAACATAACAAATAAAAAACATGCAACATACATACCTGTTGTAATTGAAACTATGTTTCAAAATCGGCTATAAATACCGACGGCGGACATCTGGCACGGCTTTTCGGACACTATTGTTCGTTCGACATGTATGCGTTTAGATTCATATTTGTGATTAATATACACATCACATACTTAATTTAACACTTGTATCGTATCACTGGATATATATCGGTCACATATTACTATTAATTTTGAAGTATATAATGAAACCTTATTTTGAAAAAAAAATCACAACATAAAAGTCACAAAAAAAACACTCAAATTTCGGCACAAAAAAGGTCCGTCGGCGTTCGGTTCGAAACAAATATTTCGATTTTTTTGATCACACAGACATGTATTTGACACTGTCACTAACTTTATTACTGGTTTTGCCACGTGTAAAACATAACAAAATATGTATTTAATCGAAATAAATACATAAAATCGGTATTTATAAATAGATGGCAAGAGCGGCCGCCATTACGTGTTTATAACCTTGACCGCGCGCGTCATTCTGATGCAATTTACACAGAAATTTATTTCGGAAGTATCAATTCTAACGTATCTGATTGGTAGTTTGTCATTTTGCCTGTCTATGAACGAGTTAGAGCAGAAAAAAATATTATGTCATAGTTAACTGGCGGGGAGTACAACAAGGAGAGGAATAACGATACGCTAGCGTATGGCATGCCAGCCAGCGCACAATGGCGGGAAATACGCTGGCGTATTTAATGCCTCCTGAGGGGTTAATGAATAGTATAATGTTGTTTAATTAACTTTTATTTACTTATTCCAAAAACTCAAATGTGTTACGCCTCCCTTGAAATTTATTTGCGCCCCACAGCTGGCATCGCATGGTAGGTAGATATCCACGCAGTTATATCAGTTGTCAATGTCAATACTTACTTTATTTCCTCTGGAAGGTGAAGTAACTATTTGTCTACGTTCCATGCTAACCCAGTTGGTTGGTAATTATTGCTTAGCATTTTCATATGGGAATATAAAATAATATATCATCTTACTAGCCCTGGATCTACGATTTTTTCGAACCGGAGCAGAAATTTGACGGTGGCGCCCCTCTCTCCAGCGCTTAAAATAACTTACTTAAAAAAACTTAATATAATTATCTATGTGGCGCCTTTTTCCTTAAACGTTAACGGTGAGTCAACCAAGCTGCGCCCCCTGAAAATGGCGCCCGCCCCCCCCCCCCCCCCCCCCCAGATCCAGGGCTGCATCTTACCTATGACAATATTGAAGCCTACATACCCAGTAGAAGTCATGCAATGGTTGAGGGTCGAGTATGCCAGTCACGCCATGGTAGAAAGACAGGCCACTGCCTACACAGAATATGCCGACTCCAGATATCAAAGACGAAACATATCTCATGTTAGTATACCCATATGGATGATCAGGATCTGCCATCTGAAATAAAGAAAACTAAATTTAACTAATTTACTAACGCAGTGGCCTGCGTTAAATTAAGGGAGGTTAAACAAATCCGCCCAGCGGTTATCCCTTAATTTCACATATTACTTTAAACTCGCATGTATACAAAACATTTTACAGATGGACTTTTGACAGAAAATGTTGTCCATCTGAATCATCATCATCATCTCAGCCATAAGAAGTGCACTGCTGGACAAAATGGATTTCCAAAAAGACCGATTGGAAGCGGCTTGCATCCAGCGTCTTCTCGCCACTTTTCCATCTGAATAGTATAATAAACTAATTTAATGTCCGAATCGATATAATCTGAGTGTCTTCAAATGGCGCTGCATCGTAGACCGCAACGGTCGCGCGAGTGAATATTCTGAAGGACATTACGTAATCAAATCGCTAAAGCCAGCGTTTCGAGGATCGTAGCATATGCATTTGTCGCGCGCAATTGACCTCGAAGCATAGTTGGTAACATGTCTGCCTGCTAAGCTGTAAGGTCATGAGTTCGATCCCCACCTAGGACAAACATTTGTGTGATGAATATGGATGTTTGTTCTGTGTCGAGGTGTTTATATGTATCATAAGTATGTATTTACAAAAAAAGTATATATATCAGCCATCTACTTTCCATAGTACATGCTTAGCTTGGGCTAGATGGTGTAGAGTGATACGTCTACTAATATTTAATTATTTTATTTAACTAGAAGCAATTTATAATAAGTTGCCAAGACCGTGTTGAGACACGCATATAGTAGGGTTCCGTAGCTAATGTTACAAATCAAAAAAATCTAGTATTGTTTGTTAAGACCACTTTGCAAAAAGATTAATCACCTCTGTACCTAAGTTTTTTACATATTATGTGTTGCTATGAAGCTTGAAAAGTTGTAACGAGAGTATTCAAAATAATTTTTAACATTTAAAACTTTTTAATATAGTCTACTAATCATGAATAATCATGAATCATGAATTTCTAGTGCTAATAATACTTTAAATATGCAGGGGGGATGATATATCGAACTTTAATCATATTTTAACGAACCCACATGTTAGGATAGGGTTGAAAAAAACCCACCTTCTTTACATGTATGGACAGGCTAAGCCACCCCTATATGTCTCTCTGTCTCATATAGTCTAGTAAAAATAAATCCGTTTGTATGGAGCAGACCGCAATATTTGCAGTAGGAGGGATTCTTTGAAATTATGATAGCAAAATAACTAAAAATCATAGATCTACAATAATCCCCGATTTATAATACATATTTCCTTAGTAATTAGCATCAAAAGATGTTTTATTTGATTTTAACTATTGTAGGTTTAATATAACATATGGTTTCTTATGTGATTCGATAGCATTAATTTCTGTTTATCAGAAATGACAAGAATTTCCAAAAAATCTATTGAAGGTTTTAAATAATTCAGTAAAAACACAAAATCTCGCGGATGAATACACAAGTACATATACCTATAAGTAAGTATTTACAAACCGCAGCGCGAAGCGGCGCAGGCGGCCCCGGCCGTCGCGGCGGCGCGGGGGTGCGCGGGGCAGGGGAGGCCGGCCGGCCACCTCATACTCGTGTACCTATATTTCAATTTCGCGTGTAGGTACAAAGACATTTTTACGCAACTGCTCAAGAAGGATAAGTTTTAACTGTTTTATCTGCTTATTACATACTCGTAGTCGTCGATACCATATTATTAATTTCTTGCAGAAAATATTGGAAAGAGAATTTGTCTATTTTTCGTAGGACAGACAGGCAGTTATCAAACACACATTTATTGTTGCGTAATTACCTACTTATCAAGTACAAAATGAGTAGATTTAATAACCCCCTCCTTTTATGAACTCAGTAAAAAATAAAAGAACAACTGCGTGCTAAGCTATATATAAGTAGGTATATGTTCGTTTAAATAAAATTGCACAAAATTTTCATATTTAGGGTTCCGTACTAAGGGTGCGGGAGCCTATGAGGCTGCAGTGTTTGTCCGCCTATGTTTCCTACACTTAAACGGTTGTATTTTTAGATACAAGTCTTGGACAAAATTGGCAAGATTATAGGGTTCACTTTGATGGAAATCGAAAAATAATAATTAAATATCAAACTCTAGTCTAACATTATCAGTTTTATACCATTTTAATAATAATAATTATAGTTTAAAAAAACTGAAAAAACCGAATTCAAAATACGCAATACAATACATATGTACGCAACTGGCTGTTCACTTTTCTACAGGCGCTTGGATGATATTTTACCGGTTATTTTGTAAGAAAAACTACAGTACTAAGTACATAGATTTTGGTAAAATTTATATGGGATCATCTCTGAAGTATGTCCTACCAAATACAAATAACCGGACAAGTACGAGTCAGACTCGTCCACCGAGGGTTCCGTACGAACTAGTAGGTAAAAGGGGGAATTTATATATTTTCCTTCATAAACCGAAAAATGTACATCTTAAAAATATTTAATAACCTGTTTTAGCTTATGCTAATGAAGATCTTTCATATGATACCCCACATGATACGGTTAATTCACTTTAAAATTTGGGCTCTCATTCCTTGCATAGAGACACTATTTTTTTATGATTAAATTTAAAATGTCTAGTTTTCGTTTTTTTTCCTATATTTTTACTCTAACACAATGCTTCTCGCCAAATTTCATAGTTCTAGGTCAACGGGAAGTACCCCATAGGTTTTGATTCCCTTGTGAGTGTCGAAATGTGCGTTTTTTACGACATATTCGGCTATAACTTTTTTTTACGAAAACTGAGAATTTTTATTTTTCTTTCTGCAGCAAGATACTATGAATTTGCGTATATGGTTTTAATTTGACCTCGATACCTTCACGCATTCCCGAGATAAAGGTCTTGACACCCGGACAGACGGACAACAAAGTGATCCTATAGGGGTTCGGTTTTTTTCCTTTTGAGGTACGGAATCCTAAAAATCATCGAAATCAGCTGGCATCGAAACGATTGGCTGAGTAATCGGTGAACAAAGGGGTAGAAATGGGGGTAAACAATGTATGAAAGTTCCTGGGTTTTGATTAGGGGCCTGAAATTTGGTATTTGGGTTACATAATAGATATAAATGAACAATGGTATTATATTTTCCGTGTAAGAAAATAAATTGTCTTTTCTAAGTTCACTAAATTTACACAAAGTTTTCAGGCCCTTATATCCAACAGTAACTGTGTCACCTTCTAATTGTTTTTAGGGTTCCGTACCCAAAGGTTAAAAACGGGACCCTATTACTAAGACTTCGCTGTCTGTCTGTCTGTCTGTCTGTCTCCAGGCTGTATCTCATAAGCCGTGATAGCTAGAAAGCTGAAATTTTCACAAATGATGTATTTCCGTTGTCGCTATAACAACAAATACTAAAAATTAAAAAAAATATTAAGGGGGGTCCCCATACAATAAACGTGTTTTTTTCGTATTTTTTTGCTCAATATTAAAAACGGTAACAGGTAGACGCTTTAAATTTTCACAGAATATTTACTTGTATATTACCTTTCAAAATAAATAATTAAATAACAATAAAGTAAATATTAAAGGGGGGCTCCCATACAACAAATGTAATTTTTAAGCAATTTTTACTCGATCTTAATTAATAGGTAGAAACTTGAATATTTGTAAGTAAATATTTAGAAATATATTAACTATAAAAATAAATACCTAATCTAATACATAAAAACTCACAAAATGAAAATAATCCATGCATCTAAACGCGGTGCGAGCGCCGCGCCGCGGTGTGGTGGTGGCGTGAGCGCGAGACGGTTGCTAAGCAACGGCCGCGCGGGTAGCGGGGGAGGTAACATCACGGAGCGAGCCATAACTGCGCGTATTCGCGCGAGCGTCGTTATGCTGCCCGGATGTGTATCGAAAACCCACCTATAAGTTTGCAATTTACTACTTGGAATTTCGTTGATTTCTCGTTATTTTCTACGATTTTCTACTATAGATAATAGTACGGAACCCTTCGTGCGCGAGTCCGACTCGCACTTGGCCGATTTATTATTTACATATTAAACAGGACATGATTCAAAATGTATATTCATAGCAAAAGAAAACGAACATTTTTATAACAATTTTAAACTGAGAGTCTCACTATAATCTGCATCGCATCGCAGCATCGATCGAATAAGAGTTTTTTTTGCCGTGATCGCGTCGCCCCCGGGGCGCCCCGGTAAGAAACGATCGAAAAGTATGGAGTCTAATGGATGGTGTTATACATAGCAAATACCAATATAATTAGAAACAAGTAATTAGATGTTAAAGAATATAGCTTTCGTTTTAACCTAGGTACCGCCGAATGTGTCATAACACATGATTATTTATTTGTGTGATGTTATCACATAACACTAATAATATTTATGTAATATACTTAGCGTAATGAAAACGTAAGTTAGACTGAAAAAACCTCATTTTTTCAGTCGGGTATTTTGTTTTGTATTTTATTATATATACTTGTTGGCAAATCTCATTTAAACGGAAACTAAAAATAGTATTTTTCCTATCTTAATCCTAATCATCCTAAGTAATTATTATAAAAGCGAAAGTAATTCTGTCTCTGTCTGTTACTTATTTATGAAAGGGCTACATAAGACTGATCTCGTTGATTTTCTTTCTCATTCTACAATTTGATAACTTAACAATCAAAATAATTTTTCTGTCAGTAGGTCAAAAATGTACTTTAAAATCATAATTTATTGCATAACCCGATCCAGCGCCATCGCATCGCTGCGCGCATGCGCACAGCTCCCCGCTGCGCGGCGGTCGGTAGCGCGCGGGAATTCAAATAAATGATTAATGAAAAAAACTCATTTTCTCTATGTTTCTACTAAATTACTCTGATGATTATAAATTAAATATATCCTTAAGTATAATTCTCAATAATTATCAATCAATATGAATGTTTTGTTTAGCTATAAACTTGAAAAGCACAACTTTAGGTATTTTCATGGTATTTCTCAGGTTCTTCACATCTCATAACTACGACTATGTGACAAATGTATTTCCAAACACCAAGACTATCACATAAATAACAATTTTCTCTTATTGCATTTTATGAGGTCAAAATTTTATTTTTACTGGACTAATATGTAAACAAATAGTATACCCCAGATGAACATTACTAACCTGAAAAATCTGGTAAAATAAGATAGACTAGCCACCGTATTTTGATGTGAAAATAAAAAGTTGACATACCTGAACAGATTTATGTATTCCATATGCTAGAATAACCTGGTTGATTGTATCAGCGAATGAATGAATGCACTCAGAAAATAAGCTGTGAGATCCGGTGTAAAACCATGCGCATAGTTTGAACAGGAAATTACAGCCATTTCTGGAATAGAAACAAAATATTATTTTTTGTCCGCCGTGTTACCTTTCTCACCTTTATACAGTCCAGTTACAATATTAAAATACGCAGATCTTCACATCAGATAACAAAACAGACCCTAGCCAGGATGTGTATTCTAGTCATTTTCACAGCGATTTTAGAAAAGACGAAACACTACTGTTTTACTGCTATTTATATTATCTATGACAACAAAAGCAATTATATTTCTTTTTAGGGTTCCGTACCTCAAAGAAAAAAACGGAACCCTTATAGGATCACTTTGTTGTCCGTCTGTCCGTCCGTCCGGGTGTCAAGACCTTTTTATCTCGGGAACGCATGAAGGCATCGCATTGAAATTAAAATCATATACGCAGATCCATAGTCTCTTGCTGCAGAAATAAAAATCAAATTTCTCAGTTTTCGCAAAAAAAAAAAGTTGCGGCCGAATATGTCGTAAAAAATTTACATTTCGACACTCACAAGGGAATCAAAACCTATGGGGTACTTCCCGTTGAAGTACCCCAAAAGTAAGTTCAAGGTGGCCGGGCTGAGCAGACGTCCAAAGCTAAGTGTAACCCTGTATCGTTAACGGTGTACCCATTCTTTATTCTATTTTGATATTCTATACAGATCGTGGTACTTATTTATATTGTACCTGTGATATTGGTGTAAGCTATACTATAAAGAGTGTTCATAAAAAATGATGGCGCTGAGTTTTCTTGTCCACGTTCTTTCTCAGACGTCTAGGGCCTTGTGAATGTGGAGTTAGAATCATTGCAGTGCCATCGAATACCCTCTCGGGATCCATGGAATAAAGGATACTCTGATAAAGTAATAAATATGGAAGTTGAGTAATCTACTTATCGTTTTCCTTCCATCCAAATACAATCTTACCCTAATTATAGGTAGATAATACGTCGATATTCGTCATCATGGATAGTTTAAGAATATAATCAAAGTTATAAATCCTTCTGCCCATCCCGAATCTAACACACGCTGGAATGGACGCTGGAATTCTAATTAAATTAAATTCTAATCTAACCCAAAAAATCCGAAAACTGGATATTTTTAATTTAATCACAAAAAAATAGTGTCTTTATGCAAGGAATGAGGGTCCAAATTTTAAAGTGAATTAACCGTATCGTGTGGGGTATATGAAAGAGTTTAATTAGCATAAGTTAAAATAGGGTTTTATATATTTTTACGATATATATTTTTCGGTATAAGAAGGAAAATATAAAAATATATGATTTCCCCCTTTAATCTACTAGTTTGTACGGAACTCTCAGTGGGCGACTCTGACTCGCACTTGGTTTTATTTCCTTTATGTTAACCAAAAAAAAAATTAAATTAATGGCAATAATAGAAAATATTATATTATCAGATAAAATTAGACTTTTACGCCAAAACTTTTATACACAAATTATAAATATGTATATACTTACATAGCTATTGCTGTAAGTACCACTCTCCCAGATCTAGTGTTCAAACCTACTTCATCTGCTTCAGAACCCAATTTCTTGTGACTCATCTCTCTTCTGTAATTCCTTAATCTTCTTTTGACAGTGAAAACATCTGTAATTATCAATTCTATATATATATAAAAGCGAAAAACGGGTCACTGACTTATCACGAAATCCCAAAAACTACATAGATAGATAGATAGATAAACTCTTTATTGTTTACAACACACAAGGGGTTTTCATATAAGGGGTTGAAATTTAAACAGATTGTATGAAAGTTCTAGGGTTTTGATGTTAGGTGCATGAAATGTAATATTTAGGTTATCTAATAGATATAAATGAATACAGCTATTATATTTAAGCGACAGGGATAAATTAAGGATGTCAAAACAGGGTTCAAAGTTTGTATGAAACTTGTATAACATTGATGTTAGGATCTTGAAATTTAAGATTAAGAGATGAGACAAATGACTACATTATTTAATTTTTTCGATAGGGACGAATTAAGGGGTTCAACAGGAGTAGTAAAATTTTCCATTAAATTACCATGATTTTAATGTCAGGGACATGAAATCTAGCGTTTGGGTATTCCAATAAATATGGTTGAATATATAATAATATTTTAACGAATACATAAAATAAAAATTGTTCGAGATTCAAAGTTAGATTAAAGGAATACCTACGGGAGCGAGATGGAAGTGCGACAGGAGTTAGGTGGGAATGGGACAGGTGCGACGTGGGAAGCGGAATGAGTACGAGGTGGGAATAGAATGGAAGCAGAGCAGGAGCAAAACAGAACCAAAGAGAGTGTGGTGGGAAGATCAAGATGGGTGCGGGTCGGGAATGGAGCAAAAGTGGAACGACAGGGCGGTGGAAGCGATGTAGGAGTAGGACAGGAGCGATGTATGAACGGTGTGAATGCGAAGCAGTAGTATAGTGAGAGTAAGGCGGTAGTGGGATGAGAATGAGGCTGGAGTGAGTTGCGGAGTGTGGGCGAAACAAGAGTGCGACGGGAGCAAGGTGGAAATGGGATAGACACGAGGAAGGAATGGAGTAGAGTGGGAGCGGAATGGAAATACGGCAATAATCATAATGGGAATGGGACAGGTGCGACGTGGGTAAGCAGAATGAGTATGTGGTGGGAGCAGAACGAATACAGGGCAGGAACAATATGGGATTGCGGTGAGGAATCGAGGTGAGTGCGGGACATGAGTGGCATTGGAGCGAGATGAAAGTGGAACGGGTGTTGGATGGGAGTGAGATGGGAGTTCGGAGGGAGCGAGGTAGGAATAGGACAGGACCCGGTGTATACGGTGTGTAAGGCGTTCACACTCACTCCACGCCCTTATGCGTGGAGTGAGTGTGAAGCAGTAGTAGAGTGGGAGCAAGGCGAAAATGGGACGGGAGTGGGATGGAACAATAGTAGAAGCGGGGTGAGAGTGAGATGGGAGTGCAAAGAGATCAAGGTGGAATTGGAGTGAGAGCGAGTTAAGACCGAAACAGGAACCGGGTGGGAGCTGAACAGGAGGAGGACAGGAGCAGGGTGAATTTTTAATTAAAATAGGTCTATGTATATTTGACCACATAATCGACATAGACAGTCAAAAGTTGAAGTGACTGTTAAAAATATCACAATTCAAAGTAGGTTTGTTTGAACTTAATTTCACAATCTTAATTGCAAAAAAATCAAGATAAAAACGAGCATGAGCCAACTTTGCATCGCTACAAGTGATAAGCATAACCCCCCCAGAACTCAAAAGTGAAAGCTGTTACAAAGAATATGAAATCATATTTAACTTAACTTACATTTCGTATTCATATACCTTCGTTATATCTTTTTTTTTAACAAAAATTCACTTTGTTTGTGTACTGTCTAGCTTTTCTCTAGTCTGGGCTGTCATTGAATGAGTAGTTTTCTCTCTGTTAACTGATATTTCTATAGAGTGATCAAAATACAACTACCAACTACACGAAGTGCAGTTCATTAACAATATTGTCAATAGCTTTGACGGATATCACACATTATAAGAATATCAACTTTAAAAAAAAAGGTAAATTCAGACACAGCAAGGCTCACCAGCCACCACACATATGGACAGAGTGCTCACAACTGTGAGCACATGGTACATGACATAAGGATCCCAACCAGCATGAGGTGTGCATGTAGATGTTTGTGTAAAATGTCTCATCTGAACCCGCCTCTATGCTTTTTTACCCAATATGCAAAGTATTTAAACAAGTTTTATATTATATATATTTACCTTGTTCATAACGTCTTCTGTCTAATTCTCTTCTCAGCAGTTCTTTTTCAAGTGCCTCTTTAGATCCCCAAACCTAAGAATAGATATAAGCTACAGAATGATTACATTTTTAATCATATTCCCAGTTCCCATGGAGCAATGAAATCCAGAAATTTAAAAAGGATTGGGAAGAGCTTGCTGGGAACTTGCCTAGAGTTGGGTCAGTATAGGTTAGTTAAAAAAATAACCGGACAAGTGCCAGTCAACTCGCCCACCGAGGGTTCCGTATAAACTAGAAGATAAAAGGGGGAAATCATATTTTTTTTATATTTTCCATCTTATACCGAAAAGTATACATCGTAAAAAAAATTAAAAACCTGTTTTAACTTATACTAATTAAGCTCTTTCATATGATACCCCACATGATACGGTTAAAGAACTTTAAAATTTGGACCCTCATTCCTTGCGTAAAGACACTATTTTTTGTGATTAAATTAAAAATGACCAGATTTCGGATTTTTTTCCTATATGTGTACTCTAACACAATGCTTCTTGCCAAATTTTAAAGTTCTAGATCAACGGGAAATACCCCATAGGTTTTGATTCCCTTGTGAGTGTCGAAATGTGCATTTTTTACGATGTATTCGGCTGTAACTTTTTTTTACTTGGAGCAACTGAGGCCTAAGCCCTAGGTCCACCCTCTGGCTATACTCGACCATAGTCAGGCCTACAATAACGTATGCCTCTGTGGTCTGGTACGACAAAGCCAATCAGAAAGCAGCAGCGGATAAACTAAATAGTCTACAAAGAACTGCATGCCTTATAGCAACCGGGGCAATGTCCACTAAGCCTGGAGCAGCCCTAAACGCACTACTACGCCTAACGCCCCTAGACATGTACATTGTCAAAGAGGCGATGGCTAGCGCATATAGGTTGAAAGCCCAGGGAGGATTCAAATGCCTCTCTCACAAGTTGAGATCCTTGCAGGAATCGATGAATGAAACACCGGTAGTAAGCCTCCACTCAATAGCTTCCACAAGCAATAAAAGGTGGAACTACTGTCAAGGGATGACTGGCTCAAGGAGGAAGTCAGCTGCGAGACGGGAAGCCTGACTTGGTTTACGGATGGCCAAAATGGGCTCCGACGTAGGCTTTGGCTTGTATGGAGAGCAAACTAACCTTAGGTTATCACAAAACCGTTATTCTCCAATATTTTACAATATTTTACCTAAACCCCTAACAAGCTTAACTGTATATAAATTTAAATCGATGTTAATAAAAAAAAAATAGAAAAGACTTAATACGACAGAGATATGACTTCCTAAAAGATGAAAAGGCATGGTGAAGTGTTGATATTTACATGGCATCAGCTTTAAAGAATGACAAATGATGGTATTTATTTTATTTTTACCATTGATACTGTTTATATTTATTTTGACAAATTTAATGAACTTATGATTTTTAACTATTTTTTTACTTGAGATTGGTAATCTAATGTTTTTTTTTTTGTACATAAATTTTTAACCGACTTCGAAAAAGGAGGAGGTTATCAATTCATACTGTATATATATATATATATTTTTACTTTATATACATACAATGTATTATTATTACTGAATTAGCTGTTATGACTATTCATAAGTGTATATTTATAATACCCAATTGAAATAAATTAAAATTGAATAAGAAAAAAAATATTGGTTCAATGATATGAAAACAACATCAGCCTAAAAGAGGAGGTATTAAGACAGCTGAAACTCAATTAAGCTCAGGTCTTCTAGAAGAGAGCAATTGTAGAAAATCATATAGCATACATTAAAATGAGAAATTCTTCTCATGTGTAGTTTTTAAGTCACACACATCATCAAAATTACTGTTATTTATTTTTATTTTTTGTCATATCTATTTCTTACTTTTTAACAGCTCAACTGATCATAATGACCCATTGAGGTCAAGGTTAGCTTAAGGTGTTAATAGCTAAGTGTTCATTATGACATCTGAGAGTAATTGGCATTTAAGTAGGCAAAAGACTGATTCCTGTCAAAGTCAATATTGTAGCAATTAATAGACATGAATTTTATAGCTAGTTGATATCAGTTATAAAATCGGTTTTTTGTAATGTATTCAAATGTATACAAATCTGCATAATAAACAAAAAAGCGAATTGACCTCTATAAGATATAATTACCTCAATAGCTTTAGCTTCAACATCTTTCCGATAATAAACAGTTATTGGTGGTTCTGCTTCATACGGAGATCGGCGAAGGACCTTCGGAAGACTTTCCAGGTCAGACTGTTTTAAGAGGTACTCAGTCATGGCTCTCATTGGTGTAATGAAGTTACGTTCAGTATAAGATGCTGAGAAATCTATAAGAAGTCTTTTTCTCACTAAAAACAAAATTTAATATATCAATTTATTAAAATTGTAATATATGTATATATTTGTTGATGAAATGATAAATTTATTTTTGACATTTAAAATGAAAAGTATCACTTGTATTAAGTTTGATGTATGGGTTTTCATGACAAAAAATATAAATTGCACTAATGAACCAATCATGGTAGACTAGCTAGGACACTTGATTGTCGATACATGATATGCATCTCTGTTCTGGCAAGAATTATATATGTACATTTTTATATTTTAATATTTTAACAAATACCTAGTGGAATATCAGTAGGCTTTGTTGACGAAGCTTTTTGAGGTTTTTCAATGGTAACTTTGGTTACGATCTTGTTATCATCTGTTTCTGTTTTTACTATTATATCACCCGTCGCACTTTGCTTGATCACTTGTTTGGGATTTTTTTCGGTTGGAGCTTCTTTGATCCCAGGACCTTTAGTTTTGTCGTAAAAGAATGTGGAACTATGAATACATCTCCAGGATCCTCTGGAGTCGACATTATATAATTCTTGACGTAAAACACGCGTCGCACCAAAACATATAGAGAGAAATTTAAAGTCAGATGACCGACTCCTTAGCTTCCCATAAAGGGTCTTCGTTACAATAGACGGCAACATATTTACAGTAGTTCTTGATCTCGACCTATGAGATTTATGTTTTATTTGGACAAACAATATGGATACCTTACATTATGTATGTCCATTAACAGTAAGTTTACATATGCATTAAAAACTAAACAGAGATCTAATTTGATTTAGAAATATTTACAACAAAAAAAAACCTCAATTTTCTTTACAATTTACATGAAGTTGAAGACAAACCACGTAAATTAGCAATGAATAGAGGTACAACATAAAGTGATAAAAAAGTTATGCTATTCGTATCCAAGATATTTGTGACACACTATGATGACGTGTTTTCACTGAATTAAAAAAAGAGGACGTTATCAATTCACTTAGATTTTTTTCTAGGTTTTGTAAAATATTTCTACTATGGTTTCTTATTTCTGCGTCTTTTCTATCGATTTGGAAAATTCATTATTTTTTATGAAAGGATATGCTTGCAGATTAATCCCACAGAAAATCAAAATTCAGTTGATTTTACAAATAAAATACTTAAGAGTCCGTAGTCCAACCATAGTCCATCTCGCTCGCGCATATCCACATTTTGAATGATATAAAATGATTGAATGAACTTATAAAAAAAAACATTTGTAAAACTACAAAACCACAATTACTTAACTTCTTCTTCTTCTTCAACTTATTTATACTTGTTAAAAACTAGTGACCTTGCTTTCTAGTGTCCTGTTTTTTAAATTAGTTAATTCTGTCATATTATATCTGCAAAAATGGTGAAATGCGCGAGCGAGACGGACGATGGTCGAATTGTCTACGTAAAAGTAGTCATGACGTCAAAAGGTGTCTGAGTTTTATCTGGCATACCAATAGAATTGAAATTACATTGCAAGTCACAGACAGACATTGATAATCATGAGGTGACTTTGATAGGCCAGTGATTCTTCTTCTTCTTTTTTGTATTGGACCCCGCGATTAGCGATTTGCCAGTGTCAAGTGCTTCAAAAATGTTACTAAATGTTACTAAAAATAACCTCTAATCAAAAATTTTTGCGTGTTATAAGATACGCTACAATTTTTTATTAGTGGTTATTTTTTACTGTGGATTCATTAATACGAGAAATATAGCATATTACTATAAAAACACCACTAAAATTTTCGCGCTCGCGCATTATTACTATTTTGACAAAGAAGTACAGAGAGTTCACAAAATATACGACTTTAGTATATTTCTATAAAAACACTACTAAAAAATTTTCACGCTCGCTTCGCTCGCGCATATTTATTACCTATGTTTTTGTTTATTTAGAGCATGCAAGCGCTGAGTGCGCATTAAAAAAAATATGTTACTACCCAAAAATAATAGGAAATTGTGTTATGACAAACTTGGTGTTCATCTGGGACATTAAAGTGCTAGAAGCCCGTTATACAGCATTTTATTTACTAAAAAAATACATTTTTTTTCCGCTCACTGCTCTCGCACATTATAATATTATAAGCCTGTATAGTATAACACATAAAGGTACAAAACACTTAACATTTTTCTTCATTACTTGCAATGTTGCATAATACTCGACTTCTCTTCTATTTCTCCGCTTTTTAGCTAATTGATCCACGTTTCGCCTTAGGCCAACGTGGTTTCGCTTATTTTAATTATGATTTAAAGTTTCTTACAGTAAAACTTTACGACCTGAATCACGAAAAATGTGCAGGTAAGTTGTTTTTATTTTAGAGTTACGAAAATCTTCGAAAATCCGCTTTTCTAAGGATCGACTTCCATAGTTTATTTTTTTTCATCTGGGGTGAAAGTCGAGAGTCAACTCACTGATCGTTGATATGTTGATACGTTACGTAGCGAAAAACGTCGGTTGCAGTAACGATCGCACATAATGGC
Source organism: Lycia hirtaria (assembly GCA_947563715.1). Taxonomy (NCBI): domain Eukaryota; kingdom Metazoa; phylum Arthropoda; class Insecta; order Lepidoptera; family Geometridae; genus Lycia; species Lycia hirtaria. The sequence continues at coordinate 32,417,631 of OX387381.1, read as the reverse complement.
AGTGTGATTCTGCATGCATGTTCGTTGTACAACCAATGGATATGCATCCACGGATACGAAATAATGAAAAAAAGTGTTGGCTGTCATGTCTTATCAAAGAGAATAAATATCAGGGCACATATTCGCTAAGAACAGTGCCGGCATCACCCCCCAGGGTTCGTCATCCAAATACCAAACATTAAGTTTAGAATGGAGACGTTGAATAATTGTATGAATGGCCAGGCTGAAAATGGCGGGCCAAAAGGATTACCCTGTTGACAGCCAACTGGAGACTTAAGAAAGTTGTTTTGGTATGTCAATGTTGTGGGCTTACCATAATATTGCCAAAGAAAACCAAAAAGATCCGGAATTTTGTCTTTAACCTGGATCAACAGAGCACCTCGATCAATAGAATTGAATGCATTTTTTAAATCCACCTTTAGCAACACATCTCCATTTTGACTAATTTTCCGTCTGTTGTCGGAAGAATGGACTTTAGAGACAGCATCCTTCAGAGATAAAAAAAAGACGTGTGGCACTCGGAGACTGCCGCGGTAAAGCTATTGCATATTAGCTTTACACGCGGTGTGTTAGGTTATTTTCGTTACGGAATTTCTGGATTCGGTCTCCACGCTCAAGGCCCGCGATAGAAGCTATGCAATAGCTTAAAAACCGCTGTGAAGTTAAAAAGTCTGTGTTAAACAGTGGAAATGTCAACTTTTGACCAAACTCAACAAGAGTTTTGGAGTTACGCCCCCCGTATTCTGAACCCATTCGGTTTCGGAATCGATTCGATTTGTTTCGATTCCGAAACCGAATGGGTTCCGAAACAGAATACGGGGGCAGGCAGGCAGTGTCTTCTTCTTTTTTGTATTGAACCCGCAGTAAAGCATTTGCCAGTATCAAGAATAGGATTTTTTTAAGTTTCTTGAATAAAACAAGTTGTAAATGTTCTAGTCACAGTCTAAGTCACGTATAACGTATAGAGTCAATTTATAAGTCGAGTCCTGCATCAGTAAAGTGGTGGCGACTTTACAAGAATCTTCTATGGAGTTTTGCCGACAACGTAAAATCACACGTTTTAATGCTTTATTTCACTTGCCCACACTCACGCACTTTATCGAACACTTAATGAATAAAGCACCACCATTTTTATGGCATTAATGTTCAAAATAACACAAGTTTAGGAAAACAAAACAAAGCAACAACACGTTACTAAGACGTTCCCGCCAAAACTCCAAGGCAGTATATCTGTCTTTACTGTCTTGTCCTATCTCAATCTCATTCATTTTTATTCAATTTCATTCACTCAATGAGTGTGTTGTGTCTTGCAGTATTTTTTAATCATAAAACGACATTCTAATTTTCGCGATTTTATTGGATTTGATTACGACACAACAATTACATTGAACTGCAAGCATCATTCAAGTCAACTGCGTCTGAAATCGTTCAATTTTTCATATCCACGTTGAAGAAAACATATTGGATTGATATAACCTATTTACAAGATCGAAGATAGCACCAGCTCAGCGACAGCGACGCTAATCACAGAATTGATAATTTTTCTTAACGTTATAAATAGATTTATCGAAAATGCCCGCCAGCAGTTTTGATTTCTACCTGCAAGACGCTAGGAATAATTTTGATGCAGTTCGCCCTGCCCCGATTCCCACTGATGCCAGCATATTTAAGGGCCAATGTCAGAATAATATTCACGTCTCTACAAATTGCTACTATGGGTTTCACGATACAAAAAACACAAGAAACCAGCATACAAGCACTGATTGCGAAATGTTAGAGGTCACTGACACCAATAGAACGACATCACAAACTACAACTAAGAAACGTAGTGCAGATAATGCAGATTTTCCTCAAACAAAGCGGCTTCGTCAAGGTAAGATAGTCTCATGGATTTTTTGGAATTTCACTAAATGTGTATAATTGAATGTAATTGCAAACCTGCATTTGTGAACATATTTATGCATTCAGATCACAATTAGTGAAATTCTAATATTTTAAAATTACTATCATTATTTTTAATATTGAATTTGGAGTCTTTGCAAAAGGTTTGCATGGGCTAATAAACTATTGATGTGATGATACAAGCTTACCTCAAACTGCAAAATGGCATGATGGTATTTTAGCAAATTGCAGCCCTGTTGCAAGGTCTATAAATGCTTACAAAATACTATTTGTAGGAAGTCTCATGTAAAATACTTAGAAACTTGAGTCAGTGCCACCCATTCAATAGAAATAATTTTCAAGATTAGTTTTGTTGCAGTTTCATAACATATATTATAGAATAATTTCATAATTATGAAGATAATGAAAGGGAGGCACAAATGTTCCTATATTAACATTATCCAGTTTTATTAACATGGAATTTTTTACAGTGCTATTAAGAACATTTCTGGTATTTATCAGATGTCTTATTAATATTTTATTTACTAAGTTTTAACTCTGAAGTTTTAAATGAAGGGCACATTTGAGCTTTGCTTGTATTTTGTATTCTGACATTAAAAGCTGGATATACACAATACAGTTTTATGGTTTAGACATAGCCTGTCTTACTTCTAAAATCCATGTTAAAATCTTATTCACTGAATAAGAACTTGTCACTTTGTCAGATAGAAACCTAACATGTGTGAAAACGGAATAAAACACTGTTTAACTATAATGTGCTTATTCACCATTTATAAGTAAGACAGAGCATGCCCAATTCTCACCATGACTAATTCTACAAATGCCTAATTCTCAAAATGAACAATAAAAATATTAAGTTACAGTCTAATTAGATAACCTTTACATACATATATACATATTCCCACTTAAACCCATTCTTCGATGTTTGACTTTATTATACCATAACCTGTAAGTTATTATTTTTATATTTCTGATTATGGGAATTAGACAGAACTTGTGAAATTGGGTTTTCTGCTTCTAAACCAGCTAGGTTTTTAAGTGTAAGATATTATGCAATGTAAATCCAATAAGTTTTTTCCAAGGAAGTTTAAGAGTCTATTTGGAAAGAAAGAATCTCGAAATTGAAGTGTAGTGTTCCAGTTCAATTGAATGTTCTCTCTTAAGTAAGTGTATAAAAAAGGCAACATTAATCAAAATATTATATTATATGACAAGCTTAATCCCTCAGTGTCACCACGCTGAGCCTAGTGGTGTTGGAGGCCTTACCTTTAGGCATAGCTATCACCAACTACTGTAGAGTTAGCATGGAATGTAGACAAATAGTCTTTCCACCAATTTATTCAATTCAATTCAATTCTTGTCTTTGGCGTTCTTAAGTTCTCACCAATGTCATGTTGTTTGATTTTTAGTTGATGTTTTTTGTGACACATATAATATGTTGCTATGCTTAGTATGTGACTCTCCGACGAAGTGACCTTGTGAGTGAACATATGCCAGATTACGCTGGTACCACACTGTTGTTATACCTAAAAACAAAGACGTACACAACATATAGGACAGCACAAGCCAATTTATCCACCTTTCAGAGGAAATAAATGGTGTACTGACATCAACAGCTGAAATAATGACTTGGAAAAAACGGTTTATCTAAGAGTACCTACCATGCTAGGCCAGTTAATCAAAATGCATATAATAAAAGTCCATACATGATGAACAAATTTATGAACTAAAATATCTCAATCATGTCCTTTGTATATAAATAATTTGTAAAAGCAACTGGGAGGTACAAAACTATCTTGACTTCTGCTATGTATTCCGAAATAATTATGTTTGCAAATCTGCTATTAGTTTGTGTTTTTATAATATAGATAAAATCAAAGATTATTTTGTCTTTATGAGATGAAAATATTTAATAGTAGTCAATTATGAAATGCACACTTTTAATAAATTTGAATACATAATTAAATCTAATTATATATCTGAACAGATATTCAAAAAACCTGGGAGCTAGCTTTTTTTTCTATGGAATAGTGCCTACAAATCTGTATAGTAAATATCTTAAATTGAATTTGCAAAAAAGGTGAAAGTTATTTATTAAGTTATGTTATTATTATACCACCCTATTTATCATGCCTGTCACTAGGTAGTGTAATAAGAGACAAGGTCCTGATTCCCATATTTCCCAGACAGTAACCTGATAGACAGGGATCGAGAAATCAGGTAGTGTAATATGCCTTTATGTTTATTAACAAACTATAAGAGTATAAAGCCATACTCAGTTGTTCCAAGAATTTGTAGAACTACTGTGTAAACAGCTTCTAGCTGATGGTAATGTGGTGGCTGAGTGATATGTGTGGAAGTTAAAACGCATTTGTTTTAAGTGTGACGGACAAGACTGGGAAGCATGAGTGTGAAATGTTTTATTCAAGACAAATCCTTGTGATAGTGTGACTACTTAAGTTACCATTAACTATTGTATGGTTATTAAGAGATCCCTAGATGATCAAAAATTTACAATCTTTAATGTACAATATTTACAACCCTTAATGTACATACCTGAGAATAGAGAACAAAAAATCAAATTGCCGTGAGTATATTATTATTGACAATTTCATTGATCATTCTAGAGAGCTTATGCCATGCTATAATTATTAATTCTTAGAAATATACTAGATGAGTAAATCTAAAATTAAACTTATTTTTAAGATTATGAAATGTATGCTATAAAAGCACCTTGAGTCATATTCTCGACATTTTGCCCTGTTGTCCTCAGCTCACTGGTACTGAGGTCACCACAATGACTCAACGAATTATGTCATACATCTCTTTAGTTACTAAATTAATACTTTAGTTTACAAACTGGTATAGCTTTTATTGATTATAATCAACTGCAGCTATGTCTCTATTTCTCTTTCTATATTTATTGTTCATACAATTTCTAGGATCCATAGTGTATTCTATATTATTTATATATTCATCAGGACCAGATTGATTGAATGTGATTTTCAGTAATCAATAGAAAAAAAACAGTCAAGTGCGTGTTGGGCCACGCGCAATATTGGTTTCCGTAGTTGTGCAACTACAGACACACACAATATGTGGACTTAAAAACAGGGTTTCCTGTTTAATACTGTGAAAGTTAAGGGTTTCTAATTATAATAAAATGTAATTCTGTGTGTACAAAGTAATGATTTTACCCGACTGTGTGTATGTGTCTATATTGCTATCATACATAAATATATTGATATACATATTGATTGCCTACAGCCTAAACGGCTTGACCGAATTTGATGTGCGGGGTACCGGTTAGATTTGTCTTCACTACCTGAGTGTCATAGACTATATTTTTTTGTAATAAAACTTTTTCTTATCCTAATTAACTGCGGTCGTTTTCTTTCTAATTTCGTTACATAATTACTACTGCCATGAATTATTTCACATATCCAATACAAACCATGTAACCAACATGGGGAAACACATTTGGTTAACAAAAATTGTCACTTACTTAGGGTTCTGTAGTTAATAAGGAACCCTAATAGTTTCGCCATGTCTGTCCACACGCAGATTTGCTCAAAGACTTAGAAAGTTGTAATTTGATATACCTATGTACATAATTAATCACGTCAACAAAGTGGTCAAACAAAATCTTAAAGAAAAATCGATAGTACTTCCCCTATATCTAAATTGATTTTTTCTGGTCTAGACGTCTACCTTCTAACGTTAGATAAGTAATTAAACAATATTGTGTGTATGAAAACTATTTTTCCAGTTGTGTCTTCTCCCTCTGTCAGCAATGGTTGGATAAATTAATGGATTGGATGGATTGATTTTTGGATAAATGAAAAAAATTGCGGTAGTATATTAAAATTAATCCTTTAAACTATCACAGTAAAAGTAGGTTTTACAGTTTAACAAGTAATAGTCAATAAACTTAAAAACGTACCTAGTAGGTTCATAGTATCAAACAAGAAGCCCTGTTTTAGCAGCATATTGGTATGTGGAAGTATGGAATCCTACACTGCAATGACCCAACATGCACTTATTTGGTATTTTGAATAGAAAGATTAATGAACAGTGTTTAAAATATTAAGCATTTAATTTATTTGTGCGAGCTGTACGTACTTACATACAGTACATACAGCTCAATGGCTTTGAGCCTGTAACCCCAATAGTAACAATGCTATTCTACTAGTGTTCAAAATATATTCCACCAAGCCCAACACACAAATGCAATGCCATTGGATTAATAACCAGTGCTTCACTAGTAGTAACAAAGGTGACAATTGAAAATGAGATATACACGCAAGTGTAAAATCACTTTTAAAATGTGGACCCAGATAGATCAGCAATTTCGTATGTTATGGTCTCATTTGGACGAAACATTTTAGATAATACATAGTTTTTGCTTACTATTTTGTTTAGATAGAGAGGGAAAGGGGCCAGGAACAATGACACCAGTTATTTTAAAATGATACTTTATACTTCTAGTATAAGTGAACAAGTCCAAAATTCTGTTTTACTTTGATGCACTTTTAGATTTGGGTTATTTTATTCAACTGGTCAAATATTAAATTGAATTGTAATTATGTTTCTCTTTGTATTTCTTACCTCATGTAACCTAAACCAATTGACAGATTTTGAATTCCATAGTGTTATAAGTTATTGCAATCAGGTTTTTCATATTTGTTAGTTATATGTGTATGTGAAACAGCAACAAAACTTTACTGAGGCTTCCTGCTGAGAAAACAATGGAGCCTAGTGTGATGAAGTTCCAAAATCTATTTCAGAGGGTCTGGTGCCAACGACTTCCAACTACAACCCATGTTTTCTACGTCCAACCCACAACAATCCTGACATATCTCGTTGTCTCATGGCTCATATGATCTAATCTCTTACAAAATATCAAAATAATTAGATTGTACAGATAATTAAATCTAATTCAGAAATTACATTTTTATCTGCAGAAGTACAAAAAGAGAAATCCATTGAACCTGAGACAAAAGAGACCTTGGGATTGGGCTCAACAGAAGACTTATTGGAAACCCTGTATTGGAACACTCATGGAGGACATGTTTTTCATTTAGTTCAGTGTCTGTGACTGTCAAGATGTTATGTGCAAATGTGTGATATTTTTAACAGACCTCCAAAGAGATTCTGTGTTTTAACATAGTATTGGATATGCTTGGGACTTTAAGGCGTAATTCAATTTAATACATACCTATAAAATAAGACTCTCGCTTCATGTAAGGCTTTACTAATAAATAAATAAATTTAGGAAAGGGAGGGTCTTTTCTTTCAATCTCTAATCAAACACCGCAATTATATATTATACTTGTATGTATTTATTTACGTGAGTAGTATAATCAAATACATATTTGAAGAGAACAAGTCTTGGAAAACTGTTACATTGCTATACATTTAATTAAATAAATAAATAATAATGGTGATCAGCATTGAATACCACAAAAATAATGTCTCATACAGGTCAACTTCTCAGTTCAATCTGCAAAGAAAAGAAGAAATCTAATTATGGTTGTTCACTTTTTCTGTTACAGATGCAGTTATTGAAGACCTAATAATGTATTTTATTTTCAGGATTCACTCAAACAATTGATGGTTTTTTTAAAATCCAAGTTTGAGTGTTTGCTCTACCATTGCAATATACTAATATTACCTTTTTGTTTTGCAGATGATTCTTCCATGTGCAGCCTTGTTGGCACACGGTCAAGCCCGAGCCATTCTGCTTCTGCCTTTAACGTAAAAATATTACCAAATTACATTCTGAATTATTTCAAATTGCTCTTGAAATCAATGTTATTAATTAATTAATTTATTATGTCATCGATTATGTTTCCAAGAAACCTGTGATATTTTGATCTGTGATAATACAATTAATGTTAACTGATATTGGCTCTTTAATTGACAATCTATTTCAATATTGAATCTCCATTGTTTTTCCCCTACCTAAATATTTATCTCAATAAATTTAATTTGAAAAGCAAGAACCAATGTAATGAATGTAATAGGGGGAAAATAGAGACAGCATATTGAAATCGACCATAACCCAGCTGTTAGTATTACAAAGCATGATAATTTAAGTGAAAATGCAGGTTTAGTAAATATGTATTGTTAATTTATTGTGTTCCAATATACACATTGATACAAAATTGAAAATAATAGGTATTTAGTAACATGATTTAGCACATACAGATACAATTATAAAACCAAGCATTTGTGTCAGTGTCTTATTTCAGTCTACCCAATCACACAGAACATTGATACAACAGGTTAGTCAGCTATTTTCAAATTTCTTCAGATCTACAATTTTGTGGCTGTCCACAAGTTTTTATACTCACTAAAACACACATAAAATTATTCACTTGGCGTGACGAATTAGCAATGGGTACAGATTTTGATTATTCTGCTTTCTTCAATCTAAATATCTTCGTCCATTGGTACGCCTTGAGGCCAAATCAACGCCGCCGCTTCGCCACATAATCAAATAAATGAAAAGAGGAATTAATTTGTGTAGCATTATGTTTATTCTGGTTTATCCCACTAAGGTTCTGTCGCCATTTATTTATTACACCGTACAGGCGCCATGTGAATTAAACCTAACTAGAATAAAATTTATGCAGCACAATTTAATTCCTAACAAACTTTGGCGATAAGGAATATATCAAACAAGTTGTCGGGCGCTAGTTTGGCTCCAAGTCATGCCAATGAACAACAAACTATCTAATACAATATAGTGAAATGAAATTTTATAAAAATAGAAACGACTAAATAAGTTCTATGTGCGTGGGTGTTTTTTACTACAAGTCTCTATCACGGCTATTTTCAGAGTAGCCTAGAAAAATAAACTGCCAATCACGATTTCAATTTATTTCGTAATTATTTACGAATAACTAGTCATTTTCTACTCTACTAGTAGAAAATGACTAGTTAGAAAAATGTAATGAGCGTTCTGATGAATGTGGTAGAACCCAGCATCAAAGCAAAGATAATTTAAACAAATAACTTACAAGAAGGAAATGGGATGAGCAAACAGAATAGGCTACTCACACAGAGTCCTCGACCACAATATGAAAGCACGTGAAGTGTGTGCAACCAAGCATAGTTGGACCTATTAATTACTTATTCCTTATAGATTCCACATTTGATAAGATCATTTCAACACATTCTAAATAGTATTATAAAAGCGACAAGTATCTATATTAATAGAAAAACAGAATACCCGACTGCAGAAAAGCAGTTTTTCAAGTTAAACTTATGATTTTGTTATGCTGTTGTGTATGTTTTTTTTCTGAGAAAGTATGCGTAAAATCGCTGTGAAAAATTATAAATCCGCATTCTTTAGAAAATCTCTAGTAAAATCACTTGTTATGTTGGATTTGAACAATGATTATGTAATGTGGTATCTATAGGAGTATGTGATTTAACACAACTGATTAAAGGGTAAACATCTACAGTACAGCACGTGTTCCATTACCTCAGTGGGAGTGACTTCTTCAGTGTCCACGACGTCGGGAAGCGCTTCTGCGACAGCCCCGGCCTCGTCCATCGCACCGTCCTCGACGTCAGTGGGGCAAGTCTGGTCGGCCTCTGCAAGATCCCCATTGTGCATCTCCGTGCAATTTATTAAGTCCACTTTACCGTCTTGACTAGATCGAGCGCTATCGTCGTTCAAATCTACCGGCTCTACATCCATGTGAACGTGTCCCGGCCACATGTCGTAAGGGCAAGCGTTCAGCTGATGTAACTGACTATCGCTCGAACTGAACAGGTTCAACGAGCCGGCCACATCTTGTAATGCTGAGGATTCCGGGAGCTCGCTCGGTAGCTGCTGCTGGTCTTCTCTGTTCGCCGATATGAACAGCGGCAGATTTTCTATCACATCGCTCGATATCTGGCAAACTCGCATGCCTTCATACTTCGCTAGGAATTCGAGGAGACGTCTTTTCGCCTGTTGCGAGTACCTTCCGTCGGGCACGGTGCTGCTGAGGATGTGAGAAGCCATCGCGTCTAGTAACTCTGGCGTGCAATATTCCTCGCTTTTTATCAGCAAAAAGCGGACGATCTTGTGATCGATCTGCATCGCGCTCGCGCTTGTGTTTTGGGCTATTAGCAAATTGCCGTCGTTATAATTAGTCGTATCGGCTGTGGTGGTGGACACGGCCTCCGGTCGACTCTCTTCGGGCTCGTCCCGGCTCTGACTTTCCAGAATAGAACTGTACTGAGACAAGATGTGTCTGATAGACTGAAGGACCTTCTGTCGCAACGCGTCAGAACTGATCAATTGCAGTTCTCTGAACAGCTGAATCAAGAAATCCGGATGCGATTCGTTCACTCCGATCAGCGCAGTTACTTCGGAGTAAACATTTTCTTTGAGGAGATCGAACAGTTTTGAAGTGGCCTTATCCTGAACCTCTCGACTGGTGGATGCTAGATTCGGATTTGGCGCTTCGGAAGTGCTGGCGATATTAATATTGCTAGTCTGCGAGTAATCCAGCGCGAAGTTTCTCCTGTTCGTTGAATTTTTTGCCGGCAGCTTAGACGACGATTTTTTCTTTCCGTTTGTCGTATTGAGATTATTGGAATGCGATTGTATTATTTCCGGGATCGAGTTGGCGATGTTCAAGTTTCTGAAGTTGGTAGAAGCGGGTTCGGCGCGGTTTATGTTGATATTGGCGTTCAAGTCGTCGTTTCTAGAAGTGGGGCCGGCGTCCTCCGAGTTTTGATTCACGTTGAGTACATCCGGTGCGGACGAGAATGAGAGGGAGCGTTCGTAGGCGAGGTTGCGTCGCGAGTGTCTCGGGGCGGGTTCTTCGGTGGCGGGTTGCGAGGTGTGCGGTGTGGTGTCGGTATTCCGCTTGTGGCTGATGGGCGAAACGGGCGGCGCGACGCGGTGCAGGGGGTTGTGCGCGCGCGCCGCCGCCGCTAGTGGGTGAGGTGGGTTTTGCGCGCTCACGCCACTCCCTTCCGCGTTCGCCTTGTTGCTTGCTGATAGCAAATTTTGACGGGAGTAGCTGCAATTAGAAACGATTTTATAAGGCGACTTCTGGAGGTGGTGACGGAGACCAGCAAACCCTCAATGACACCTAAGCATTAATTTTCGGCATTGGTTGGTCGTAAGCTGATCGCCAGTGGCTGTTACTGCGGACAGGTCTTATCTGGGAAAAATGACAGACAAACAATAATAACAAGTATAAGTTTAGAAAACTAAAAAAAAAAACACAAAAATGGCTGAACCGATTTTGATGAAACATAGCTAAGAACATTGCCGACTAATTCAGCTTTCAAACATAAAAAAACAAAATCAAAACCGGTTCATCCGTACGGCAGCTACGATGCCACAGACAGACACACACAGACACGTCAAACTTATAACACCCCATCGTTTTTGCGTCGGGGATTAAAAATTGCCCATAAATAACATTTGATCTTACAAGTCAATATTTACATTGTTGTATACTAAAATGAAAACGTTAAAAGTTTAGAAGTAGATGTAATCAATGCACCAACACAGTCCACCTGCATATAGTAGCGCCCAAAATTATTACTAAGACCATAACCATATAGACTAGGCAGACGATATATCACTGTCGTACAGAGCTGCAGATCCAATGCAAAATTGTGGAATCCGGTTACGGAGTGGATCTTTCTCGATATATAAAATCTGGGTGTCTTTAAACCGCGAGTAAATCGGTTTCTACTAGGTAAGTGCGCTGTAATGTGGACTAAATTATCGTCTAACATCAGTTAAGTTGCTGGACAAGCGCAAACTTATCACCGAATAAAAACAAATGTTTGAAAAAAAACTATAAAACCATTGTTAGTAACAAGATAGCACGACGGTTACTAAACTTGAAAAATAAAAATATTAGTGCACAAAATATATTCTTTTCTGAATTAGTATTGAATGAAATGTGAATGAATTACTATTTAGTATTAAGAATAAGAAAATATTTAAGGTAAATCGCACACAATCTCACCCTTAAATGATTCTACTCGAAGATGATGTCATGTGTAGGTATAATAGATAAGTAAATATAAATAACGTTACAATAAATAAAAATAGAGATCTAATTTGCGACATTTGGTTTATGATTTAATATCTGAAAAGAAACGAAATTGTTTTACATAAAGGAAAAATATAAATACATATGGTATAAATAGACCGACACAAGTGTAAACTATTAAACAACAAAATTAATAATAGAGATGACTCGTCACAATTTTCTAGTAAAAAACTGAAGGACAAATAAAATTAACACGACGACAACCCCGTATCGCGGCACCGGTAAGTAAAGACGGTAAAAATATATTGTATTTTTAATGACGTACTTATAGTTGTCAGTAGCACCACGATCAACTTTACGGGATCCCTTCGCTTCACATACTTTTAATTTCTAGTATACTATGGCATATTGAGTCTGGTATACTTTTTATTGGCATAATAATACTTTTCCATGTTATTATTAGCATACTGTATTGATAGGCATAATTATATTTTTGGCTATATTACTTTGGACAACTCTGCACGTCGTATAAAGGTATTACTTATAATGTTTTTTTTTGTCTAAAAGTTATTTGATAGTATCTTTTGAAATAATTGACTTTAATTATATGAAAATAAACTTCATTATTGGTGGTTCTATTTATTTGTCTTCCAAGTTTCATTTCCCAAACAATTTATTTAATTTAGGTTATAGGTTCGTTAGATTTCTGTTTTATTATGTCCAAAATCCTAATTATTTACAAAAATTCAATCGTTTATTTTAAACAAAAACTTACGTATCATAAAGAGATTCGGTTATCAGATGAGTCGTCAAATGAGTGTTCGGGATTTTGATAAGGTGTATTTTCAAATAATATATTCGATATGTTATAATACAGATTATAGATAGCTAACCTCAATAAGCGCCTACGTGTTTAATTAGATCGATTTTCAAGAATGTGTTATAATGTATGTATTAATACCAAGAATTGTTTTCGGGTATTACTTATTAACACGACACAAAATGAGGGGTCATTTTTAGGGTTCCGTAACTCAAAAGGAAAAAACGGAACCCTTATAGGATCACTTTGTTGTCCGTCCGTCCGGGTGTCAAGACTGTATCTCGGGAACGCGTAAAGGTATCGTGTTGAAATTACTCTCTTGCTGCAGAAAGAAAAATCAAATTTCTCAGTTTACGTAAAAAAAGTTAGAGCCGAATATGTTGCAAAAAACGTACATTTCGACACTTACAAGGGAATCAAAACCTATGGGGTACTTCCCGTCGACCTAGAACTATGAAATATGTCAAGAAGCATTGTGTTATAGTACACATATAGGAAAAAAAACGAAAACTGTTTTTTTTTTTATTTAACCACAAAAAATTGGGTCTTTATGCAAGCAGAAAGGGTCCAAATTTTAAAGTACTTTAACCGTATCATGTGAAAGAACTTAACTAGCACAAGCTAAAACAGGTTTCTAAATATTTTTACGATGTATATTTTTCGTTTTATGCAGGAAAACATAAAACTTATATAATTTCCCCCTTTTATCTACTAGTTTGTACGAAACTCTCGATGTGCGAGTCTGACTCGCAATTGTCCGGTTTTTTAAATTTTAATTAATAGTTGCAATGAATAGTATGAATTTATGTCATTATGCGAGTAGAACATTATTTCAAAGAATAATATGCTTGTTTATTGTTATGCCAACCGTAGTTAGGAAAAAAAAAATGCCTAAAAATGTATGCGTAATTATTATTATGCTAATATATCATAAGGACAGTTGACTGCTAAAGGTATGCTAATACATATTATATAATATTGAACTTTATGCGAGTCAATAGTAAACGCAACGATACTGATGAATATTTCTAGCACAAGGCCGTATTGATGTCAGTGCCATGACGCGGCGCCTGAAAACTGCGACGACGACGTATGACGGTATCAACGCCGGCGCAGCTCTCTGTTGTAACACCGACACAAGTCACCACGTGACGTAGTCATAAGGCCACACTTTTATGGAACATCAACCCTAAACTATTTACTGTATTAATACAGCTTTTTACAAAGTTATTAAAACTGGCATCCGCATCTATTTAAAAGCATAAGTTACCTGCGGAAATTGTCCCAGTAGTTATTAGCTCGGTTGCCGGGTGGGACTTGGTTGTTGAGAGTATGCGACGCAGTTTCTGCTCGCCAACGTTCTTCCAGCTGCAAACAAATAACGAATTCATATTATTACGTGGGCACTATCTAGGGTATCAAGTATTATAACACCTTCAAAGTAACTAAGCTATATACTGGGTATTGTGTTCATTGCTAAGGTTTTATTCGAGAACAAAAGACTTGTTTTACATAATTTGAGATTTTTTTTCGGAAGCTATGCTTGGAGTATCGGAGATCTCTGCGAGACAGAATCAGGGCTGGAAGAGAGCCATAGACGAACAAAAGTCATCGACATAGCACAACAAGTTAGCATGTTGAAGCTGTGGATAGGACACAAAGCAAGCAATACTAATGGCCGATGGGGTCGAAAAGTTCTGGGTGAGGACCACACACCTAAGATAGAGATTAGATTTCATACCAGACGTAGGAAGACGCTGGATGCAGAACTTACGACAACCGGTCTATTCGGAAACCAATGATGTAGACCTATGTCACAGAAGACATCATTAGTATTACATACAGAACGGACAGTCCGCCTTCCGCCCATCTCAAATTCCTCACACACTCCCCGCACTCGCCCTGTTATTTGCCGGAGTTTGCGGCGCGGTTGTCAGTCGAGACAAGCGCTTGAATCCCAATTGACGTCACGAGTGAGCGGCAATGAGACGACAACCATAACTTTAGACACGAGTATGTGTTATACACAGACGTCAACTTGCGTATATGCAGTGATTAGCGCGTCATTGTATGGAGTGTCCGACGTGTGCTTATGTCGAGGTGTGTACTTGTTGACTCCTTTGCTGTACTAACATGGTTGAGCTGTTCCCGGAGCTGGTGTATCTCCCGCTGCTGGAGTGCGAGCTGCTGCCAGCACCACGCGCCCCAGAACCCGCATCCGCACCCGCAACCACCCACCATGCCTGCAATACACCATACATTTTTAACCGATTTCTAAAAAGGAGGAGGTTCTCAATTCGTCGGAATCTTTTTTTTAAATATGTATATTCCCCGATTACACGAAGACTCCTGAACCGATTTGAAAAATTCTCGTTTTGTTTGAAAGGGTATATTTCCCAGGTGGTCCCATAGAAATTTTATCAAAATCGATTCAGTATTTTGACTGGAAAAATATGTCTTCATAATAAATAATATTATGAAACCCCAAGTAACATTGTCTATGCGTCCTTCAGTTTGATTGTTTCTTTTCCACAGATAAACGGTTGAATCTATCGTTTTGAAATTTGGTACAGAGATAGTTTAGAACTTGACTGAGACAAAGGCTACATCGATTTTCATAACGGTGTGGGTTAAATCGCTGGGCACAGCTAGTTTCTTAATTTTACACAAAAAAGTCAACATTGTGGTCAATTCTGAAGGTACCACAAAATTAATAAAAAAATCTTAAAGTCTCTAAATTAAAAAAGGAACAATAATTATATAGGAATTTCGTTTGTTTTTGAATTTAGTTATTTCAAACATCTTAATTAGTTAAGTGATGCCTTCAGAATAGCTCTTAAGGTATAGATTTATATAAAATATTTAGGGTAGTTTTAGGGAAAATAAAATTTATTTTATTATCGCTAATACTCATTATGAGTAGGAGTAGGGTAGGGTAGGGTATGAGTATACTACCAAACATAAAAATAATCATCAAAAACAATAATCGCTGAACAAACAAAAATAAACATACAGTCGAATTGAGAACCTCCTTCTTTTTGGAAGTCGGTTAATGAGTTTTATTCATCCTATCCTTACCATAGGGCGGCATCATCATGTTGAAAGGCATGGAGGGTGGGAAGGTCATCTGAGGAGTTCCCAGAAGCCGCTCCATCGTCTGCGAGTGACTGTTCTGGGTGAACTGATTGGTGCGCATGTCCTGTGAAGATACACACGGTTTCACCACGTACTTCATATAAAAATGGTTATAAAACTATCGAAAAACATTGGAGGCCTACGTTAAAATCAAGCCTTTACAGGCCACTTCTTAAAATAGAAAGTATTTGTAGGTATGAAAGAAATTCTATAGGTTTGTGCTGCTAAAAACGTAAACTTTTCTTTTACTTAAACGTAAACTTTTTACTGAGCATTCGTAAGATTTTGTTGTGGTCAAGTGTGGTCATTGTTTAAAATCAGTAAATCAACATCTAATCATCTAACGATATTCGATTAATCCCCATAGATTCTGAGCTGTCTGGGCGAGAGAGAGGTGTAGCGAGCATAGTGTAAAATAGTTTCATACTGCCATATAGCTATTTTGTCTCTTTAAAATTTGATTCATACGAAGAGCCCTAGGGTATTCTACAGCGGTGACTAGTGACTTAAATGAGAACAGAACTTATTCTTATGTATAATTTTACGTCATACGATCTAAGTTAAAAAAATTATAAACGAAATGTTAAAGTTTGCATCATGTAAATTACTTTATTTGGCTCAAATAAATTATTATTGTTATTTAAATTTATACACGGGTCTAAGCCCGGACCTTTGAAAGACATCAGTGGGGCCGGAACCAACACTGAGAGGCCCTTTTACAAATGTACTGATGCTCTCACACAGCAGGTAAGATGAAGTACCTCTGTGTGAGAGCACCAGGATGAGAAAACGGCACCTGCCAATTCCGTCTCATCATGCAAAAATACCTAGGCAGGTGATGAACACCTTATTATTATTATTACTTCAAACAGGTCGGCAGTGGATTGGGTTTTTATTGTAGGTCAAATAAGTCGCCTATTAGTGGCAAAATTGTTTGCGACAAACTCCGATAAAAGTCCGTTCTTTACCACCTTTATACCATAACTATATGTTACATTGTAAATATAGCTTCAATTGAAATATTCTGAGTCTAATTTCTTACCTGGTTAGATTTCGTATTCCAGCAAGGAGGCGGCAAATGAGGGTAAGCCATGTTTCCAGTATTTTCAGCTGTTAACAAATAATAGTACTATAAATAATTAGATTACTTATAAGTAGTAATTATAGTTTAAAAAACTTAAAAACAGACTTAATTTCGCGAGGGCTCGAACATGATATTCAGATATTTTCACATGGAATCTATGAACAGATCGTGATCAAATTCATATAGGTCCACTCTTGAAATACCTATATATATACCTTCTATTTAACAAAAATATAATCATTTAAATCGGTTTACAATGAGGCCCATATACGCAAGAGATATTTGAATTCTAAGTATATAACCATGTGCACCCCCGAACTCAAACAGAGGGGTGTTATAAGTTGGACGTGTGTATCTGTATATCTGTGACACCGTAACTCTCAAATGTATGGACAGATTTCGATCTAGTTTTTTTTCTTTGTTTGAAAGAAAGAGGATTTCATCGAGTGTTCTTAACTATGTTTAATCAAAATAGTTTTTTTTTTTGTCGGGGGTTTTATAGTTTTCTAAACTCATACTTGTCCTTATGAAGGAGTAAAATCCGTTAAGAAATAAAGAAGTTATTGAAGTTTTCTTTTTGTCTCGTTTAAAACGCGACCACTTCGCGGCTAACGCCAGTGACATCGGAACATGAGAGCACACTCACTCACACTACGTCTGGAGGTATGCGTGTACATTATATGCAAAAGAGTGATCACGTCACTGCGTATTATTGCTATCTTTTTTAATTTATCTCATTCGCGCAGCGTTTTTGCATATGTTACACTGAATAGCTGTTTCTTCGTCATTTTTCATATATATTTTTTTGTACCGAAATGATCGGTTTATCATTCATTACAAATCTGCATGATAAATAAAAGTTCACACGAACTCTATTGGCGAAAATCTATGAACAATTGAACATATACAAATATCTGTCAAATCGAAGTTTTTAGTTTGGGTTATCACTCGCCCATTTTCCTAATTAGCCAGTTTTGTTAATTTGTCAGTTTCATGCAATTGTTACAGGTCAGTTAACGCTATTCGTCAGTCCAGTACAGTCACGTTAATAATTGTCAAATAAAAATCCACGTAGTCAATAAATTCACTACGTCCAGTGGGTCAAAATGTTTAGTGAGAATAAAAAAGTCTGTTGGCCATAACGTCCAGTGTCAAAGGGTGCAGAGTACCAAAATGTTTAGTCTAAAGTTCAATATAGTAAGTTAATGTATGTATTTTAGTATGTAATCTTAATCTATGCAAACCGAAACTTACGGTTCTGAGAAATCGGCGGCACCATGTTTACATTAGACGAGACTTCTGGCCTCGGTTCATGTCTGATATTCTGACTCGAGGTGTTGTTTGACTGCGTGCCCTGACAAGGAAAACAAAACTAATGTTACATTTTAAAATTGAAATTCTAGAAAATAAGACAGACGTAGGTGCAAAACTCGTAGTGAAGCCAACTTTCACAAGAAATACGAAATCGTATTTAGCACAAACAAGATAACATGAATCATACAATAAGTAATTAAACCGTGTAATTTTTACTGATTTTGGTAATATAAAATTAAAAGAGACAATGTTGCAGATTATATGTCAGAAAAAAGTTGTAAGAGTACGCAAACGTACGTACGCTTACCGCGTACTTGTCCATACAAAAAGAGAAAACTGAATTTACCCCTGAACATTTCGTTTGAAATTTCGTTGAATCTTATTACTAACTTCCGGTGTCTGTTCATAATCAAATCTTACAAGTCACATGTGACCCACTGATTGAGCTGACATTTTGCATGCATCGAAATTGAATCACACCATAACTGACATTAAAGAATAACTTACATTACTGTCTTCAGATAATCTCTCCTGCGTTTGCCTCCGTCGTGGCCTATTTCTCTGGTTAGACTTATTTCTGGACGCACTGTCAACATAACCATAACTTTAATGTTAACCTAACCTAACCATAACTTTTAATGTTTATTTTATAGGTATGAGTAGAATACGTATATATTTAAACAGACGATTACACTTTTACTCTAAAAATAGCGTTTTTGTTACTATATACATAAATAGATACAATCACGCCTTTTTCCCATGGAGGTAGGGAGAGACTATATCTCTCCACTTGTTACAATCCTAGTACACGTCTTTGGGTTCTTCTACTTTCATCAACGTTTCATACAAGTTCGTCGGTTTCGAGTACTTTTGACCTGTTACTATATTACGTTCAAAATCGAGAGAAAGATATTTTACCTATCTGTTCTATCGCTGTCGCTGCCGTAGTTGCTTCCAACATGAGCGGGCAGCGCAGCCATGGGCCTACTGCCCATAGCATTATCACCGCTACCCTGGAAAGAAAATTTTACGATTTTTATTTCCAACGCCTGCTTAAAACACCGCCGTAAGGCAGCGAGTCTGTAAATCTACTACACGATTTATTTATTTAAATATTCAATTACTAGTCAAAAAACACAAGCAAAATTGAAATGTGATCAAAATGAAAATGAATACTAATAATGTAGTTACAATTATAGTACCTAAGTGAAGTTATGAAAACATACTCTTTAGTGTTCAGTATGGAACTGAACACTAAAAAGTATGTTTCATAACACTGTCCTATGCAGTACGCATCAAGAATGTGGGCCGAAACCGTTGGGTACGGATTTTTGGCATTTCTCATTGGATGAAATAGTTAAAAATTATGGTGGAATTTTCTCACAGTTAATTTAGTCATGTGATGTGATAATACTTACCCTGAAATTTTCGATTTCTCTCGAATTTTGTGATTCTAATAACAATTGTTCAGATCTTGAATCTGGTTCTTCTTGCTCGCTGCAACAAAAATAACCACCATTATAAAGTCAAGAATAAGAACCGAAAGTACAACAAATATTAAATCTATACTAAGTAACCCACCTATTGTATGACTGATTGACCACAGAGGCAGTCCGAGATTCTTTTTTATTTTGAGCTTCTTGTGTGGACACCAAGACTTTCTGTAAGAAAAAAATGTCATAAAATACACAAACCGTTCGTAGAAGTCCGAAATAGCTTTTGTGTAAAATTAGAAAAGTTACTCACAAAATTTACAAATCCACGACATATTGGTGTTTCTTTTTTCTGAGATTTTGTCATTATTGATACGTACTGCATAGGAGTGGAACTCCCTGTCGTCAACTCGGTTTCCAGTCTTTATAATGTTCAAGGTTAGATAGACATGCTCCATACTCGACCACACAGTCGCTTACCATCAGGTGAATTTGTGGTGAAACATCAAGGAATATTTTGTATAAAAAAAACTCAATATCTCATTATTTTAGCGATACCCAAGACGATTACAATTTACCTTAAATATAGTACGTAAATAAAAATTTATAATTATTACAGTTTGAAAATTGAAACAACCTACTTGTAAATACGTACTTTCTATGGGATCAATAAGAAAGTTAACCAATATCCTTTCAAATAAAAAAATCTAAATTAATTTATAAATGACGGAGTTACACGGTAACAAATATAGAAAAATACAATTGAATTGAGAACTTTCTCCTTTTTGAAGTCAGTTTGCAAAAATGTGGAGGAATCGACATCCAGCTGGTATATCACCTCTTTATTTAGCAGCGCCTCTAATTCCCTCTGTTTCTCAGCGAGGATGGCGCGTAGTTGCATTTGCCTCCGCTCGATGGGTCCGGGCACGCCGCTCGGCCCGGGACGCACTTCCTCATTCACTTTCTTCTGTTTACGACTCACTTCTACAAAAAATATAATAATATATTTTACACTACTTCCCAGGATCACAGAAAACATAGTATTTACACATAGAACGGAACTATCCGCCTCCCGACAGTCTCAGGTTCCTCACCCGCACCCCGCGCTCGCCTTGTTGTTTGCCGGAGTTGGCGGCGTGGTTGTCAGTCGAAATAGGCAATGGGGGATTCAAGCGTTCGAATACCGATTGGAGTCAAGAGCGAGCGGCAATCGGACAACAACCATAACTTCATACGTCCTTCATCTTCATATGTGTGTTATATACAGACGCCGACTTGCGTATGTGTCACTAGTTAGCGCGCCTTTGTATGGAACGTCCGAAGTGAGCCAGTATGGTAATGTTTTAGAGTGCATGTAATGTTGTGTAGTCAGGTCTTCTTTACGTGTTTCAAGATATATAGACAAGAAACGCATGATGGACGGTGATCAATACAACGTCTTATTATTGAAATTTCGAGGAATTATTGGTTGCCAGGGCACCACTGTTGATCATATTATAAGACTGGCAAAGATGAAGAAATTAATTGCGAAAAAAATCATGTGCAACGCGTCTGTTAATAGTATTTGAGAATGCCATCATTGCTCAATACGATCGCTGCAGTTACGCTACTTGGCCACAAGCAATTATCTACCTTAACGACTAGCTGATAAAGTAACATTAACCTTGATGCACTTATGACAATTTATGCGTAAGGATCGATCCAATGTCAGGATAACAGCATAAAATGTACTAAGAATTAAATCTTATAATTAAAATCAGTTTATTTACCTTTGTTGGATAAAACATCTTTGATGCGAGCGCGTTCATTCATAATCTTTTCTGTTTCTAAGCGCAACTCTTGAGCTAGTTCTTGCAATGAAGCTATTTTAGCTTCATGACCTGAAAAGAGGTATAAATGTTGATAGAGGAAAATTAATGCAATAACACTTCCTAGAAAAATCTGACTAGATAAACTTTGGGCTAGAATAACGATTAAAACTTTTCATACTTTGTTGTTGCTGCGACTGTTGAGGATGTTGCTGGTGCAACGAATGCTGCAATGGCTGATGATTCTGCTGTTGTTGGTGATTTTGTTGCTGATGTTGTGGCAGTTGTTGCGATAACTGTTGTTGTTGTATTTGTTGCTGCTGTATTTCCTGTTGCAACTGTTGTAAGTGTTGCGAATGTTGTTCATTAGTGAACTTGTGGCGCTGCGGCAACGTGTTGCGTACACGACAGACGCTTCCATCATTTGACCATCCGCCCATGCTGCCGCCTCCTTCCGACTTACTGCACATTTCAAGAAAACTATTTTCGAAACGAAAGAATTTTAATAACAATCGGTTCGCCCGTTTGATCATGAAAAGGCAACAAACTGACAGAGAGACAGTTACTTTCGCTTTTAGAATTATTAGTTAGGATACCATATTAATAATCTGTTACAACTCAATTTAAGTAAATGCAAACTACTGAACAGGGGGGCAATTCAGTTAATCAAGACCGCCTTGTAACTGAACTCATACGTGAACCGTTTCCCGTCGGCCGCTATATTGTTTTTTATTCAGTCACTTTTATGTCATACAATTGACACATTTGATGAAACGTGACACGTCCTTCGTTCGTTACTAAATCAAAAAAGATAGCAGCCGACAGAAAATGAAAGTCAAAAAAGAAAAGGCACAAGGTTCAGTTACGGATCGGTTTTGATTAACTAAATTGCCTCCCTGATTTCAATAATATCCACTATGATACCAAATTCAATTTTCAAATATGTATGTGCCTATATGTCTAATTATGTAGAGATGAGGATCATGTCACTTAGAGGTTTATTGGCCCGTTGTTGATATTTTTTTTTTTACAGAACTTTGATAATATGAATACGATTTGAATTTGACCTAGCGCAATTTTATGACATAGTGACATTCTGACAAGGAATTGACTAATGGAACTGTCTTAACCTCCCTAGGTTAGGACAATTCAGATTGGACCAGGTCCTTTATAATTTTTTTCTTATCCGGCCACATAGGCCCAACCCGTAAGCTATTTTACAATCTACCTGCAACTTGAAACATAGTCCGGAGAATTTCCCTATCTTTTCTTACATTCTTCGCACTGTCTTTCTTCATATTACATTTATCATATCCATCCTCATACCTTCCACTCTTGCATGTGTATTATAATTTTTACTGATTTTTAGCTTCTGGTTATTTGAATTAAGTATAATATACTAGCTACGGTTATTTTAATGAAATCATATTGGTATTATGTTATTGAAACTTACTTGTCGTGTATATTGGAATGACTCGACATTTCTCTAAAGGAGTCATCGTGGCCGCCTGACAGATGTTCTGCCTCGTAGTTGTCTACCGATCGCATAAGATCTGAAATATTCTCTTACATTATAATAACGTACAATTCAGTAACGAGATAATCGAAAAAAAAAACTTTTTAGGCATAAGCTTTTATTAATGCAATGAAAAGTTACAGTGATTTAAATAAATAGCATAAAGTCAACCACCTCAGCCCTTTCCGTTAGGTAATCCCAGGTGCACTCCACCTTCTAACCCTTATCAATATTTATACATACATAACATCACGCCTATCTTCACTTACGGGGTAGGCAGATCATTTAAGAACATGAGGCCGTTTCACGCCACATTTGACCGTGGTTAGAGAGGAAGAGGGTATTAGAGGGTTAGGACGTATTGGAGGGTAAGATTTCATATTGGTCTGCAGTGACAAGATGACACTCCATCGCCCACATAAACAACAATTTCCCTCAAGGCCTCAGGTATTTTAACTGACTTTTACAGTATGCCCAAGAAGAGAAGCAGCTGGTACATTCTGTTTCTCTTTTTCTCCTAGTCTAGCATGGAAGAGATTAACATTTATGTAACGAAAATTATTCAAGGGGACAAAGCAAACTAGCATTAACTTGGATTTTTAATTAAACAGAGTAAACTGACAGAACGAAATGTCACTTGGTCATATAATGATACCACCTCTCAAATCATATATTGAGTCACATAGTTCAAAAACGTCGCAACACGGAATGAAAAGAGTCGCTTCTCATTAACTAAGATATTTATTGACTAAGACGATAGTAGTGCCTATTATCAAGTGTAAAACTGGAGATGCATCTGATAAACAAAACTATCGGCCTATATCGCTTGCAACTATACTAGCTAAGGTGCTTGACAGTTTGCTTAATGACGTATTGATGCAACACATTCAACTGCACGACGCTCAGTTTGGCTTTAGGGCTGGACTTTCAACAGAAAGTGCAATTTTATGTCTTAAGCGAGCTGTCAGGTACTACACAGAGAGGAAGACTCCGGTGTATGCCTGCTTCCTAGATATATCAAAGGCATTTGATACTGTGTTATATGAAAAGCTTTGGGGGAAGCTGCGGGTGGCGGGTGTACCAGCCGAAGTAATTTCCATATTAAGATGTTGGTATAGTTGTCAGCGGAATCAGGTCCGATGGGCGGGCGTTCTGTCTGAGGTATACGGCATGGAGTGTGGTGTGAGGCAGGGTGGCATAACCTCGGCTCTACTGTTCAACCTCTATGTAAATGACCTTATCGACGAACTCAGCAGCACCCATGTAGGATGCTTCATTGATGGAGTCTGCCTTAATAACATTAGTTATGCAGACGACATGGTGCTGCTGGGTCCGTCGGTGGGGTCAATTCGGAAGCTGGTTACAATTTGTGAGGCATATGCGGCGGAACATGAGCTGAAATATAACTCCAAAAAGAGTGAAGTACAAATTTTCAAGAGCGGGAATATTAAACCAAAACATGTTCCTCCAATTAGGGTTAACGGTGCGGCAATACGGATCGTTAATAGTTTTCGATACCTGGGGCATATAGTAACGGATGATCTGAAAGATGATGCAGATATCGAAAGGGAGCGTAGAGCTGTGGCAGTCCGGGGAAATATGATCGCACGCAGGTTTGCTCGCTGCTCGAGAGATGTGAAAATAACACTTTTTAAGGCTTACTGCCAGTCATTCTACTCGAGCAGCCTTTGGATTGACCACACTCGCCGGGCTGCTAGTGCTTTACGCGTCCAATATAATGACATTTTTAGGGTGCTGATGCGACTGCCTCGTTTTTGTAGTGCATCTGAGATGTTCGCTGAAGCGCGCACGGACGACTTTCATGCGATGATTCGCAAGAAAGTCGCATCCCTACAGCAGCGGGCACGAAGCAGTCGTAACAGCATCCTAAAGATGATTATTTCTCGTAAAGATTGCGCCATCCAGCATAAATGGATGATGGTTTTATTGGGTGAGAAACTGTAATGATCAAATAATTATGTGTGTATACTATTTTGATTATAACATTCTTTATTATTTTAGACATTGATTATGATATTTGATTGTATTTGACATCGATATATTTGAGTTGACATGAATATTTATGAAATTGATTTAATTATTGTAGAATTGATTTATCCTATTTGTGTTTTGTGATTTGTAATTTAAATATGGATATTTTCTGAAATAAAATGATTATTATTATATTATTATTATTAAACAGCAGTAACAGTAGAGATGCTTGTGAAGTATGCGTCTACCTATGCGTGGCATATAATCCTCTATTTTCAACAACCTTTTCTGTGATTTATATTTCTGGCTCAAGCACGGACTGAGATCGAAAAATTGTTTTTTTATTATTTTTATACACTTTCTGGTTATTTTTTTAACAAGCTTCTATTAGCTTCACCTGTATGCATGTTTGTTTGTAACCGACTCCTTTGGACTTATCGAGGACCGATGACAATACAATAAATTTGAAGCGTGTTTTTTTTTAGTTTTTTAAACTGTAATTATTATGTAAATATTTATAAATCTAAACATAAGAAAGAATCATTGTGTCTCGTGAGTTACACTGAATAGTAAAAAGAAAGATGTTTGATTGGGTTTTAGTTATTCATTTATTCTGTAGGAAACAAGTAGCCCTTATAGTTTCGCCAGGTCCGTTCGTCTGTCTGCCTTTGTCACGGCTTTGCTTAAAGGCTGTTAATACTAGAAAGCTATAATTTTGGTATAGGTATATTATATTTAAACCAATCACGCAGAAAATGTGGTCCAATAAAATTTAGAATTTTGGGGTACTTACCTTACATGTAAACGATGTTTTTTTTTAGTTGCCTCATAATGTAATGTAGAGGGTCGTTGCGTAGGTAATTGATAAATAATGTAAGTGTATTTTTTATTTATTTAGAGACCCGTTTGTGAAATATTAAACTTTAAAATGTTATTTTTGCTAGCGCCAAGTGTGGAGATAAGAAGCAAATTCATCGTTTGTACTTCTCTCTCCATACTTCTAGTTGTAATAGTTATTTCGTAAGTAACGACGTAGTATGAAATATTTCAGTTTGAAATCTTTGATAGGTCCATTACTAGCTAGCAAATACACATTATGAACATAAATTTCGATTTTTAGAAAGAATTAGAATACAATGTAATGAAATAGATCACTAATGTGAATCAGTTAATTTTAGTAGGTCTTTTTAGCGCAGCACTATTTTCATTTCATAAAAAAGCGGCAACATTCAGTCTTTCAGTTTACTCCGTCTAATTAAAAATCCGACTGTAATCTCAACTATCTTAGTACTTTCCGCTAGAGAGTTTCAATAGCACTTTCGACTCGATATTGAGACCCTGGTTATCAGGTGCAATAAAAGGTACCCAAGACAACAAAACTAACGAGCCCAAACTCTACTATTGTACATATTTGCAAATAAAAGTAAGTATTATTTCAGATATCTAGTTTCCATACTAAGCGAAGTTTGTATGGGAACATACAAACAATACAAACCAATACAAACTGCGCTTAGTATGGGCCTGGATGGTGCTTTGTGAAAACTAGCTACCAATTTCAGTATAAAATACAATACCTTTCGTTTTCTGGAGAGCAGTTTTTATTGCCTTAATTTCCATTAGTTTGAAAGGATCTTCATTCTTTATGTTTCCTCCGGATTTATTACCTTGAATCAAAAATAAATTTAAGTATAGTTCAGATGTATTTGTTACTCATACACTGTTATTATGTTGATGACAATATAATAATTACATTTACGCGTTGGTTCCTCGTCGCCACTATCTTCTCCCGAACTTGAATAGGTATTGCGGGTGCTTCCGATGCGTGTGGCCATTTGAAGTTTTTGGAACTCCGATACCTAAAATAACGGCAATATAATTGAAACAAAACCCAAGAACCAAAATATTTTTTTCTTGATTAAACTAGCAACTCTTTGCTTATCTTATCACTAATTCGAAGCTATAATTCGCTAACGTACCATTCTGGCCGCGTGGTCCAAGTGCTTTGTCCGAACGACAGGACAAGCTGAGATAGATAAATATACTATAGATAAATATACTACAACCTATTAATTTAGAGTTTAGACCATAAACTGGGTAAATTTTGGCATAGATAAGTTTTAATCCGAAATAATAATTGGTATTGTGTTAAATTTTTGTATGGAATAGTGAAATTCGGCTAGCTTATTAAGTGATTAAGCCACAGTACCAAGCCTTCCATATGTTGTTTCTTCATCTGCAGCTCTCTGAGTTTCATCTGCAGCATCTGACCGCGCGCCGTTAGTTCCAACTCGTCGTCGTCGCCCTCACTGTTGACAGCCGCCGCTTCCTATGACAAATATTAAAAAAAAACTCTTAACTGAATCGTTATTCATATTTCAGTATAACTTCAGTTAAGTACCCAATTTAGGTAACTCTATCTGATAGCTGCAAAAAATTAAATCATTATTACTTTTCCAACATATTTCCACGTACATAATGTGTGATTGTAGCTCGTAGTCAATGTGTTGTAGTGACATTCCAAAAGAAATATATTAATTATGTTAAGCTGCTTGTGAAACGTCATACCAAATATTTCATGCTACCACTCTATTATTTACTTTTGTCTCGTGTCCGTGGCGTGTTGCAGTGTCATTACTATTAGTTCGGTGCACAAATTATAAATATATGTATATCTACTGTAAGGTTATTCTAACTCCTTGCTAACGGCGTTGCCCTCTGTATGTGAGGATTGTTCATTAGTCTCGTGCTCGTTATATATATAATAATAATAAGTTTGTCAAAATAACAATATAATGTATGTCTGTCGTGTCATCAATACTCTTGATTCGCTGTGTAAAGTATATTATGTTGTTTAGTATTTACTGAAGTACTATCTACCTCTCCGCTGGCAACATTGACCTCTCTATGCGAGAACCGCTCATCAGTCCCGTGCTCGTTGTCCCCGGACATGGCTTGCCCGTGTCCGTGCATCGTGTCCGTTGCATGTTGCAGTGTCGTCGCCACGCCTATTTGATTAGCTGCATACATGCGACTCGGGTGGCTATAATTAGTGCCGTGCGCTTGATTCTGTTAACAATTTGAAAATATATTATCAATAATAAAATAAGTGAGCGAAGATACTCCACTATTTGAGACCACAACAGAGATATACATTTTTAATACAAAATTTACGAAATATGGAGTAGATAAGATAAGGGTAAGTTTATTATAATACAATTATGTTCTAGACAATCGATTGTGTTTAGAGAACTGAGACTTTTGAGGGTACATAAACAATGTATTGATCTCTCTTTTATACAATAATGAATGTTTTAGAACAAAATCGCCTACTTACATTAAGTACCATGGCTGATAATGATTTTTTTCATGCTAGTTAACTATACTCATAGTTAACTAGCACGAAAAAAATCATTATAAAGTATATACTAACCTGAATTCCAGAATAATTGTCATGTGATGTGGACGGTTGGATTTCCTGAGATCTATCCCTGTTCATCTCGTCAAGTTGTTGTTTTGTTTCCTCCTATATACAAAAAAAAGTTAAAATATTGATTGATATGACTTCTCTAATGAATATAAAAGAGTTCAGATATGATGCTAACCTGATATTTAAGAAGCCGTTTTTGTTGTTGTTTTAGGGCAGCCAGACGCATTTGTGACATTTCCATCTTGTTTTTAATTTCATTTTGCCAGAGCTCATTGTCACTATATGCTGAGCCATTGCTTTGGACGGATACTGGTCGAGTCACGACTTCCTGAAAACGAAACTAAATATTATACAAAATACATGACGCGGCCTTAAAATAAGTCAGTAAGTTATAAAAAACAGACAACAACGAATATTAATGACAATTTCGGTCTTTACAATTTTAGCTAAATCAAGCCTGTCAAACGTGTTTAAGATTGATTTAGCTAAAATAAGATTATCAAGGCTATTGTCTATGACATTTGGTAACGCTACACCCAAACATTAATATTGGAAATGAAGACTTTAAATTAAAAAATATAGACTAATTTTCAATATCAACTCAAACATGGTGCATATGTTCAATGTTGCCAATGGTCACAGAGTACAACAGCCACAATCTTCAATATGTTGCCCTTGGTCATAGTAACTATCCTCCCAGGGTTTTAGAGGAATTATTATATTAGTCAGTCAGCATTGACTTAAATATCCGTAAGGACGTGTTTAATGAACATTTTCGATGGTACCTACAATATTTGTACCTCATTGTACTAACTTTGGTGGGAAAATAAGCTTGAGTAGATATCATTAAAAATCTTATTGGTAACCGTTATAAACAAGACAAACTTAGTCAGTCAAGGAGAAGTTGACAAAACACATAACAGCAAGGATTAGTTCATGATATTATTTAGAGGTGAAGTGCGTATTTATTCATACAACAAGCGAAAACTATCTATATAAACTCACGCCCATTTACGGCTACAAGGTAGGCAGGGCATCAAAGAAAACCACACTATCTACACCTGAAACTTTTTAATTCAAAGTTAAAATGCAATTTGAAAAAATAAATGTAAATAAACATCGAAATCGGATATCTTTAGGGTAAGAAATAGTTTTCTGATGTTGCTTGAAAAATCGCGGTATACTGGCGACAAAAGATCACTTCATAATAATTTTATGGGGATTTTTAGGTAGGCTGAAAAACGTTACATCAAACTTTTGTACACGATTATTGTAACGATAGGTTAAGGGTTAATTTTGAGTAGTCTTGGCAGTACATGCTATGTTTCAATCCACAGAAGAACACACGACGCGGCACACAACACTAAAATCAACCTTGTCGTCGTCCGATAGAACAGATTCTCTAGACTTTTTCATCTCCTCAATACGTGTTACTTTATCGACGCAAGATAGAATATTCTTACGCAGTATAACATTTAGGTCTTCATCATCTTTCTTAATTACGTCATTTTTAGGACATTCAGCCGTTTGAACATGATTAAGAACAGTCAATGGTACATTATCGAGAACAACTTCGTTTGCTTTATTTGCTTGTTCTTGAGTCTCTTCATCAGATTTGTTGTGCATTGATTTGTTCAATTGTTCATTCTCAATATTAGTGACTTTCTTTAAGTTATTGTTTATGACACTGGTATCATTATTATTCTTTACATTGCAAGTTTTATCTTGCGGTTCAGGAGTTACTTCAGTTATTTCTATTGCGCTTTCTGAGGGTGTGACTGATTCATCATTCTCTTCAGCTGGAACTTCAACGTTATCAGGTTTCCTTTCAGATAATATCTCTTCTAACTTTGTTTCACTCTCTTTCAACTGCATTATCATCTGTATCAGTTCATCATATTCTTCTTTAGTGTGTTCAATAAAAGCCTAAATTAAACATTATTTACAGTAATATTCCAAATTAGATATATGATTATATTAACTAGAATACACAAAGACACAAACATCTTGTACTAAATCTATTGTTTTGTTTTGCTTATAAGAAGGTATAGGTTGAAACCTAAAATCCAACTATGGCTTTATGCTGAGTTTTTTAGTGCAACAGGAGTATTTTAATGCAACATTTACAATTGTGATCACACAGTTGCACAACTACATTTATTTTAGAAAGATATATATTATTTAAAACGTTTTAATGAAATTCACAATACACCCCAATCGGGACGTCTGTGCAGGTATTATCGCCCCCAACTCAAATTAGAATATTCTGGCCCTAATCCAGCTTATACACATTTTCTGGGATATAACATATAAGACAAAACTCTTTTACTAATATTATTAAACGACTACTTAGAAGGAATAGGTAGATTGTATTGTAGACACATACCTCATCCTCCGAGTTGCGCATTGTGTCAACTAGCGAGGAAGTGACTCGTATGTACTCTCTGATCTGGCCGAGGCGACGTTCCACTGCAGCCGCGTCGGGGCATGCCGCCACTATGGCCTCGCCTAGAGCTCTGGCGGATTCACGGTGAACCTGAATTACAATGTATGGGATTGACATTAGCTAACGAAATGTTACGTTACGGCTCGGCAAATTCTTAGCATTTCGAAAAGTAAGCGTTTGTAGATAAAGAAACGTTTGCCACTTGTCCAAGCTTGCTGATTTTTGATATTTTGTAATGCGCCTAAATGTAATTGTGCCGCAGACTAATTTAGGTCTGACATATCTTGAAGAGCGCATTATTTTTCACTGTTTTTACATAACTTTTTTATTTTGCTATAGGTAGTAACTAATTTCGAAATATCTTTAATTAACTACATTTGTTTCAGTTGGCAGTATACAAGACCCGAACGAAACGCTTTAATTCCACTTTCATCGTGAAGACTGCAAAATTGAAATACACATCCTTAGTGGGTCTTTCTCGATAGATTACAATCTGGGTGTTTTTAAATCGTCTATTATTAAGGTTTATTCTAAACGCGTTCCGTTGTATGCCACAACATCGCTTAACATCAGGTCGAGATAGTGGTAAAGCGAAAGTCTATTACTGAATAATAAAAAAAGTCATATGCTGACACGCGTTCTTAGAGGCCTTATTGTAAAAAAAACAATTTTCAAACTACACTCTTACCTGATTATTATCATTAAGGTTGTTGAAGCTACCACCTTGCCCCTGCTCATACATATTGTTCATCAAATTGACAGTTTTTGTGCCGGTACGTGAATTGGACGTTGGCGGGGTAGAATTATTATTGTTGCTCGCGTGACTGCCGCCTTCAAAGTTATTACGTGCCGGATTCAAATTCCTAGTTAAATTGTTTCTGTTCTGATTTGGTGCCTGAAAATGAATCCAGACTTGATGTACCATGATACAATGCGGAAGTAGCTAAAGTAAGCTCTGTCTGGCTGTTGAATTTTTACCACAAAATGTTTAGCTTGTTGGAATATTGTATATAACAAAAAATAATTTGTCTCACTCTGACATGTGTGACTTTACCTTCTCTTTCGTACGTTTTTTTTTACACAATATATCTATATTGTGTAAAAAAAAACGAACTTGAATAGGTATTGCAGATCTCTGCGATTGAATTGATTGATTGAATAAGTTGGTGAACTCATTAACTATAACAAGATTTATGTTAATAACTAGTAACAAGAGCCCTTTGTTTCAATAGTGTTAGTTTCGTGGGCTTAGCTAAATATTCCAGACAGAGCTCGTTAGTTGCCCTATGGTGTTTCCGCGAGCCAGTAGAGAGCACTCACACCTCTTCTGCTTTTAAAATAATATCGATAATTCATTATTATTTTATACAAACCGAAAAACATACTTATATATGTTTTTCATTGAAACCCATTAATCTAATATAGATGACTTTTTGAAATCGAGTTCATGACATCCATTTTCCCTACTGAACAGATAAAAGAAAAGAGTATGTGTTTTAAATACCCCCGACAATAAAAACGGCTGAACCTATTTTGACGAATCATAGCTAAGAACACTCTCGATCTCGTCAAATCCTCTTCCAAATAAAATAATTATAGTTTGAATAATAATATTGCATAAATTAGTTATAAGCTACATTATGCAATATTATTAATACTAATCAAATAACCCGTCAATTGTCGTTTCCGTCTATAACATTGGAGCATTGTTCCGCTGAATGGTGTTGGAAAATCTTTGCGCCAGGACCACGTCAGAGTAGCAGTCACCACTCTCTATAGGTGAATAAGGTTTTGGCCTGAGCACTTTAACTACCCAAAGTCACGTCAGGATTGGGCATGAAAATTTCATTGTGGCTGATTTCTGTTGTGTGAATACACTTACATTAAATGGTTGTGAAATATTTCCCGATACAGCATTCGGAGTCGTGGGGTTTACTATCATAACTGCGGCTGCAGCGTGATTGGAATGCGGTATTAATCCTGAAACACACAAACTCCTGTAAGCAAGTGGTACTTGGTACCACTTGGTACTTGGCTACTTGGTATAATTCGAACCCTAGCCATAGTAATATTTCTGTTATTGTATGATTATCTGTCTTTTTTTAATAGTTGTCTATTTTTATGGGACCACGTCAGAGGTTACCCCTCTTTTATAATAAAAAAATATTATCAAAATCAGGTCATAATAAGTACAGTGAAAAATTCATACAAAAATAATACCACACAGCAAATTTCAGTCCTATAATCACTCTTATAGACTTCTATATGAGTTGTTTCTTCAAGTCTAGAGTGATTATTCACTCTAGACTTGAAGAAACAACTCATGTATCTTCTAGGTCTACCTAAATATTTCAATCTAATATTTTCCAACCATCTAATCATTACTCAGCCTAATCTCTAATTATTCCGAAATTGCACCTATGCAATGGAACTTAGAACAATAATAGTTAAGTATAACTTATATTCCTAATGATCTATTTTAAAATTACTTTATGTTTCTGAAAAAGATGGTCAAAATCAGCCATTAAATAGTGCAAACTTCCCATCCATATTCTGACAAACCTTTTTTATCTATGATGTTTTTATAATTAGATACTTATTATTTTTCCAAATATGATCAAAATGAAACTGAATAAGATCAAATTGGACAGTAAATCACACCATGGTATTTTATTTTTGTTTTGGAAGATCACCCCCTCCTTTTCTTAATCAGAAATGCCCATACTAAACCAAAAGTTTTTTTTTCAAGAATGGTATGAACATTGAACATAAAACTTGTATAGCACAAATATATCCACAAGTGTAATACTAGTGTGTGGTAGCAGTGTAACACAAGTGCTATGACATTACATACCATTCTGCATTTGATGGGCATAAGGGTGTAAAGTGTGACCAGATATAGAAGATCCAGCCCCATCATCATGGTGCTCTGATACGTTGTCACGATTCTGCACATTCAATGGCAGAGCTCTTGGTTGAGGTCTAACAGGTACAAACCGTCCAAATCCACTTTCAAAAGACACAGCGTTATCTGCAAACAATAGATATAGAATTAAAACCTTTCAGGGTTTTAAATTTATCCAGAAAATGATATCTAGTCTCATATATTAAATGTAAAAGTAGCTCTGACTCTGTCATATTTTTATGAATACATAGCGGAATAGATCATGGTGAAATTTTGTAGAGATATAGCTAAATTCTAGAGAAGGCTACAGCTACATCATCATTAACACAATTATTCAGTGTCATTAATACAGGACACAAACCACCATTTTATATATGTATTTTTCATGACATTCTGTTTCAGAAAAAAAAATAGAACAGCAACAAAGGCAATAAAAATAACCACCATCATAACATTGCAGCAGCAATCACCTGCACATCTGTCAGTTGATTTTGCAAGTGACTCAAACAATAATGTTATTTGGCTGTACATAGTTTCATAACATCACAATTTGATATTTATTTGCAAAAATAAGAAAGAGTAAGTTATGATAATTGTGTGGTGGCCTAGATAAGAAAAGCAGAGAACAGATAATCCCAGCTACAAGATGGGTAGACATCATTACAACTATTGCAGGTTGTACCTGAACTCAATTGGCATAGGATCATGGTAGATGGCTTGATAACACAGAGGCCTACATGAAGCAGAGATATAGAGAAGGTTGTCGATGATGATAATGATTGATAGGCAAGAAAAATGCAAATTCACTGCCTCACTTCAATTGACCAGCTATGTGTACCTTTCGGATTCAACTGATTGTGAAGCACTGTGAAGTATTTGATAGAGAGCATTACAAATGTTTATAAGATCTGATAAATAATAGCTCCTTACCAATGTCTGTCAGTTCTTGGTCAGATGTATTATTGGTGGGTTTCCTTGACTGATTGTAATTTGATCTTGTGTTGTATTCTGAAACGGGCACCCAGTCCAGAGAGGTCTGAAAGAGTTATTCAATATATAAACCATGATTCACCTAGAATTATCTTGTATATGCAAAATAATTCTTAAAAAATGAGCAAAATTTAGAAATTAATGACTCGAAAAGTGGGACAAACCTTCTTCAGACTAAATTTAGAAAAACAAGCACCCATATGGATTATTCCATGACTGAAGCTTAGTAAGTATGTATATCACTTTCACTCAAAATTACTTAGAGTCCAAATTATTGAAGGTAACACAAATAGTTAAAGTGAAAATAAGTGAAAATAATGTGATCAGTTATGTCTGCAGACACTGACTGTATCAAGTTGGCAGATGTTCAAATTACAAACTCTTACGGTTCCAAAAATAAATCCCATACACATGTGTGTTCTGAGCCAACTTCACGTTAGTAGCTGGCTTGCATTACTATCAAAACATGTTATTAAATGTACTTCACTTGCTAATGTTTTGCAACTTTTTTTTTAACAGCATTTTTTATTGTGACATCATGGTAACAAATAACACATTATGGTACACTTACATCTTTTTGAGACATAATAATTTTCAATATTAAGAAAATAATTCAAATAGGTAGCAAATAAAAAGCTCTAAAGGTTAATTATATTTGTGCAGCTCATATGGTAACCATGGTACAGTAAATATTACAACATAATATTCACTTAAATGATGGAGAAATTTTTTATGTTCGTAATTTTTTGTTTTAGAAGATAATGAACTAGTTAAAATGACACGTGTGATAGGAAGGGCTCGGCACCTGGCGAAAATGTTACATTTATTAAGAAAGTATTTAACAATTTTGTCTTAGACCTTACATATAAAAATAGTACAAGAGTGTAAATGACAAAACAAACACAACTTACCGATACTAAATTCGTGGTCATGTCTCTCCTTGTCGGTGTAACTGCTTCTTGGGGTACATTACAATTATTTCTTACTTTTGTTTTGGGGATGGTCCCCGTATGATTGGGATGCCTTCCGTTGTTCCCGGGAGCCATAACATTTAGTTGCACTATTTCACACAGGTTTCATCACAGCTAAAAGATTATGTTATTAGTTTTAAGCGCACAATGCCGCGAATATGTTTACAAAACTAAAGCGTTTGCTGATGCGTTATCATGGATAGAAACGTAAATAATGAGAAGAAAATCAAAGTTGTTCAAGTGACACGGATGATTTTCTTATTTTTCGTAATTACTTGTTAAACGATATAATGATTAATTTAATAAGTAAGAAAAGAATAAAATAGAATTAGAATTCTTGTCTTCACTTTCACAGCTTTTTCTTTTTTTGTAATTTTTTCGATAAAATATGACTTTTACATTTGAGTTTCTTTATGACATAACTTTGATACTGTCAAAGTGGGCTGCGTGGGTAACTTTACTTACACACACTTTTTCATATTTTTGACGATATCAGAGTATTAATGTATGAGTTTAATAGTATTTGACTTATTTAAGCGTGTTCTTTCGTGGTCAATTCTAAAGTAAAGAAGTAACAAGCTCAATAGTATAGAAAATATTTATGAATATCACGTTTAAATGCCTTGTCAAAGTTAAACGCGAATGAGGGTAAAATTGACTCCCGTTCATTTCGATAGCGGAAAATCTTCATAAACGGTGACTTACGTAATTTAGGTTGGAATTATTTTACTTTTTTGATGTAAAAAACATAGATCTATCAAATTAAATCAATTCGTCATATTCAATCATGTTCATTTTCATGGGAAATACCATTTAAAAACTTTGAGCTACAAGAGAGCGGAAAAAATAAAATAGTTTAATTGCATTTTTTTACTAATGAATTAATTCCTTAAAAATCAAATAAAGCCAAAAAATTATACAATCATTTGAGTGTTGAAAGACCTCATTATCAAATATAAGTTCTAAGATTAATAGTGAGTAATATCAAATTTAAAAAAGATTCACCCCATTCCATGAACTGCATATCTATTGTTTTCTTTATGTTTCTTGAGTTCTTCTCTTTTGTTTGGTTTTTAGAAGACTAGTTTTCGGGTATGTACTAACTAAAAACAATTTAAAAAAATCAATCAAGTGCATGTCCGGCCATGCGCAATGTAGGGTGTTGTAGTTCCATATCACAATTTATGTCTATGTCAATATTATACGAACTTAAATAGGGTTGTTTGATAGTAAGAATATTCTAGTTAAGCTAAGTTGATCGACTATTACTATTAACTTGTAAAACCTACTTACTTGTGATATTTTTCCTTACAATTTTGTGGAAATTATAATTGCTGGATTTTTTTCAGCATACCTATTCGACAAGAACCATTTAGCTGGAAGAGGGGAAGAAACACTTGACCCTTACAAAAAATATCATTTTAATTCCTAATATTTTGCTAAAGAGACGAAGCCAAATATGGAATACTGAATTGAATAATATATTTTTGAATTACCTATCCCATGACAGCCAACATCAAGGGGTATACGAGAAAAAAATCATCCCTACTTTACGTGTAGAGGAATTACAAGGGTACCTCCCTTGTAATTACTCTATTCCCATAGAAAGTGTTTTCAAGATATATTTTAATTACGCCTATAAAGTAGTAAAATTTATTCTAGCAATTGATAACGCAAAGTCAAAGCTACCCACAGTAGCTATAGATGGAACTATCAAAGTCATGTCAGTCCGTTGGGCGTCAAACCCTTCTTCTTCTTTTTATCTATTGGACCACGGGAATAGCGATTTGCCAGTGTCAAGTATTGATATATCATCAAGTTTCTTGAATAATACTAGTTACATAGTGTTCTAGTCACAGTCTTAGTCACATATGAATAAAATAATAAGAAGATTGATTTAACTATAATGCTATGCAGATATGTAGGTTTCCCGGCTCTGCGTGGCAAACATCACGTAAGGTAATCGGCCGCAACTCGTTTTCCGTCAATCGCGACACATCGAGCAACGTTGTTAGTTAGTAGACGTATGTCGTGAATCGTGAACAGTGACAATGCCACCCTGTGTGTGTAGAAAGTGTAACACCAAGATATATAGTCGTATCCTCGAAAGTACTGAGAATTGAGATTTGCCATACTTCATATTCTCTCTATAAATAAAATCTTCATTGTTTAAAAAACCTAACCGTACTAAGTATTATTATTATTTGTCGCATGTGAAAGTTTTAGAAGCCCACTGACCTCACCCTTATTCACAATCATTCGAATTCGCAATCGGGTCGGAAACTATATCTCCATCTCTGTTATTCTGCATCGAAATCACAGAGATGGAGATATAGTTTCTGATCCGATTCCGAATCCGACAAATATGTGAATAGCCCTACAGAACAAATAGGTAGAATATTACAATTATTATTATTATCCAAGAATTTATGAAAATGCTTAAAATTTTAAAAGGATGAATCGATTTTGATCTAGTTTTTTCGTTTGAAAGAGGATTTCATACAGAGTGTTCTTAGCTATGTTTCAGCAAAATCAGTTTAACCGTTTTTTTTTGTCGGGGATTTTTGAGTTTTCTAAACTTGTAGTTGTTGGTAGAGGTTTGTTAGGCACATGCTACAACATCGACCCTCGACCACACCGTCGTTTACCATCATTGAGAGAGATGTATTATTATTATTACAAAAAATATAGCTTAACACTCTGGAAGTGAAAACGAATCTAACGACACCTCGTACATCAAAATCGGTCAAGCCGTTTAGGCTGTAGGCGATCATATAGACACATACATACTTTTACAATTTGAAAAACATAAACCTCCTTTTTACGCAGTCGGGTAAAAAATGTCGTTTCAATCTATGACTGTACATTCCGAACCGAATATGCGGTCGAATGAAATATTACAAAATTCCTTCCCAGGTGTCGATAATGATAGCGTATAAGCGTAGGTATAATTTAACGTTGCGGCGCCGGCTGTTGCGTCGTCTTGCATGCCTTTGAAAAGCAAGTAAACTTATCAACTATCGACAGCAAGTTGGTTGTTGAGTTGAGCCAGTTGAATAAATGCCGAGTCCGCGTCACCCGCCATTCCCGCCAACTCCGTACAACTTTTTATTTTAATTTTTAATTTAGTTCATTCTCAGAGCTCATTCCGGCAGGTCGCCGCGTGCAGTGACGCTTACGGTATTTTACTCATTCGATGTGTTGTGATAACGATTCTAATTGGATTTTCGATTTATGTGAAAAAGTTTCAGCAGTTATTTATTTTGTATAATGTCTGGTGAGTATTGTTGGTTCTAAACCAAGAGCTACGCACGTATACATAGAGTGACTAGTTTATTATTAAATCTTACTTTTCGCTTTATGTTTTATGTAAATTAAGCCTTAATTTTCTTTCGTTACACTAGGTAACATCTTTATACTAAAAGTTTATGTATAAACTATGTCTCTTCGACAGCACATTTTGTTATTTGTTTTATAGGTAGGTATAAGTAGTTGGTACGAGAAGGTTGGTAAGTATATAAACATTTAAATACTAAAGTTAATATTCCGTAAAAGCCTTTACGAATGTTAATGTGCTTTCTTTTTGAATATCAACAACATTCAGAAATGCACCAACGCCGCCGTAGAGACCTTAGAGCCGGTCGGACCGGTCCACGATTTGTTTTTGCGAGAGCTCCTAAGAATTGAATTTAAATGCAATGATCGAGTCGGAGAAGAAACTTTAACATAATTAAGTATCTTGCTTGCTAGCTATGTAAATAGGGCCACGAATTCTGTGCTTGCTAAGCGTAAAAATTACCTCATGTCCATATTCTCGTAAAATCCCTTTTTTTTTAGTTGAATTTCTCCTTCAAAATAATTGTAAGACTGCTGTCGCCATAAAATAATATCTGTTTGGTTCGTAACAATACTATTAAAATCAGAGGAAATTTATAAAAGATAATCAATTTTTTTTCACTTAGGAAGTAGTTATTTTATCATACATAAAAGATAAGTAAGTACCTATATGTATTAAACTAGATATTCCATTGGACTGAAATATTAGCTGAACAATAAAATATTGTAAAATAAAATATTATCAATCTTAATTAATGCAAAAAGTAATACCCACATAATAACAGCGTAGAAAAGCTTTTAAAGAGATTAAGTAGCTCAATTAGATGACGAAGACCCGAAGGAGTAAACAAGTAGACAGATAAAACAAGCAGGGGCTAAGTTCCCATTGCCATATTCGGGCGCCCATGATCAGTTAGGGCGGGCGTGTGCCACCGCCCAATTTCACCTGTGACACAATTTTGGGTGCGCCATCCGACCTAGATACTAGGATATTCCGTGGGCTGACACTTTAATTAATAAACTCAATGCTAGTAGGTAAAGCCACACCTGTAGCATACAGAGTACCTATGTTGAATACTAAAGCCTGATACGCAGAATTGTTTTTAGTGTTCCGTACCGTAATATGATCACTTTGTCCGATTGTTCGTCTGTCTGTCTGTCCGTCTGTCCGTCAGTCCGGGTGTCAAGAACTGTATCTCGGGAAGGCGTGAAGGTATCGTATTGAAATTAAAACCATATACTTACCTACGCAGACCCAGTCTCTTGCTACAGAAAGAAAAATAAAATTTCTCAGTTTTCGTAAAAAAAAAGTTACAGCCCAATATGTCGTAAAAAAACACATTTCGACACTCGCAAGGGAATCAATACCTATGGGGTACTTCCCGTTGACCTATAACTATGAAATTTGGCAAGAAGCATTGTGTTATACCTAGGAGTTATACCCTAACACATATAGGAAAAAATCCGAAAGCTGTGAATTGCGTGAGAAAGTGAATTAACCGTATCATGTGCGGTATCATATGATAGAGGTTCATTAGCATAAGCTAAAACAGGTTTTTAAATATATTTACGATGTATATTTTTCGGTTTGTGAAGGAAAATATAAAAACATATATGATTTCCCTCTTTTATCTACTAGTTTGTACGGAACTCTCGGTGGCCGAGTCTGGATTTTTAATGTACTTATTATTGCGCTTGTCAAATGAATAAACAAGTAATTTTTTTGATACCTACGTGATTTATCGGCCATAATAATCTCCGGGTTAATCTGTATGTGCTAGTAGGCAATCCAGACATGATTTTATGAATAAAATTAAAGTTGGTCCAAAAGTTGGTTGGTTGGTTAAAGTTGGTTGGTCAAAATAATGCATAATATGGAAAATGGCAGTCGCAACGACGACATTAAAGACTATTTTACATGATAACTGACTTGTAGACCCGGCTCATGTAGTACCTACACACCTAATGTACCCTTATAGTCTGTATTTCACTCGGGCGATGAGTACCAAGGTTATAAGCAATTTGATTACAAAGTGCTCAATCAATTTATTACTCAACTCAAGTAGGTACTTACTTCAGTATTAACAATGTGCAGTAGCAGGCCCTTAAAAAGCTGACAATCGATATCACACGAGCCGACCAATGCTGAACTACTGGTTCGTATGGGCCATAGGCTGATTAGCTATAGCCCTCATATAATAATTTGATGTAAGCCACCAGAAATAATATGGCCGCAAAACATTATTCGCAAAATGACCTAATTACTAGCCTCACGACGATCTATTTGCGACCCATTCTATGCGCTCAAAATGATCCACCAATCCACCAAGTTTTTTTGGTACTTAGTTTATAGAAATTTCAATAAAACAATAGAGCATCCAAGTCGGTTCATGCAAAATCAAATCTAATTTTTTACGATACCCACGCAAATTGCAAAGACCTATAACTGATGTAAGAATTGCCCTCAATTATACGACAACGATGTGCCGTTCAAGCCATGATAATGCCACAGACTAACCTAAAGTATATTTATACTCAGCGGCACTTAAAAAATGCCGCTCGTGATCTCCCAACCCAGACTGTCAGTAACAGTTGCTTTCGTTGAGTTCGAATTGCTTCTCCTACCTTTTTTTTACAACAACACATGCCTTGCATCACAGAGCCATGGACTTTACCCTCCATGGATTCTCTTGGACAGGTTGTGAAAGTGATTTCAGTCTACTTTTCAAGGGATATCAAAGCCATATTACATGACATACTGGCATGCCTCAGCAACGCCTACATAACTGTATTAATACGTAAGCTAAATTCTCGTGAAAATAATAAAAACCAAACATTTAACATACGTGGATGTTGTCCTGAAAAAAGTAGCCACATGGCGGTATAAAAAGTCAGCGTGTCTTGATGATGTCATATTGCGTTCATGCCGTCATATTCGTAAAGCATGAAGAACAAACCGGTTCCGGCGCGGCATCGCTCGCTGACCTCCAATATGTTAATACTGTTTCCATTATAACAATGTCGTTTACTTTGCCGACCACAGGTTGTCAGACTGTCACATACTCCATCACCTTCATTTCATTTAGGTACTCAATATTTTGTATTGGGATAAATATCCAAGAAAATTAATGTCGACAATCCCAAAAAATAGTCAAGAAATCCAATCGAGAGGTTTCAGATACCTATAGTGAATGAAAGAGAGAAGAAAACTTATTGAAACTATAGAAATTAGAAGAGGCAAGATGTTTGGTTGGCGACATGACCTTATCAATATAATGATATTCAAAGGATATTTTAACTTATTCATGAAAACCATCATAAACGGCAAAATTGAGAAGAGGAGAGGATCAGGAAGATCGACAAGAATGTTTATGGATCAAATAAAGAAATAGGCAAATATCACATCGTACAAAGAAGTGAAAATCTTAGCAGAGGAGAGGACCGAGAAAGAGAAACATGGAAATTACTCCACAGACAAGAGTTGTTGAATGAATGCAAATATAATAGTATCGCTCTATCCAAGAGAGCAATACCTTTTCATTTGATTCAACGTAAATGGCCTAACTATATCGCTCAAGAAAATCGTTGAGACCCTTGAGACCCAAGGCAATTTTCATACTTTGCGCAATTTCATACAACAGGTTTGTTTTCAAACCCTAAATATTAACTGGTTTCGATTTTTTAGGGTTCCGTGGTCAAATACGAACCCTTATAGTTTGGCCATGTTCGTCCGCCGCGGTCCGCGGCTTAGTTTAAAGACTATAAGTACTATAAAGTTGTGATTTCAATACATATTATTTATTACGCCATCAAAATGTTAACTATAATTTATTTTATAGAATACAATATTTAAAAAAAATTAGGTACTTCTTCTTCACGTAAAATTGAGATGAATTATTTTTTTCTCTTCTACCCCATCGTGTGGAGACTCCACACGTTGGATAGGTAATCAAACAAGATTGGGGTGTACGAAAAACATTTTTCAGTTTAGGAATTCGTTTGAAAAATATTAAGCTTTGTAGTGATATTTTTTTATAAACTAATTATTTTTTTGATATTTTTTTTTTTGCTGCTTATTTATATATTTAATTAGAACCGTAAATGCTTCTGTTCCGCTTTTTTCAAGATTTTAACTGTAAATTCCAGAGTTAGAAATTAAATTTGAAAAAAAAACAAAACACAAGCCTAGCCATTTATGATTCCAATGTTAACGGGTGAAAATCAGTTGTCTCATTTTGTATGAAGGTATAAAAAAATATGCTTATATAATATATGTATAATCACACGAATGACATAGGCCTTGATTCGTACGAATAACGTAATTTTAGTAAGTTGTTTGCCTAGGAATAAACGTAACAGTTGCTTGTTTTAATTTTGCATATCATAATTATCAACCCTCACCAATTTGAATTTTTGAAATACTCCGGAGAGTAATCACTGTTGTCTGTTGCACAGTCGATGTCATTCGATTTATGTACTTACCTAACTCATAACAAACAGTATCAATATGGAATGCAAACGAGGTGGTTGAATAACTACCTAGTAAATTGTGTAGTTCGACCATCGTCCGTCTCGCTCGCGTATACCAACATTATTAAAGATATAAAATCGTCATTACTGCACTAGAAAGCCACATCCCAAATTTTCGACAAAAATTTCAATTTGTTCCAAGTAAATTTTTTTTTTTTTTTTTTTAATAAATTATTAACGTATATAAATTAATGCGGTCCATCCATAGGCTGGAATACCAAGGATGGCTTAGGTATAGTCAATACTATACGATTGAAGGTAATATCATAATTGATGATCATGCTGATTAAGATTGATCATGATTCATGAAAATGTAACATCCGTTTTCCGGATTAACCAAAAGTTTTCTCTCGTTCGTATCCTTAAAAAAGAAAATATCCCCCTCCACCATTTATTATTTCTCGCTATTTGTGAATGTCTGCTGCACATGTTTCTATTCTCACGTTGTTATTACCATTTTTTGTGTACGTTAGACAACTTATAAATAAACTGGCTCGTAATTGGTAATGGTGGGCAATAAGCGAGCTGCCCAAATGGTGCCTATCCGCGCACGACTTCCGTTTGTGGTGCCTGTAAAAACTTTGCTTGTTATGCGATCGGTGATACCTACATTGTAGTTTGGTTCGAAAACTTGCTTTATC
Organism: Lycia hirtaria; assembly: GCA_947563715.1. Lineage (NCBI taxonomy): Eukaryota > Metazoa > Arthropoda > Insecta > Lepidoptera > Geometridae > Lycia > Lycia hirtaria. Next base: position 32,373,359 of record OX387381.1, on the reverse strand, counting down.
TACTCTCTTTGTCGATAAGCCCTATATATACCTTTAGTTAGTAGTTTGTTAGACCGCAACAGATATCCGTAAACTACATACATACCTATGTATGTTTTAAGGCTTGTGGGCTGTGGCAAAAAGATACATAAGGTCGAGAAATTAGAAGTGACGTAGTAGGTAGACTAGGTAGTAGGTGTCGTATGGGGATTAGCGCTGCGGGGCGGTGGTGGAGGGAAACTGATTATACCACACCACTTCGCGACGTGTCACTCCCTCCGCCAAACAAACCCTAAAATTTACTTCTGCGCATTCATGGTCTGAGCTTTTTATTCGTTGTGGAAAAGGAAGTAAAAAGGAGGAGGTTCTTATGTCGGTAGTAACGTTTGTTACCTCATACTCCATCATTTATGAACTGATTTGGAAATTCGTTTTTTATTTATTAGAAAGGATAATAATATACTTAACTTCCTTTCCCGTATACCATACCAGTTACCAGTTTATCCTAGAGTGTGCGTATTTATATTAGGATCAACTAGTTTGGCCTAGCCTAAACTGGTTCATCCTATCGGGCTTAGGACAAATTAGTTTTGCCTAGGCTATACTAGTTAATCCTATCGCGTATAGGAAGAACTAGTGTAGCCTAGGCAAAACTAGTTTGTCCTGAAATCGGGTTTGGCCGGTAACATATACATTATTATACTTATTCAATAATCAGCGTGATTCCCCGGGTTCCTTTTCCATTCTATTATGAAAAGTACGAGTTTGATAGTGGCTGATAACACATTATAGGATTCATCAAACCGTCAACTTTATTACTCTATAGACTATGATTTAATGGACGTTGATCGTCACTCAACTTTTCGTACACAACTGCATGCGGGTGTATCGCAATTCGAAGTGCATGGAGAGGAGAAAACAAAACAAAACAATGTTGTTGGCCCAGATACCAAGTCGAGCCGTGACGGCGTATGCTGGTACTTACCTCGTTATCGGTACCTCTACTCCATTGTTGGGGATTAATGATTAATTATTTTTCTACTTGAATAAGATATTTTTGATCATTATTAAGCTTGCGCTTGACCGTCGTCAACTGTTTCTTGGTTCTTAATTTCGCTATGTCCGTCTGTCTGTCTGTTTGTCCATCCACGGCTTTTCTCCATAACTATTAGTACTAGAAAGCTGTAATTTGTCTCACGCCGAAAAAGTCAATATCTTGAAAAAATTATTGAGGTCGTGGCGTGCGAAATTATTAAAAACCATTTACCATTACAAAAAACCATTTATTTAATTTAGGAATCCATTTGCGAAAAATTAAGCTTTGATAATTTATGTTAGAGTCATGTGTCATCGTCACTAATGGCTAACCGTTTTTTTTTGAGATATGAATTAATGTCATGCTAGTAGTTTATAATTATGATGAAATTAAAAGGAAAACTATCACGGCTAAGTAGGTTTTTAAAAATATACTTAGAGAAGTTAAAAATTAATAATTCATTTAAACATTTTAAACTAACATAAGTAAACCCGTATGTTTATAGTATCAAAGAAGATCAATGTTTTAAGTTCACATAAATTATGATGTGTAATTACGAAACCCTACATTGCGCGTGGCACAACAGTCTTTTGGCCATTTATTTATTTATAATTGTATATATATATAATTAAAATAATAATAAAAAAAAAAAATAATAAAAATAATAATTTAAATATATTAATTATAATTTGTTGCTATATATATATAATTAATTAAGTACAGTTGTTCCTATGAATAAGCACGACTGATAATTCTGACCATATTCTGACGCATCTCTATAGTTATGTCACCGGCTGTATCATGCATGCTCTTTACCACAATTACAATGGCTGACCTTCCAGTAATGGTCAAGTGAGTGCCACGCGCAAAGTAGGGTTTCGTAGTTGCACATCATAATGTGTGTGAATTTTAAACAGGGTCTTCTGTTGTATACTATGAACATACGAGTTAATTTATGTTAGTGCACAAAAATTTCATTTCTTATTTCTAGTTCATTTTCGACTATTTCTCGTTAGGTTAAATTTTAAAGCCTACCTATCTGTGATAGTTTTACTTTTAATTTTATTATATATGCTACTAGCATGATTTTTTTCATATACCCAAAGTCAACCGTTAAGCCGGTAGAGGGTTTGACTCTAATAAAAAATATCCCTTTCACGCTTTCACATTTCGAAAACGGATCCCTAAATCGAAAAATGATTCTATTTTTATTTAATTTGGACCCGCTTAGAGCATTTGCCAGTGTCAAGTATAATTAATATTTCTTCAAGTTTCTTGATTAAAACAAGTTATAAATGTTCTAGTCACAATCAAAGTCACGTATACAGTCATTTTCAAATTCGAGTAGTGCTTCAGTAAAGCGGTGGCGGCTTTACTGAAAGCTCTACTCGAATTTGAAAATTGATGGAGTTTTGCCGACAACGTAAAAAGATCCGTTTCAGTGTTTTATTTCACTTATCCACACTCACAAACTTGATCGAACACTTAATGAATAAAACACCACCATTTTTATCGCATTAATATTCGAAATAACACAAGTAGAGGAAAATAAAACAGAACAACAACATGTCTCGAGGACGTTCCCGCTAAAACTCAAAAAATGATTGTCACACACCCCCAATCATGGGCGTACCCAGGGGGGGGCAGGGGGGGGGCAGCTGCCCCCCCCTGGAAGTCTCGCAGAAAATGTATGAACTCGCCTAATTACTAATCAAAGTGTAAACGGGGTTTTAAATAAACCGCGCAGTAGACACTGGCAAAATGTACGGTGCAATTATTATAGCCATAAAAAACCTCGCAGTGAGCAAGTGCTATACGATGGCGGACGAAGGTTACCGAATCTAGCTGAGCGTTCATATTCTTGGCGGTAGGGAGTTGCGAGCGACTAGCATTTATTTTATTTGACATGTTATGCTAAGGCCTTAAGGCTTTGAATCTTGACAGTTGCGTCTTCCAAGGATAGCAAGCCGCCAACAATATAGGGCAAATCAACCAGCTGGTTCGTTAAGCGAATATTTTCGCCGATCGTTCAAAGTTATTTAATATCCTTTGTATTTTGAGCCATGTCAGTACTGTGACAACATTAACAGCAAATCAGCATATGAATACCTAAAATTTGATATAAAGTTTCGAGAAAATTCGCGCTCGCTTCGCTCGCGACTGATTATTTCCTATTATTTTTAGCCGACTGTGTAAGGAGGGTTATGATTTTCAAGTATATGGTATGTTTCTATATGATCGCCTACAAGCCTAAACGGCTTGACCGATTCTGATGTGCAAGTTGTCGTTAGAACTCCAACGAGCTTTTTCGTAACAATTAAGTGATTTCACTAGAATTATTCTAAATAATGCGCATTTATAGTCATTTACAGCGGTATTTTGTCATAAAAACGTATGTTTGTAGTTTTCTATGAAGTCATGTTTTGTAATTAGGAATAAAAATAAATTTGCAATCAATGCATTCAAATGGTTGTATTTATAATTTTTGATAACGTAAAAGTCGTTCTTATCCCTGTCGGATATTTCATTTTTCTCTTAACTCTCTTAACATAAATACTTGTTTGGTTCATCTGGGCCACAAAACCTAGGACACGCTAACAAGATCAATGAATCAAATTGTTTCAAAGATTTAATTTTAAAACCCTTCTAAATTTTCGCGCTCACTTCGCTCGCGTTTTTACTACTTGAACATAGAAATACTATGGGCTCACTAATGTGAGAAATAAAGCATATTACTTTAAAAACACAATTAAGTTTGAAAAAAGTTTCAAAAATGTTCGCGCTCGCTTCGTTCGCGCTTGATTATTTGCTATTATTTTTACCCAACCGCATAAAAAGGAGGATTAAGTTTATTCGAGTAAATGTATGTATGTATGTGGGTATGTTTCTATAAGATCGCTTACAAGCCTAAACTAGAATTATTCAAAATAATGCGCATTTATATATATACTTGTTTATTTGTATTAATTATTAAAGTGCCATGAACTTGCTAATACAATCAAATAATTCAAAAAAAATATAATCACTAAGCAAAAATTGTTTCCCAACTGCCAATAAAGTAGCGCGTATCTTGTAGGTATGTTTGTAATTTTCTATAAAGTCATATGTTTAAATTTAATCAGGAATAATTAATTTGCAATCAATAAATTCAAATAGTTATATATATAATTTTTATAGCGTAAAAGTCGTTCTTATCCAGTCGGTTATTTCATTTTTCTTCAGATACTTGTATGGTTTATCTGGGCAAATCTAGGACTCGCCAACAAGATCAATGAATCAAATTACTTCCAAGATTTAATTTAAACCTTTAAAACCATTTTATTTAACCTTTTCAATTTTCGCGTTTAACATTTTTCCAATTTAATATAGAAGTACTGTGGGCTCACTAATACGAGAAATAAAGCTTATTACTATAAAAACATTACAAAAAATTTCGCGCTCGCTTCGCTCGCACTATTCATTACCTATGCTTTTATTTACTTGGCCATGCAAACGCTGAGCGCTCGTTCAAAAATCATATTATTAACCAAAAAATTGTTATACCCCCCCCAATATGTTTCATGTAGGTGTTTTTGTGTAGTGAGTATGACCAAACAGCCACGCGGGCGATCTGACCTAAAAAACTGACTTGCCCCCCCCCTAGACCAGAAGCTGGGTACGCCCATGCCCCCAATGTATTTTAACCATAATAATATACAACAATCCCACACTATGTGGTAAATGAGAAAAAAAATATTCCCTTTACATAAAAGTAAGTAAGTTCGTATAGACTGAGTGGCCAGCCCTAGTGTCAGAGTTATTAAGCCGCCGAAAGGCCTCTGACTCTTTACATGTAGGGGATATACCCAAAAAAAATTGTTTTCATAGATTTTATTTTACGACTTTTTTGCGTGATTAATACATATAAGTTCATGCCAAATTACAGCTTTCTAGTATTAATAGCTGGACAGGATTTGACCCTAAGTTTTTTTTATTTAAAAGAAATTTAATCGAGAGTTTTATCAACAAGTATCTATATTTAAAAAAAAAACTTTTTCAAAATAAGCTTTTTTTAGGTATGTTCTTGTTAATAATAAAGTACTCGCCAAGACGAATCAAACGAGCCGAAACTCAATGAGGTTGCGTCGTCTCATTATAAAGTTCCCATGACAACCTTCCAGTTCCATCATCAGACCCTGGTTACAATTGAAAGATAAACTACTCGTCAAGACGATTCAAATGAACCCAAACTCGATGAGGTTGTGGCGTTTCATTGCGAAGTTCCTTTGGCCACCTTCCAGCTCCATCATCAGATCAGCACCATGTCATCATAATATTGCATTGTCACGCGATTTACACAATACATGTATGCAAAATTTCAGCTCAATCGGTAACCGGGAAGTGTATCTTTAATTTGCAAGATTTGATGACAAACATCGGACAGCTGAAACTAAAAAACCTTGTAAAATAGATTTAGCCGTTTTTTATATCGAAGGTTTTTATGTTTTCTAAACTTACTACTGTGTCAAAAATATATGTGTGAAATGAAAGGACGTTTTATTATAGTAGGCATACCTAACTAGCGTACTCAGTAGTTTCGTAGATTACCGCATGCTGAGATCCATGATCCTACCTCTAATAAAGTAGAGGACACATTCGAGTATATCTACTTATTCTATTAGTGCTTTTGATAGGCTACTTACTACATTCTATATTTGGATCTATCTACCCACATATTATTTCTTCAAAATGGAACGTCACATAGGTGTTTTTTTTGTATGTAGAGCAGTATTTTTTACCACATACATCGTTTTGAGTTCATTGCACTATCTATACGGTTGGCGAATAAAAAAAGAGCAAGCAGTCGAGACATGGGCCGGCGTTTATTACCACATGTGAGCCTTCATTAAACGAAAACAAGCCATTCAATGAAACCAAAGAAGGATAAAACATGAGATGACCGAGTTTTGACAGGCCTCATGGCTCAGTGGTAGTACGACTGTCTCCTGAGCTGTAGGTCGTGGGTTCGATCCCCACCTAGAGCAAACATTTGTGGGATGAGCGAAATTATGTTTGTTCTGAGTCTGGGTGTTTTTATGTATCCTAAGTATGTATTTACAGAAAAAAAATGTATTATTTCAACCATCTAGTTTCCATAGCTTATTATTATTACTTAAATACAAGTTGTTTGTGAATCGTCAAGCCAGGTCAGAGGCCTTTCGGCGGTTTAATAACTCTGACACTAGAACTGGCCACTCAGTCTATACGAACCTATTTACTTACTTCAAGTAACTGGAGTTAGAGACAGAGCCTTAAAAATTGGTAATGTTCTTTGCTTGTCGGGTCACGCGCAATGTTACAGGTTACAAGGCTATTTGTCCGATATTTTATTATGAAAGTAACGTTAACGATTTTGGATGAAATTTCCATTCCACATTCATTTCATTTACTTCCATTCGTTAACTTGAGAAGACGTCATAATTAAATGCTACTACCATGGTTCTTTTCACATATCAAATATCAACCATGAACCGCAGGAAGGTCAAATGTGCATCAAAGATGAGCTATAAACAGAGGCGGACTTCCCCTAAGGCCGAATAGGCCCCGGCCTAGGGCGCTCAGATGTTAGGGGCGGCCCACAGAAATATATTTTTGTGAGACGGTAAATCTCCTCCAGAGTGGGGGCGATGGTTTATTTTACTCGGCTCGGAGGGGTTTGATTTTTCGGCCTAGGGCGGCTTAGACTGCTAGTCCGCCTCTGGCTATAAAGCTTCAAATATTCAATACGACGACACTACGTAGTCAAACGTAATTTATTAATAAGTATCTGAGTCCAAGTGAAATCGCTCTTCAAAAGTTACGTCGAGCAAAGCAGTCCCCAATATGATGTCATACTCTTTGTTGCCAAAAATAAATTATGAAGAGTAAACGTGACTTGAAAACAATTAAATTCATTGATAAACTTATGCGTATGAGTATGTATGTGTAATTCATTGTCTTCTTTCTATCATAAGCTAATCGATCTTTAAATTTTTCAATGCACTGAATATCAATTTTTGCAATAAGCAATGGTTGAATTTTAGGAACTCTACCATCATTGGACTTTACTCTATTGGTCTTTCCCGATTGATATAATCTGGGTGTCATCACGAGTGAATCGTTTTTATCTAGGTAAGCGCGCTTCATTAGGTTATATACTGCAATTTCGCTTAACATCAGGTCTAAACAAGTATAAGTTTAGAAAACTCAAAACTCCCGACAAAAAAAACCGACCTGAACCGATTTTGATGAAACATAGCTAAGAACACTCCCGACTGATTCACCTTTCAAATAAACATTTTCTATGTCGCCATGAGCACTTTTTTAAAATTTGCGTCTAATTTGTCTTTAGTTACTTTTTATTCGTCACTTAGTAAAAAAAATATCTCTTCTGTGGTTATTCTTCTGTCTAGCTCAAAGCGCATTGATTCTAAAATGATCGTTTACATCATGTTTATTGTAGTTTATAGCGGGGCCCGCGACCGCTGGCGTCTCACAATTCAGTCACAATCACGAGTCACATGGACCTTCGCCACCGCTCGTTTATAGCGATGACGCCATCCCACTCCCGACTTCACGCTAAAAACCGCTTTAAAAGTATTATGCTATGCCTGTTGTTGTCAATTCTTTGCTTTTTTTTAAACTGGTTTCGCCTCTTTTTGCTTTTATGAGGGATATATAAATAATATACTAGGTGTGTCGCACGTTTTCACCCGCGTGATGGTGATGCTAAAATGTAGCGAATGTTCTTTTACTGGGTTTCAGGTGTTTTTTCCAAATTTTATAATACGTTCAACTGAGAAAAGGCAACAAGATGATTATGGTGTTCTACGGATGTATATTATACCTACAGACAGAAATACTTTCGTTTTTAAGGTTCCATCCGTAGTGTTACAAGGAACTCGTATAGTATCGATAAAACGTTTTGATTTCAATTGTAAATACATATTATGTGCATATAAAACTTACGTGTGGATTAGTATAGATCTTAACACAAAAAACAACACGGAATGTATCAGCGGGAGAAACGTGAGGTACCGCTACTAAAGCTATATAATTATATATTTTAAATAATTATGCTAAATCACGAATATTCCCGGAGACAATCAAGAGTAGTATAGCTGCTTAATGTTGACTCACAACCAACAGTCGTGTTACAGTGGAACGAAAGATGACTCAAAACAGTCTATCAATACAATACCAACAGATAATATCGAAATAAAAATACTTAAATTACACCTAGGAATCAGACAGCTTCCGTATTCATAAACATAACTTTTCCCTCCTTTGATAAAGTATTTGTTTCCCACGATTCAATTCACTAAAAATTTCTTCTCATTGACGTTTTCTCAATGAACAAAATTACATTTTTAGAATCAGTTTTCAGCGGGAGAATTTTATTTGTAACATGTTAGTTCTGGCTCTCTTAGGTTAGGTACTACTTAAATTGTGGTTCCGTTGAAGATAACCTATGCGTAATCGAAATACTTAATATCATATTAAGTAAGTATAATAGTAAATCTCAATAATTATCCTACAAACGAGGTACATTGTTCAGAAAGCCTAACAATAAAAGCCTGACTATAAATGAATATTCAAAAAAGTACCGGCAGTAATTTCGTCATGGTGTATGATCACATCCGAAATCACACACGACCCCGATCCTGTTTTTAATTACTCTTTTTGAGACTTGTCTGATTTCCTAGCAATTCAAGTTTATTAGAACTTTCAAAACTTTTATTTTATCCTAATTCGCCTCGTGCGTACATCGCGCATCGACCACCATGCCCTAGTCGCAATTTATCGGACGACCTTCTGACACGCGAACCGACTATCGAGTTATATTGGTCCGTGAGGTTCATTAATGACACGAAATGTGATATTTTATAGATTCTTAGTATGTCATACCTTTTTATTGCTTAACTTACCTAATTATTCTTAGTATCCAAATACTAGTGCGTAATTATTGGCCCGTTGCCACCACAACGGAACGGCTGTCGCGTGTGTCTTTAGGGCGGTCATGTTTATGTTTACTTGATCGTTACCTAAATATCTACATTCTACACTGTCCGGTGCCGTTTTCGAACATTATTCTGGCGAATGACTGACGAAGGCATCTGTTGAACAAACTGTTATAAAAACCTCAGATTTATATTTGTGTAAACAAGTAGGTATAGGTATTTACGAGCGGTAGAACATTTTACTGAGATTTCAGGAACTTATATCGTATTGAGAATTGTTTTAACCGATTTTACTCACATTTGAAATTATTTTTTTGAATGGAGTAAGTGTCGAATATTTCTGTCAAATATTATTATATAATCAACCCGACCGGTAAATCGCGTCACAGCAAACTTCCCCATATTTTAAAGAAAATATCCTCCAATCAAAATTGTATTCTTCAAAACAAATACAAAACTAAGTTTTGACAAGATTAGTTGAAAAATAAAGCTTCTACGTGAGTGCAAACATCCAAACAAACAAATATCCGGATAGATGAAAGCAAATTTTACCAGTTTATTCATGACTTTATCTCAGTTTACTCGTTCGATTAATAATTTCAAGTTTGGAGCTTCCTGCTCCACGAATATTCGTGTTGTTAGGCTTAGTCAGCTTACCGAGGAAATATAATGGAATTACAACACATGTGAACGTGACATAATCATCGATACCGTTGGCGTTTCTTGGGTTGTGAAACATTCGCCTGCAACCACAGATTTTTAATAAACACAGTATTTTTAGAACTTTGCTAATTCTTTTGAATAGGATCTATCTCTGTTCATCATTCTGCATTTGTTTGGAATACTTTTCCCGCTGTAATTGATAACGTTGTTTTAGATTCTCTTAGGTGTTGGCGTTTATGTAGAGCCGACTCTATGAAAATGATGTTAACGTTCTGGATATGCTTTGTCATGGATGAAATGGGATTGGATTGAGATCAGAATTTGATTGTCTACTTAGTATTAGCACAGTTTAAATAACTTAGTCTTAGAGCGTGTTCTTTTACTATACTGTTTTCAACATCATAGGTCTCGGGCATGGATTTCCAAAAAGACCGATTGGAAGCGGCTTGCATCCAGCGTCTTCCCGCCACTTGTATAAGGATGTACTGTACTGTTTTATTATTTGTCTATTCGTCGCCGCCCGATAGTTATGCTGGGTTATTATGCTAATATTTTCTACTAATATTTTGTACTCATGATATGAACAACTTTTACTTTTGGCACAACTCAAAATTAGCAAAAAGTCAGCTTTGCCATAGAAACTGTTGTTGATTCCGGACTAAAAGTATGGGAACAATCATTGCGTATGTAGCTCAATGGGCACAATTGACTTTTCCCCAAATTTTAAGTCGTGCCGCTACCATAAAAGTTGGTGATAATGATGACGAAGGCAATGACCTCATTACGACTTCGTACACGATAACTTACTAATAACCCCGTATTGGCATGTGTGTGACGTTGTCTTTCGCCTAGGCGATAAACTAAATTGCGCCTAATAGAGCTCTCTATCGGGATAATGTAACAATCGGGCGGCGACACTACCATGTTAACGCACTACTGACTTCATAATGTAACTATTGAGATGGTTCTTCGTAGGCGTGTAAATAAATGGCCATGGCCCCAATACATTCAGCGCTCAGCCATTATTAGGTTTTTAATGTATTTTTAAATCATGACTCATATTTGTCAGTAAATAAAGTTCAATTTGTCATTTACAGATTCGATATGGTGACGCGAGTGACCGAATAATTCAACAGCAAAGCAGTCGATATCCCGGACAAGATGAATAAAAATCTTATCACGCTGAAATGCGTCCTCTTCTGTTTTCTCTCCGGTAAGTATTGTAGTAAGTAGGTACTACATAGTAACTCAATAGCTATCTTAAATATCGCATATCTTTAAACTTCTCCGGTATCTCATTAGCATTTTACTGGAAATTTACTTTCACAGATCGAAGTTATAAGTTAAAGTAATTACTTTTTCTTATAATTTTATTTATTTATTTTTTAATTCCCTTTAAAAATATCACCTCACACAAGCGATATAGACCAATCTAACGATACCTCAGAGATCAAAGTAGATCAAGCCGTCTGCTACCGGCCATGCGGCAGGAGGAAATATAATAACTTATTCCAAAAACACTTTCTTTCTCAGGCAATCAGATAAAAATAACAGGAAAACTGAGTCAAATCCCGACAGGGCTTATCGCGTGCCGTGTACTTATCCATACAAAAGGAAATAACTACATTTTCTGATTTAGGTGATTCTTTTTTCATGTGATTGTAATTATAAATGTTTATATTTCTACTTTTTCATTTATTTCAAATTTTGTTGTAACATCGGAGTCAGAGATTTAAAAGTAAAAAATATAATTTTAAAAATTGTTTTTTTATTTTATAGTGTTAGCCTAGTTAAAAGTATAATCTAGACTACTTTGTCTGAGGTGTTAAACATGTTTGTTATAATTGATTTGAATCAATTGGATCTCGAGTAGAGTTGAGGTAGCTTATAATAAATAGGCACATGGGGTAATGATTTTTGTAACATAACCAAAATTATTAAAAACAAATCTCAAATTCTGTACTTCGTAACAGCTGAATATATTCTCCAAACTTATAAAAGCGAAAGTAACTCTCTCTCTGTTTATTAACGGCTGAACCAATCGTTATGAAATTTGGCACAAAGATTCTTTAGCACCTGGAGACGGACATAGGCAAAATTTTATCATCATCGCTGTTTATCAACACTACGCAAGTGAAACCACGGGCACAGTTAGTTTTAAATAAAGTTTTACATGGAGGCAGTTCAACTGCTAGTTCCCGTGAGATAAAATCACTCAAATGATGGGCGCATTTAGTTGCATTATACTCCTTGATTGGTGCTTACTTGTACCAGATACTCCTCTCAATCTCGCTACGCTTGTGCAAGCTTCCTTGTAAGGAGCGTACTGCCTTTGCTGTCGCGGCGTGCCGGGTGACACAGGGGACCGTTCACCTCGGTTCATGCCGTCTTGCTGCAATGCGGCCACGATGTGTGACCGACCTATTTACCATAAACCACCGTAACTAATGACCGTAACTTTGGAACTATTGATGGTATAATTATGTGATGATTAATAAATATAGATTTAGTAGTGGCATGACTGTCTGGGGCCCGTACATCTTATCCGGTTATTCCACCGCTAAGCGGTTCTGTGTAAGCGGGATTGAAGTGATATATTTCCAGCGTATTTTCCAGGTATAACGAAATTCCCTATACATGGTTTCGAGATGTTGGAAAGCAAGCCATTGGGGACACTTCACACACCATCTAGCCCAAACTTGCAAAGCTTGTACTATGGCACTAGATGGCTGATAGAATACATAAGCATATACGATAAAAATGTATCATCCACTTAAGCCTAAATAAGAAAAATATCAGGAACTACACTATTATTGCAGTTGGTTATATGCATTTGTTAGCGCTTACCAGAGCGCGAAACGTCTACTATTATGCAGCTCTGATTTTAAGAAAAAAATATTGCATTAAAAATCCAAAATGCTACAAATGTAGTCTATGATACACAAAAGGCAAAGATAAAATTACAAACGCCTCAAAAACCCATATTGGTCAAGCCTTTTAGGCCACAGGAGTTAATATGAATGCGTATTATAGATAGATACTCACATAGATATTTACATGCAGTGCATAGGTAACTTACTTAACTTAGGCAGTTGTTATTTATGTTATTTATAGAGACTTCTCTTCTATCTTTGTCTATAAGAACCTTACCAGAATGTATTCCAATAAGAATATTTTTTTGAAAATTCATGATATTGAAACAAACGTGTTACAAACCTATATTTCGCTTTATTCTACAGGTATAGGGTGCATATTCCCGTTTCTGCCACTGCACATGCTGTCAGTCGGCATAGATAAAGGGGAAGCGCGCCTCATATCGGCCGTCGCGCCTTGCATTGCGCTTCTCGGGCCGGCCGTCCTCGGACCTCTTATTGATAAGTAAGTGATGTTTGCCATTATTTATTATTCTCATCTCAGACGTGTATGTCCTCGGTCGATGGCCACGAAACTGATTACAAAATACCTACCCAGTGTATTGACAAAACGTAAGACGAGATCCTTAATGCCACTGCGGAAAATAGGTATTTTGTCAAATAAGATAACGTAATATTATATGTATAGGTCTGATATTTCTCGATTGCTCAGGATGATAATGACTTTCGGAACTTGACGGTTTCTATGTAGATATATATATTTTCTAGAGATTCAATGATTTGAACATTTTTTGACTTAGGGGCGCTACACACTTAAGCTGGCTGGCACATTCGGTTCGGCAGTATTTTTTGATCGCCAAGGCCAACCGGCCCGAAGCAATAACTACACGTTGTATTACATTCAGCTAGTGCCGATCGGTCAATCACCCAAATCTTCGAGGTCTCCCTATAATAGCTGGCAATAACCACAAAAGCTGTAGAAATTAATAACAAGTTGCCTTCGTCCCACATTCTTATCGATACAGAACTATTGTTAACAATACAATAATATTGATCCCCAAAATCCGACTGACATAAGCCACGTGTTTTTTTTTCTGAACATTCATTTACATTATACATGTTCGATTTTGCCGAGCGGCTGTACAGATTAAAGCCGGCACGTCATTCTAATTAATAATTTGGTGATCCACTGAACCCGCAGCTCTAATATTTCTAAATCTTGCTACCTTTTGCTACCATTCCTGGTCAAATGGCTAAACTGATCGTTACGAAAATTGGTACAGATATATTATCATCATCGTCGGGCACAGTCTGTAGGTTATGATTACCGAAAATACATACCTACATATTACCACTTTACGAAATTATTATTTTGTTATTTAAAGCCTGTTGCGTCCCACTGATGAGCAAACGCCTCCCTATCTGCCTTTCACTAACAATATTGTAATTTACAAAGGTGAAATGAAAATTCCTTACAAGGTGGTTTTGTACCTACCATTTTGTTACCTATAAGCTATAACACCGTTAACTTATTTCAGCGGGTCATCGATCGTTGACCTATTATGTAGAGTTTATTCAGCAACCCCATCGCCTTGGTAATAAGGATCCACCTTACATTGACATATTAATACATAATAATTGTTTCATCAACAATTGCTAATTGCCAAACGATTAGGTTCTCACTTGCTAAGTGCTAAGCATACTGCTATGAAAGTAGGTAAGCATACGAATCATGTAGGCACGTGGGATAGTTACTATTATTTTATTCTGTGATGATGAAACTACAAAAGTATAATGTGGGTTTTTAGGCCCACGTCCTATATTAGTACCTAATGCTTACATCGCGAGCTGTTTGTGTAGGCATCAGTCAGTACTTTATTTTAAGACTATTAGATAATTAGTTCATCTAGTTTGTTCGCCTTTTCAACTCAGACACGTTCAACTGAATTGCTTTATCAACAATCGGAAATTTTAAGTATTTATTGCTTTTAGGCTCACATCCTCCATTAGTACCAATGTTCACAGGATGGGCTGATGAAGGCATAGGTAGTTATAAGATTATTAGACTTTATTTTAAGACTTTTAAGTAATTAATTCAGTCAGCTTTTTACATGAAATAGATCTACGATTGAGCTTAGCATTTTTAAACCCCGACGTTCAACTGCTAAGCTCTACAATATATGTTCAAACATGTTAATTATGTTTTTGCAATCACACGTTCGGAACACAAAAATAATGTGTGCACCTGTCCTATATCCAGATTGTCTGTGGGGCGAGGGTCGACAGGCGGCAGCAGTGCACCCAGCGGGTCCGGTCGGCTGCTCCGCGTCACAACGGCCATATGCCTCATTTTGAGCGCCGTTTTCTACACTATATTGCTCGCCGTGCCTTATACGGAACGACATGAGGTAAGCTTATACAGTATGCTGGTTTGCCCTTGTTTCCCTTTGCTACTATCGCACATGTCAAGGTTATATGCTGGTGAATTTGTTTTAGCGTAACATTTGCTATCTTTACCTACCACAGTTTACTACTGCTGTGTTTTTTCTTTCAGAACATTTTTCTTATCGTATTGCATAACCATAAAAAGTCTTCGTGTACGAGTCACCTCCAAAATAACTTTTAACCGACTTCAAGCAAGGTGACATTAACCATCTGTATTTATTATGAAAAGCTTGCATGCCTCATGCAAATAAGTTAAACAAAATATGAAACGTTATTTTCGTACCGCAATCAGACTAGGTATATCGAAATCTTGAACTTTACCATTTTACTAGAACCTTGCCTTACTGTCACGACAATTATTTATCTACCTAATATCCATGAAGTTCCTAGGTACCTAGGCTTGTTGTATTTGATAGTAGAATCTTATAGAACTTTACAACATAGGTATCTCTCAATGATCTCTACGCCCGACGACGACCTTGGGATACCCGTATTCAACGGATTCCCGTGACCTTCATTAGAGATCACAGGCTCATCGGGATTCTTTTAGGAGTAACTAAGTACTTAGGATGCGGTGTCCAGGAGAGATAAATTTTAACAATTGAAAGAAATTTCGGTATCGAAAGCAAACATGCGGGAATGACAAATCAAAACGGAGATCTTTTTAGGGCTCCGTACCCTAAGGGTAAAAACGGGACCCTATTACTGAGACTCCGCTGTCCGTCCGTCCGTCCGTCTGTCCGTCTGTCACCAGGCTGTATCTCATGAACCGTGATAGTTAGACAGTTGAAATTTTCACAGATGATGTATTTCTGTTGCCGCTATAACAACAAATACAAAAAAACAGAATAAAATAAATATTTAAAGAGCCCCCTTAACAAACGTGATTTTTTTGCTCGTTTTTGCTCGATATTGATAACGGCAACAGGTAGACGCTTGAAATATTCACAAAACATTGAGTTATATTTCATTTTAGTTTTGTTTTTGAGTCTGACTCGCGCTTGGCCGGTTTTATTTTCTACTACGTCTGTAATAAATAAATAAAATAAGAATCATTTTTACCGCTGATAAATTTTTATCAATGAAGACCGATGGTCCACCACCGCCATGATCTTGGATTTCACCAAGAAATTTAGCTTGCACTTGCGCTATTATCTTATTTCATATTCAGTCAAGAGTTCAGATCCATTCGAAAAATCGAAACGAATCAACTTTGAATAGTGTTTTTTTTTTCATAAATACCACACACTTGTCAAAGCAAAATATAAGCGTCCTTTAGATGATACCTAACATAGAAGGTACAATACAAACTATTGAGTAGCTGAGTGACCTATTATGTATCTCACCTCTAAAGTTAGTTACAGGAGAAGACATTTGAATGTGAAGTCAGGGTTTCTTTCTCTAACTCTTCCAAGTCTAGCATAACCAGAAGTATTAGGTAAAAGCTCAGAATGTTTACCTAATATTTTTATCCAGGCTCGTCGGCCCCACGTGCTGTTCATGTGTGACGCAGATAGCGCCTACGTCATGCAAGAGGTCTGCGAAGAAGACATGCGATGTAACCGATGGGAAGGGGAGAAGGTACGTTAAATGTTATTTCTTTTAAAACTTTTACCTAACAGAATATTTCATGGCATTACCCCTTCTTACTACACGTATTTAGCCACAAACGCAAGGAGTCAAGGCAGAGACGGAATAGCGTGCCACACGCGTACAAACAGTAAGGAAAAATGCAATCTGTTGTCTGCAATTTACAGAAATATTCCTATCAATAAATAATAGTACCTAATTTATTGATAGGAATATTTTTGTAAGTTTCATACTATACGCATGTCTCGACATGGTCTTGGCAACTTATTTTTTATGTTCATCGATTGACCCGATTTTGAAAATAAAATTATTTTTGCTTGAGATTCAAGTAGCTTCCAGGTGGTCCCAAAAAATATCAATTTTGTTTAAGTTGTTTTGGTAGGTAGGTACTTAATTATTTCCAATTACTTATATTATTATTTTGTTAGAAATTGTGCTGACTGAAATCGGTTGTTTCAGTTTTTTAAACTATCATAACTTGTATTTCGTGATAATATCATTTTTTTTTTTGCAATTTCTACCATAAGCAAATTTCAGCTCGTTCAGCTTCATTGAAAACGTTATTGTTTCAATAGTTACCTTGATAAATGCAAATAATTAGAGTAAAAAAGCAATGATGAAATACTTTGCACAACAATGATTGTATTGTCTTTGAGAGGAAACGTCTACTTTAAAAATTAAAAATGTCTGCATTTATAAAATAAGGTAAGTATATTTTATAAATACAGACACCTTGTAAAATCAGTCTGAATTCTAGATTAAGTACTTTATAGAATGGATTTATTTATACTAAATAGATCTATTCTATATTTTATACTAAAAGTCTCATTAGTTCAATCAATTGAACTGTCAATTGTACTACTGGGAATAAACGAATAGATCTACGTTTGACCATTTTTTTTTAAATTTTATTCCACGACTTTCTCGGCATTATTAATATGTAGTACTTATAGTTTTTGAGCAAAGCCGCGGACGGACAGACGGACATGGCGAATCTGTAAGGGTTCTTTATTTAACCCCAAAAAGTTGTTAAATGTTCAACTAAATTAATGAATGGTATGATGTTGTTTAATTAATTATTTTTTCAAAATCGCAATGTGTTGCGCTCCACTTTGTGTAACATAGAATATGTTGTTTCAGACAGGCGTGCTCGCAGTCGGTGCTTGTGAATACGGGTGCGCTGACGGGAACATGACGTGGGTGCAACAACCTTTTGTCACCACCTCGACCACCACAACGCTTAGCCCAATGTACAGCGGCGTCGCGAATGCCACCTCGGTACCTAATATTTTCAAATACATACATTATTTCGTCTAGAAAATTTGAGATGAACTAAACTAGCTGTTTATTTATTTAAAACTAGAATTGAGAGCCGAAAGTAGAACGAACTAGAAAAATACTGGGTGGGTGCCTGCCGAGTTTCTATTCTGGGCAGTTCTTCAAGAGAAGCTCAGTATCACGAAAAAATTACTAGCTGCCCGATGGGGCAGAAAGGTTCTTGAGTAAGACCACACACTGGTAAGCGCAGCGTTTGAAGACCAGCTACAAGATGGACAAATTTGATGATATGATGATGAACCACTAGCTAGACTGATAATGGTATAGATACTTCTCCTATAAATCATGGAAGATGCAGGTGTCGGGTATAACAACATCTGCTGATTCCAGATAGTAACTCATTTCCAGATTTTAACTTCATTCAATCTCCACCCAGGACAATCATATGTGTGATGAGCATGAGTGTTTGTTCTGTATCTGTGTGTTTCTAATTATCATAAATACTTATGTATAAAAAAAAAGTATATATGTATTCTATCAGCCAACCAGTTCCCATATAAAGCTTTGCTTAGTTTGGACTAGATGGTGTTTTGTGAAAATGTCCACCAATATTTTTCTACTTTTCAGACTCCTAAGCCGAACACGACTCTCGAGGAGGAGTACTACCCTCCAGATTTCGAAGTGAACCCGCCTCACTTATGCTACAAGGGTCAGTGCCTGGTCTACATGAAGCATATAGACAGAATGCGCGTGCCACTGTCGCTGCTGGCGCCAGAACCTGCCGAAGATAATTCCACTGAAGACTCTAATTGGTGCACGTATCGTACGAGTGAGTTACAGAGTCATATCCAGAAATCTCCTCTTAAACAGACAGACAGACTTGCACGCCATTCGCTCGTCCGCTTCAGTTAGCTAAGTTTATATGACATAATAATGTTATAGGAATGCGGGCCTGAAATTAAATCCGATTTGTGATCGATTTCTCCGAAATTGAGCGTCTTCGCAATGAAGACAGAATGTAGATGCATCTACTCGTAATGAAGTGTACTTATTCTTGGTATGTGTGCATACAAGATGTTATCTATGCTATGACCATAATATACGGCTACGATTGCATTGGAATTATACAATTTAACACTATGTTTAGTAACGTATTATACGTCCTCTACATTACTGTAGCACAGTTGGTACGTGACTAAACAGTAAATATCTAAGTATGCATCATACCTACAAAACCATGAGTGAAAACGTGTTCCATCTGTTAATCTGATATTTATTTTAAAAGATATGCTTATAAAACTACATAGAAGACTGTAATGTATCTATCACCTAGGGTCTAGTAAATTCAAATCAGATATTTACCTCATAAAAAAATCTCTAAACCATTTCTATGCCAGTTCATAATAAATATCGAACAATACGTATACAAAAATCTGTAGAACCTTTGCTGTCTCAGTCCAGAAATATAAAGACGAACTAACTACACCTCACACATTAAAAAAACAACGGGTTGCACTCCGGGAGTGCCGGCAGAAGTGAAAACTAAAAAATAAAATAGCAAAAAGACTGACCCGTGAAGGATTTGAACCTCCGCCCTCCGATTGACAAATTGAAATTTATATCGGTGCTCTAACCTATTGAGCTAACGAGTCTTACGTGCATGTGTCGAAAATAAGCATTCGGCGCTACGAAATGACGTCATGCTAGAACGACAAACTTGTACATACAATAATGAACTTTAAATGCAGAACGTTAGAATAGGTTTCTGACTGTCCGTCTCACGATCTGACGCGAGTTTAACATTTTTTACCCATCCCAAAAATGCACAACCGCTAAAGAAGTTTTCACTTCAAAAATCAAATCATACATCTAACCCTCTAACTCTCTAATTATAAATCTCTGATGCTATACCTGATGCTATATCTGATGCTGTATTATTATAAGTTATGTGGCTATACTATGCCTGTACTCGTATGTATGCTCACAGTTAGTATATTATTTATCATAGACGACTATCAGTTGAAAAACAGTACTTCAACAGTATTTTGTTACAGGTGGTAGATCCCAATGCTTGGTACCACCGGACCGTATGCCAGAGGTCAGCCAAGAAGAGAGCGTGTGCAAGCCTGCAGTGCGATGCCAGGTGCTCGACCCTTACGACGAGCCCGACGGTGTACTGGCTAATGCAGAGTGTCGGCTGGTCATCGGAGACCCCTCTTATACTTTTTGGAGCTACCTTGTCGTAAGGTCAGTCATAGACCAAAAATGTAGGAGACGTCTTACAGATCAAGTATATTTATATCAAATGATATTTACACTTTCCAATACATGATTCTTCGAGACATCTTTTATAGAAAGCCTCTTTGCGCTTAACACCATTTTCAATTCATAATAACGTTCGTTTCAATAAAGTAATTTTAGCAAGTTTAAGAAGTTGTTTGCCTAGGAATAAACGTAATAGTTGCTTGTTTTAATTAACCGATTTAAAAAAAGGAGGTTATCAATTCGACCTGTATGTTTGTAATATTGTCAGAATTGCACAATTTTTGTATACTTATGTTAGTCTAAACCAGCTTCTAAGCATGTGTATCAAATTTCATAAGTGTATGTATGTTTGTCCACGCATTAAGCAGAAACTAGAAGTCGTATTTCGAAAATTCTTTTTCGAATATGTCGTAAAAAACGCACATTTCGACACTCACAAGGGAATCGAAACCTATGGGAAACCGTTGACCTAGAACTACGAAATTTGCCAAGAAGCATTATGTTAGAGTACCAGGCCGGTGTCAGGCCCTAAGCTATCATCAACTAAGTCCTATACAGACACCGACCTCAAAAATAGTTGGTGTACGTACCTACTTAGGTAGACCAGTTTTGATTTTCTTCGAGCTATTTCTTTCTTTTCAGTTTGAAGTCGGTTTAATTTTTTTAAATACTTTTATTTACATTAGTACTAGGTACATGCAATTACATTTAAGACTATGATTTTATTTACACACATGAAAATCTGTGTAATCTTATTAATTTCCAGAATACTAGCAGACATCTGGCCAATATCCGGACTGGCACTGCTAGGAGCAGCATGCGTGATAGCCACGCGAGAGACTTCCCTCGGCCGCGGCGACGTCGGCCGCCAGTTAGCCTTCGGAACGCTAGGCTTGGCCATCTTCCCCCCTCTAGCTGGGTTGGCTGCGGAGTCTATGCCCGAGAATCCCTACCTCATACCGTTCATATTACACGCTGTTTTTATGCTGATCGGGGCACTTATTTTGCTTTTTGACAGGTGAGATTAGAAATTTGCCTTTGTGTATTTGCCAATGTATTTAATTTTATTTTAACCCTCAATTTTGTCGTTAGGTATATCTAGCTAAACAAAACAGATATTGGTTATTGGCGCGATTCGCCATTAAAAAGTGATATCGAATGACTGTGTCTCTCTGGTTTGCTTTTTTCAATGTTTTTTTTTTAATAATCATCATCATCATCTCAGCCACAAAAAGTCCACAGCTGGACATAGGCCTCCCCCATTTATTTCCAAAAAGACCGGTTGTATAATAATAATAAAATATGTTTATTGCCAGTACAAACAATTATAAAACAAATATGAGTAATCTACACATTATAAACTATTTAGGCAAAAGTTTTGTTGTCTTACTTACAGTCACATGCCTCTGTCGACGCCGGAGTGGTGGTGGCACACCGCGACTGGCGTGCTGGCGATGCCTATGAACACGGTGCGTCGGTACGGGGCTGAGACCGCTGCGGTCTTCGCCGTGCTTGTTTTACTTGGCACCCTGTGGAGCGGGATCGACGCTTATTTACCATGGTAAGTGTTCAGTAGGTTCATCATCATCTCAGCGATGCGTATTTGGAATACATACCTTCACACAACGCTCTATAGTGTTGAGTTCGGATATACAATAAAAATATATACAGCAGTATCAAGGATTTCAATGTATATCCGACTGCAAAATTGGGGCAATTTTTGGGGCATACTTTCAAGTAGGACATTTCATTTTGCTATACTATCTATACCCGTTTTAGTGCCTTTCAACGAATACAGAGACCAACGAATACGAATGCCAACCTTTCCGGAAGACGCCTAGATCGTCACTTTTTTACCTCTTTCTCTTTCCTAGTGTAGCCCTTCGCTCAGGTTACGGATGCACCACATAATTCTTAGCTCGTTTATCTGCCTACATATACCAACTGAGACAAGACTGTGATTGCCCAAGTAGCAATCAAGGATAGTAGTCAAATCTAATTGGTCTAAACTATGTCTATAAGTTGAGTTTACAAAAATAAAAATGAATTAAATATTATTTCACTGAATCTATTTTATCTTCAAGGTAAAACACTTTTTTTGTAGGGCTATTTTAGTAAATATTGAATATTTTAATACAACGTTAAGTAATTATAAAACCATTTTGTCTGAAGTGTATCTTATAATAGATACGAAAATACATATTTTACTCTACTTTGATTATTCTAAGATCGACTTAACACTTACTTAAATATTATTTCACTGAATCTTTTTTATCTTCAAAGTAAAATACTTTTTTTGTAGGGCTATTTTAGTAAATTTTGAATATTTCAATACAAAGTTAAGTATTTACAAAACCATTTTGTCTGAAGTGTTTCTTATAATAGATACGAAAATACATATTTTACTCTACTTTGATTATTTTAAGATCGACTTAACACTTTATTGATTAATAAAGAATAGCCTGAGTCTTTATTAAGTAAACATGCTTTTGTAGATGCCAACTTCAGATTGAATTTAGTCACAACAACCAAATTGTCTCGGTCAATGTAAAATTACGAATGCTTAATTCAATTATTTCTACGCTAAATAAATTTTAAGTAAAAAAAGGTTAGAAGGACGATATATACGCAAAAGAACAATCAAATAAAAAAACATAAGGTTTTATAGTGTTCCACAATTTACAAATAATGAATGGAAGTCGTAAAATACGCAAACATAAAAGATCTGGAGGATTTCGTAGGCGCGTCCAAAAATATATAACTTTTGATTATGTTCCCGACAGTGTTGAAATTAGTGATAAAAAATTACAATTACACGAACCAAATAGTGTTTCTAATCCCAGTTTATCAAATATAAATGATGAAATAAAAGACAATAGTTTTCGGAATTCAACGGTTGTATCGAGCGATGACATCACATCGATTTTTAATAACTCCGAGTCAGTTAACAATTTGGATATATCTAGTAACTCAAATTCTGATAAATCAAAAGATGATTACGAGTTTAGAAAAGAGTTAAGAGAGTGGGCGATCTCCGTAATACTCCACAAACGACTATTAACGCCCTATTGAAGATTTTAAACAAATATAATTTAGGTGCTTAGACAGTTTGACTACATTATAAAATATAATAAAATAAAGAATAAGAATACATAGTTCCTTTTTCATCAATTTCTTATTAAAATTTTTGAGTGAAACAACGCTTCATACATCCGTACATTCAATAAATCCGCCGAAGAAAGACGGCGATGCGCTTACGACCCCGCCTGCCGGCTGTCCCGCGGCAATTTTACCGTGGAATAGGGGCGCATAGGCGATAGTGGCCGTTTTTGACGGGAAAAATCGGCCACGGTGGCGTTAGTGGCTCTTTTCGCCGTACAATATTTTAAAGTGGCTCTTTGAAAAAAATAATAGTATTTTTTTAATCAAATAAAGGAAATTTTCAATTTCTGTGAATGTGAATAGATGCATATGCATTGTAAGATCCTAAAAATGCAATAAAAACAAAAAAACCCTAACGGCCACTGTGGCTCTTTTCCACGGATAGGGCGATATACTTTTAAGCTATTGCATAGCTTCTATGGCGGGCCTTGAGCGTGGAGACCGAATCCAGAAATTCCGTAACGAAAATAAACTAACACACCGCGCGTAAAGCTATTATGCAATAGCTTTACCGCGGCAGTCTCCGAGTGCCACATGTCTTGTTTTTTTTTTGCTTCACTTTAGCACTTTCTACATTTTTATGGCCTCGTTATCAACATCACCCTAAGAACTATGGCTGAGGACCCGTTCTCGTCATCAGTCAGACATCTTGTGCAGACGATGACCAAAAAAGAAAGTGTAAAAATGTTTGAAAGCGTGTGCACGAAGTGTCGGAAATACATTTTAACTTAATTCAAATCATTAATGTAGTTTTTAATTTAATTTTATTTTATTTTAGGAAAAGTGGACTTTGTTGTCTTTTAATAAACGAATTTGAATTTGTTATCAAGTGCTAAAATAAATTTTACTACTTTATCGGCGTAATTAAAATGTATCTTGAAAACACTTTCTATGGGAATAGAGTAATTACAAGGGAGGTACCCTTGTAATTCCTTTACACGTAAAGTAGGGATGATTTTTTCTCGTTTACCCCTTGGTGTTGGCTGTAATTGGATAGGTAATTCAAAAATATATTAAAATTCAATTTAGTATTCCATATTTGTCTTCGTCTCTTTTGCATTAATTTCCCTAACGAAATTGTAAGGAAAATATCACAAGTAAGTAGGTTTTACAAGTTAACGAGTATAGAGTAATAACGAGTCTATCAACTTAGCTTAACTAGAATATTCTTAGTAAGTATCAAATAACCCTATTTTAAGTTCGCATAATATTGACATAGACATAAATTGTGATATGGAACTACGAAACCGTACATTGCGCTAGGCCCGACATGCACTTGACCGATTTTTTAAATTTATTTTAGTTAGTACATACCCGAAAACTAGTCTTCTAAAAACCAAACAAAAGAGAACTCAAGAAACATAAAGAAAACAATAGGTAAGTATATATGCTAGCAGAGCTACTGAAAGCGGGTGGAACACCGGTACTGAAAGTCCTTCAGAGGCTCTTCAATTCCGTCGTGCTTGAAGGTACAACGCCAGAAGCATGGAACAGAAGCGTGGTGGCGCTGTTCTTCAAAAAAGGAGACAACACTTTGCTGAAGAACTACAGACCCATCTCGCTTCTGAGCCATGTCTATAAGCTGTTTTCAAGGGTCATCACGAATCGTCTTGAACGCAGGTTTGATGACTTCCAGCCTCCCGAACAAGCCGGTTTCCGAAAAGGCTATAGTACCATAGACCACATCCATACGCTGCGGCAAGTGATACAGAAGACCGAAGAGTATAACTTGCCCCTTTGCTTAGCGTTTGTGGACTATGAGAAAGCCTTTGATTCGATCGAGACCTGGGCGGTGCTTGAGGCTCTCCAGCGATGCCGTATTGACTATCGGTATGTCGAAGTGCTGAAGTGCTTGTACAACAACGCCACCATGTCAGTCCGAGTACAAGACCAGAACTCAGAGGCAATTTCATTGAAAAGAGGCGTGAGGCAGGGAGACGTTGTCTCTCCGAAACTGTTTACCGCCGGTTTGGAAGATGCCTATAAGCTTCTGGAATGGAAAGGGCTCGGCATTAATATTAACGGCGAGTACATCACTCACCTTCGGTTTGCCGACGATATAGTAGTCATGGCAAAGTCGATGGAAGAGCTCAGTACGATGCTCGAAGACCTCAATAGAGTTTCCCAACGGGTGGGCCTCAAAATGAACATGGACAAAACGAAGGTTATGTCGAACGCCCATGTAGTGCCCACCCCAATATCTGTGGGGAACTTCACTCTTGAAGTTGTTGACGAATACGTCTACCTAGGACAAACGGTCCGATTAGGCAGGTCCAACTTTACGAGGGAGGTCAATCGTCGTATCCAACTCGGCTGGGCAGCGTTCGGGAAACTTAAAAGCGTCTTCTCGTCCAATATTCCCCAGTCCCTCAAGTCGAAAGTTTACAACCAGTGTGTGTTACCAGTGATGACATACGGCACTGAAACGTGGTCCCTAACTATGGGCCTTATAAGGAAGCTCAAGGTCACGCAACGAGCTATGGAGAGGGCTATGCTTGGAGTCTCTCTACGAGATCGAATCAGAAATGAAGAGATACGTAGACGTACAAAAGTCACCGATATAGCACAGCGGATTAGCAAGTTGAAGTGGCAGTGGGCAGGGCACATAGCACGTAGAACTGATGGCCGATGGGGCCGAAAGGTTCTCGAGTGGAGACCACGTACCGGCAAGCGCAGCGTAGGAAGACCAGCCACGAGATGGACAGACGACCTCATACAAGTGGCGGGAAGACGCTGGATGCAAGCCGCTTCCAATCGGTCTTTTTGGAAATCCATGGGGGAGGCCTATGTCCAACAGTGGACTTCTTATGGCTGAGATGATGATGATGAAGTATATATGCAGTTCATAGAATGGGGTGAATCTATTTTAAATTTGATATTACTCACTATTTATCTTAGAACTTATATTTGATAATGAGGTCATTCAACACTCAAATGAATGTAGAATTTTTTGGCTTTATTTGATTTTTAAGAAATTATTTTATTAGTAAAAAAATGCAATTAAACTATTTTATTTTTTCCGTTCGCTTGTAGCTCAAAGTTTTTAAATGGCATTTCCCAGAAAATGAACATGAGTAAAATAAATCCAACCTAAATTACGTAAATGACCGTTTATGAAGATTTTCCGCTATCGAAATGAACGGAAGTCAATTTTACCCACATTCGGGTTTAACTTTGACAAGCCATTTAAACGCGATTTTCTTAAATATTTTCTATACTATTGGACTTGTTACTTCTTTACTTTAAAATTGACCACGAAAGAACGCGTTTAAATAAGTAAACTATTATTAGACTCATACATTAATACTCTAATATCGTAAAAAATATGAAAAAGTGTGTGTAAAGTTACCCACGCTGACAGTAACTCTCTCACATTAAAATTTGCAACCCTCAGAAACTAGCGCCATTGCGGATTATCAATGCAAACAACATTTATCAATATAGCGAGAAAATTTATTGTATTTTTGTTTCAAATGTAATTGATTATTACTGTTCGAGAAATCTATACCGAAGTTTTATGTACGTTATATTATATCTTACACTATAACGTTTGTTAGAAGTTACGAAAATAACATTTTTTTATGACTGACAGTTTTTTCACTTTTATAATGATAAACGGCATGTTAGGCATAGGTACTATTTCACTCAAAACGTAAAATTTTATTTCCATGTGGAGCTCAGTTATTTCCAAAAAAAAATGTTCTTTTTTATTGTTTAAGCTCATCCGTTCTTATGCCCGTAACAGTATACTTAAGTAATGATTTATTGATGATAAGATAGACAAGATAGTATTGGTTAAATGTAACTTAAGGAATCATAAATACAAAAAGAATTAACTCGTATTTCATTAGATCTATTTTAGACTAAGTTAAGGATAGTTTTCCTTAACTATAGGTACAATAATACAGAATTGATTTTACTTTACCTTAACTATTTCTATTTAAGGCAATGTTGATTAAACTTGTACTTCAGCTAGACAAATTACATTTAACGCCATTTTGTATCCTATTATGAAAATGGAAATATCATTATCATCATCAGCCATGATATCTTAATACCTCTAATTTCCTTATATTCACCTAGAATTCATTTTTAACAGTTTTTAATTGTAATACTAAGCAACAATATAAACAAAATTCAATCATTGTGTGTCATACTACATAAAATTTCATATTTTCAATATTAATTATGGCGTTTTTTATTTTTTTCTTAGTTATTTATGAGGCCCGTTATTTTTAGACAATTATCTTGTCATTTCCAACGAGAAACTAACATGCGTTTTATGTTTCTGGGTATACAAAAAGATGAATACGCATTTCTAGATGTACATAAATAGTTATCAAATTCGTCGCCATTATTTTCATAATCTATTTCACTAATACTCCATTATTTGTGTGAAAATTTACTTCATTAAGTAAACTAAGACTAAATTATTTCTTATGTGAGATTTTTTAAATCTATTTTGGTACCCTAAGCTTGAATTAAAGATAACTTAAAAACTTCTTTAAAGCTTAAATTCAGTTTTAATTTAATCTACAAGATATCTTAAAGAAAACTTGTAGAACATTTTAATACCTCTATTCTTAACTATATCTTAACTTTATCTTCCAAAGTATTCTTAAGTCCCCCTTAACTTTGTCTGAAAACCTGTGCCCACTTTTACTAAACTATGTCTTGAGGCATATCTAGTAGATATCTTAAGGGCTTGAGCAAGAGAAGTTGAGACAATGCCCGTTTTGTCTTCAAGATATCTTGTATGACCAGTTTAGATAACCTTTTGCTACTTGGGTGCCTAGCCCAGTAATGCTTGTTTATGTAATGTAATGTTTACTGTATTGTTATGGTCACTGCTAAAGAGAGTATTTTCTGGTACATTACTTGCTCTTTCCACAGGACGGTATTAGATCTGAACGGCACGATAACCGAAATCGGGCTGACGATGACAATAGGCGCGTTGCCGGCCGTGCCTGCCCTGTTCTGGGCTGAAGCGCTCGTCGACTACATCGGGCATTCTAACGTCTTCATCATGGCTTTTACATTCTACGGACTGCGGTACACCGGTAAGTTTTAACTATTTTGAATTTGTTAAAATGTCTTTATTGTGATTACTAAATGAAGGCAAAGGTCTTGTGATGTTTTTTCCTATTAATACATCTAATCAAATTCTTAAGGCAGAGATCAACGCGCGCAGCTATCTCTCTCGCGCATCACAACCTTTTTTAATGTATAATTTTTAATCATATCATTGGTTAGAGATATTAAAAAAACACAGTCGAATTGAGAACCTCCTTCTTTTTAGAAGTCGGCTTATAAAAGTGAAAAATGAATTTGTTTATTTAGATAGGAGAAATATTCCAAATAAGTTTTATTCAGATATCACTTGTTACGTCATCAAGCCCTTTGTCTATCGCTGACTGGCAGCTGCATCGCCTGAGTACCGAGTATCCCGAGTCGACGAGTCAGCGGTAACAAGATACGCCCGTGCGACCCAACGCCTTAGATACGGGTGGAACCTTTCCATCCGGCAGTGTTAATCTAGCATCGATTCCATTCACATAGCTCTAATATAACTCTAATTGTAAATCCTAATTATTGTAATTAAATTAAATTTAAATAGTTTTTGGTTTTTTTTAAATCCTTCGGCTGTGGCCTTCGTAATTGGCGCAGTCGGTAGGATAAAGTAGGTTAGCTAGGAGTGAGTTAATTGTGAACTCTTTGTGCGTTCCGGGAACATTGACGGAGTCATCTCCCGGGAGTCCTCCCTGGTTGTGCGTGCGTGTGTGCGTTAAGTGCGCCGCGCTCCGATCCTGCTTTATCCGAAAAGAACCTGGGCCTGCGGCTGGAGGACAAATCCGAACATTGATTTACAGAAAAGACCAAAATGAAATATATTGGGTGAGTACATGAATTGCTCTTGTGCTTGCTGTCCTTAATTTTATTCCTTACCACTGTGTCCTTGAGTAATCAAAATTTTCCATCCTAAGGAAAGACACATAAGTCCTGCACCGAGTAGGCAACTACGTAATATATTATTAGATAGAAATAGGAACTTAGATGATATTTTAGCAGAACTAATTAGAATAGAGAATATTTTAAGCTTCGTGCGTGCATCGAGCACCCACCATTCGATTGTAAGCGTAGACATATTAGCTAGCATGATAAATAAACTAGAAATAATTTACCCTAAGGGCCATATATTAGAACTAGATTTAAGGGAGTACTATGACGTCATCAAACCTGGCTATTATTTTTCAGGGAAACGTATAGTTATAACTTTGAAATTCCCAGTAGTATCTCCAGTAGAATATGACTTATTTAGATTAGCAGTCTTTCCGAACAAGAACAACTTATCCATTCTTCCTCCCT
This sequence comes from Lycia hirtaria, assembly GCA_947563715.1. Classification (NCBI taxonomy): domain Eukaryota; kingdom Metazoa; phylum Arthropoda; class Insecta; order Lepidoptera; family Geometridae; genus Lycia; species Lycia hirtaria. The sequence continues at coordinate 32,343,723 of OX387381.1, read as the reverse complement.
ACCCTTTCATAGCAAGCAACAGGCAGACATTCATGTACATAGAGACAGAATGTCCGAAGTACGGCACAAAGTATCTCTGTAAAGAAACTCTGAGCCAGCGAGTACGAGCACAAGCAGACTGCATTCAAAATCTCATCGTGAACCAATCTCTCGACAACACCTGCGAGATGACCACAATCAAGCTAACCTGGGAGGCTATGGACCAACTGGACGAGCGACATTACGCTATCTCGTTTCCTCGTCCGACAAAGATACATACTACTTGTGGACAAGAAAGCTACAATACCGTACGAGGAAGTTACCTCGTAACCATCCCACTCAGCTGTTCGCTGAACACGGAGGAGCTCACCATCAGTAACAAGTACGACAGAATCGAAGGACAACCCATGAACATTATGAAGGTTTCCATGAACTTCGAAGTGACGACCACCTCGCCGTCACCACACATTAAATTGAATTCCATAAACTTGAGAGATTTGCACGAATACCAAGAAAACGTGATGATGCAACCAACAATTCAGCTGGACGACATCTCTAAGGACACGTTGTACCACACTACAATACCGATCTACAGTATCCTGGCAGTTGCAGCGACATTAGCAGCCTTTCTGACTCTACGGCGCTACCGCAACCACTTCAAGAGTAACGACAAGAACAAGACAAGAACATATGATTGCGAAGACAATGAAGATCCTGCATCCCAATCAAGAGCACCGGCAACATTTGCTCTCAAAGTTCTCAAATAGTTGCCGTTCTGAGGGTGGAGGTGTTACGTCATCAAGCCCTTTGTCTATCGCTGACTGGCAGCTGCATCGCCTGAGTACCGAGTATCCCGAGTCGACGAGTCAGCGGTAACAAGATACGCCCGTGCGACCCAACGCCTTAGATACGGGTGGAACCTTTCCATCCGGCAGTGTTAATCTAGCATCGATTCCATTCACATAGCTCTAATATAACTCTAATTGTAAATCCTAATTATTGTAATTAAATTAAATTTAAATAGTTTTTGGTTTTTTTTAAATCCTTCGGCTGTGGCCTTCGTAATTCACTTATAAGCACTGGGGCCGCAGCAGTGAAAAAACATAATTTTCCTACTTTCCAGCCAATTTAGAAGATATCAAAGAAAAGCTCTTTTAAATTTCTCCTATCAAAATAAACATTTCTTACTTTTCTTAATATTCATGTTCAATGATTTTATATGTTTAAAAATGTTGTGATGCACGAGCGAGATAAGTACGCGTATTTTATTATTATTGTATTGAACTCCACCATAAAGGTATTGCACAATTTATTGGCAGGTCTAGCATTCAGCACGGACTACACGTGGGTGGCCGTGTGCGAGGCTCTGGAGGTGTTCACACTGAGCCTCGTGTGGGTGACAGCCGTGCTCTACTTCAGACACCTCGTGCCTAGGAAGTACACCACCACGGGACAGGCGCTGCCGGTCATCGCGCACTTTTGCATCGGTATTACTTACTGTCACTCAGGCACTGAATTTCCCGTTTTAGCTTTTTTACCTACTTATGCTATCGGAAAAAAATCTGGTAATTATTTGGTCAAAGGAGCGAGTCTTTGACCGATTTTGGCTCAGATTCCCGTCCTCAGGATACATAGAAACGTTTGGAGTCTGCCAAAAGGTACCTACTATTATTTGACGCCGTAGTCCATATCTACTTAAGGGAGTCGCGCGAAGTGCATGAGCCTAGCGTGCTGAGAACTTCGCTAGTATAGAGAACGCCTCGCCTCGTCCGCTTCAGGCGCAGAGTCACTGTCGCCTAACGGCCTCTGGTGTTAAAAAAAAACACATTCCACGTACAATACACGGTATCAAGTACCGGTTGGTCTACCGACTTCATTACCGTAAACAGTTGCGATCACTCTCAAAGAAATGAGCGTTAATTCGAAGTCTGGTTATATGTTTTGCACTTACTAACATGAAAACAGTTTTCAGACGAATCAGGAATTGATATTTCAGGCCGGTGCATCGGCGCGATAGTGAGCGGCATGGTGACAATGTCGACGGCGCTGGAAGCAGCCCGCGGCGTGTACCGCGCGCTCGGCGTGGCCGCGCTCGTCGCCGCCGCCGTCTACCTCGCGCTCTACCACCTACTGCTGGCGCCGCGCTGCGCCTCGCCCGCCGTACACCCGCCCACTCAACTGCTGCAAGGTACCCATTACATGGAATACATAACTGCAAAAGCTTCACATATAAGACAAATGTAACCCGCCCACTCACTGCAAGGTACCACCCACACTGCATGGAATAAATAACAACAAAATGTAGCTTCACATATAAGACAAATGTGAAAAAAGATAAAACGGTTGAACCGATTTTGATGAAACATAGCTAAGAACACTATCGATGAAATCGTTCAGACAAAAGTAAACTAGATCAAAATCGGCCTATACGTCTGAGAGCTACGATGCCACAGACAGACACACAGGTACACAGATACACACGTCACTTATAACTTCGGACTTTTTGGGTCGGGGTTTTAAAATAGAGGTGTAAAAATTGAAAATTCAAAAATGTTACAAAAAGGTACCTACATTAAATAGTACCTAGAATTAGTAATAGTACTTAGTGTAGTTAGTTCTTATGAATGGACGTTTATTTGAAAACCGGTGAATTTTATAGATTTCTGACAATAAATATCAGATAGAATATATAAAGACACATGGCCTCATGTTCCTTGCATATTTTTAATACTATAAAACTATCGATAAGCTACTTTACAAGCTAAGTAGAGTAGCTAAGACTACAATAAATAAGTATTTGTACGTTTTCCTTTCCAAGCATCTACTGTGGATGGTCAACTTGAAAAAGGTAAGTTAAAATAGGTACTTACTTTGCTGTCGCAGTTGTTCGAAGTGGGTCTTGGCTCTGAAATTATTATGACCACAGTCTATATAACTCTGTGATCTTTATACTGTGCTATGATTATTACTACAATTCAGCGGCTAGTGTGGAGACAAAAGGACTTACCGAAAAACGTTACTTAACTTTAACCATCGTCTTAAATTCTCTGTCTTCTTTCCGCAAGTGTCATTACGTGTAAGCGAGAAGTTGACAAAATATGTTAAGCATTGCTTAAAGTTATGTAACGTTTTTCGGTAAGGCCATAATAGCGTGAGCAAAATATCCGACAAAGCTATTTACAGTCGTGATGACGTCCGTCGTATGGCGGCCACGATACACTACGGTACCAAGTCAAAAGAGCCTAAACAAAACCAAAACGCTGAGTAAATTCCTAATACCTATCCACTCATTTCACTGACAGGTTTAACTAGCAGGCGTACGCACGATAGATTATTATGCTACCCATAAACATATAGCCACGTGGAGGCGACGCAGGCTAGCCTTTGCTTCTGTGCCTGCTTTTAGGGAATGCAAATCTCGCGAGATTGGGTCTCAAGCGAGATCCCGCGAGTTTATAAATAACAATACTGCGAGATTAGCAGTTTTGTGTTTTTTTTTGGAAATAATCACAATATTTGAATAGATTAAGAAAAAAAATTATAAGTATTTTGATAAACATTTATTTTCACGAATTTTTTCAATAGACTTTTATGCATCAAACATTGTTTGATGTATCTGTCTATATTTTTTTAATTAACTTCTAAGTATGACTTTGACGTACGTATCTATCAAATAACAAATGAAAGAAACAACCAGTCTTCTCTTCTAATATCAAACAAAAAACTTTTAGTAATAAAACAGTTCTTTTATAACAAAAAAAAAATTAACTTATTATCTAAGTTGAGTTTACTATTAAACAGAGATGTTATTATCAATTAAATAAAACTATATCTACTCAGTAGATCCATTAGATATTACAGATTAACAAAATATACCAATTCAATAGTCAGACTATTAGAAATTACAGATTATAGACGTGTCAGACCACTGTCTCCGCGCTTCAAATAAGACGTTTTTATGCGCGAGAGCAAACTCGTTAAACTCGCGAGAACTCGCCTTTTTTTCGTCCGAGATCAATCTCGCTAAAAAAGGCCGAGATCTTGCGAGAACCAACCAACCTGCTTTGTAATGTACACTACATAATATTATATTCTAGATGTCTTGTCCAGAAGTGATAAGGTGTGTGTGTGTGGTGTAGGTCCAGCAGTAGGTATTCATGGCCAGCCGACAGGGGTACAAAATGAAGCCAATTTGATATTTATTCTAAATATTTTTTTACAGGATTGAACGCGAATGGAGGTTCCAACGGCAGCTATTCTCCTATGCGAGTCTACCACGAAGAGCGATCAAGGAAGGGGCATTTCCGTTACTAAGGGGATATTCATAGAATCATCCAAGTACTTTCTACTTTTGAAATTATCAAAAAAAATAAAAAAATATTAAGAGCCGATTATAATATAAAATCCCGATTGCTATGAACTGTTCATTACGTTTATAAAAAAAAAAACATTTTTCAACAGTATTCTATGACGGAGTTGAAGACGAATCTAAAGATATCTATGAACAATTTTGGCTACTGTAGGTACCTATTTAACATACTTATCCGAAATTTTATCAATCTGTCAACCTAGCCACGCATTTTAGTCATTCATAAACGTAGCTATAGATAAAATACTTCTAAGAAAGGAATTGAAAAATCATTTTTGTTTAATAAATGTCTATGTATAAACGGTCTAGTACGGTATACAACCATTCACTAGTTAAGTAGTAATAAGTTTAGTAATGTACGAGTCTCAAAGTTTTTAAAACACACTAGGTAGCTACGGTAACGCAATGCGTTTTTAGTGTAATGCGGATTTGGTAGGTATGTTATATAAATTCCTGCTTTAGGTGTAGCGTGGGGCAACGACAATGAAGAATATGCATTATTTTTGTATTTGCTCATAAAAAAGTTAACCACATACAGATCCGTCATTCATAAACAAAATATATTCAAAAATAAGAAAGTCATTTTAATTTCATGTTAGACAGAGAGCACACCATCGCGGAAGATAGCGGCATGCATCTCGTGCGCCGTACAAATTCAAAACAAACTGTATAGTTCCCGTTACGTAAAAAGAACGCTGGTTTGTTCGCGCTTACGAACAAACCAGCGTTCTTTTTACGTGACGGGAACTATTAGTTTGGCGATAATGGGACAGAATATCCCTCACCAAAAAACTTTAAATATTCGTATCTCGGAAGTTTATTGACCGTTTGTATGCATATTATTATATTTTTGTGTAGACATCATCCACTAAAACTATTATTCCTATGAAATAATATTCTTGCATATATCCCTATTCCGATATCATCACAATCACCGGTCAGCTCATTCCATAAATATGGAATATAATTAGATTTTAGTAGATGAACCGCCTTACCGAAAAACGTTACTTATCTTTAACCATCATCTTAAATTCTCTGTCTTATTTCCTCGAGTGTAATTACGTGTCAGCAAGTAGTTGACAAAATATGTTATACAATGCTTAAAGTTATGTAACGTTTTTCGGTAAGGCCGGAAGTGATTATAAAATTTGATTGCTTTAATAGATATATTTACATCCACAAATTTTATTAGATAGTAACAACCTATGAGAAGGCAACTCTCCGTGTATAAATCCGCATGACAGTAAAACGTCCTATAGGTATGTGTACTATATCTACACACGTTGTTAAAAGTGCCTTTGTTTTTAGTGTTATCTTTAATAATAATTGAATTATGTAATTAATATGTTTAATAACTGTCGAATATTTTATCGATAAACTAAGTACAGAATTGTGATATTTTAAGTGCTTTTTCCACATAATGTAATGTTTCGGAATCTTGATGTTATTTATTTCATAATGTACCTATAAACATAAGTATATTGTTTGCATTTTATATAAGTAAGGTAGGTACATTCATTTCTTACTTTTTTTAAATAAAATCAAGTCACTGCCTTTTACTTGATGTTTTAACGAGTACGACATTATCCTCAATCATTTAGTTACTTACATAAGTACGCCCAGGGTAGAGAGGTGCCACCTGTCTCGCTCGCACGTGACTCCTTTTCTTTATAATCAGTTAAATATCAGTTAGGAATAGTATGAAATTATTACAAATGTATTTTAAAACGTCAATAATTAATTTAAATATCAATTTTCTTAGTTGTCTTTTATGTTGTAAACATTTTATTTTTACTGGCCTAAGTGGCCTAAATAGTTACGCTAGTGACCAAAGATGATGATTATTAAGAAATTCATCTTCTCACATTAAATTTGATAAAAGATCGATCCACATTCTTGTAGCGTACTGCAAAAAAATTGAATTCTTTGCCGCCATCTCCGTATCCTGAGACCAACAATCTTGGAATTTTCAAGGCTATACTGAATAGAATCTTCTATATGGACGAGCTCCATCCTCGGCCACACCGTCGCTTAACATCAGGCGAGTTGGTGGTTAATCGTAGATCTATCTTGTATAATAAAAAAAAGATTAATTTAATATGATAAGCTGATAGGTATTGATACAGACTTAATTAAGAATTATATGCATTAGGTGACCTAATTTAGGTCCCTTCAGATTAGGTCGGGATCGAATCCGGGAGCTTTAGATTTTGTCTTCATCACTATTACCATCATCAATCTTTGAAATGGAGCTACAACAAACATGCTAAAACCGGTAAAAACGTAATTAATTTTCTACGGCCTATCTTTATGAAATACAGTTGGATCTTGCTAATTCGAACAATAAAATTGAGATATGTCATTCAGTTAATCAGATTGCGTTTTGCATACAACTGCGGATCCCAATATTCAGTGTTCACTGAAAGTTCAGATTCAGTTCTATTAGAGATAGTCACTATTTTACATACCATTGTTTTTGTTTTTTTTTATAAAATAGGAGAAGCAAAAAGGCAGACGGCTCGCCTGATGGTAAGCGATAACCGTCGCCTTTGGACAACTGCAACATCACTGACATTACTGTTGCTTTGCTAACCCGGAAAGGTGCTTGTAGACACCCTTTTTAAAATGCTCTTTGTTCAAGCTCGGCGGGAAAACCTTCCGAGGAAGGACATTCCACATTTTGCTGGTTCGCGGGAGGAAGGAGCGCGAGAACCTGACTGCATGGGATTTCCAGTTATGCAAAATGTGGGGTGAGCTTTTTGGCGGTTTCGTGAAGTACGATGGTGGAATCCGAAGCAGGTATTAGTTCGAAAAGCTCTTCAGAGCATTCCCCGAAAAACAAGCGGTAGAAAATGCAAATGGGTCCTACATATTATCTCTACGCTTCTTGGAATAATGCTGCGTATAGGTACAGGACATGTCAATCTCACTGCAAGCAAAGGGAAGACAATATCCAGTCTCTGAAGTCGAACTGAGTCTGAATTTCAGAGAATATTCGGATACGCAATTACACGCGAAATACAATCCACCACAGGTTACGAACAAAAATTCTATTACGAATTAATACGAACAAAAACAGTATTTTTATTCGTAGGACACAGGTCTTTAACAATTTTATTGACAACCGAGCGCGTTTATACAAGATTATGTACGAAACCAACAAGTGAAAGAATTTGGAATTCATCTATCTGACCGTTGATTCGTCCCATTGATTTGAATCTACAAATGAGCAGTGCTAGCAGATCCATTGTTAAATCTTTAGTAAGTATTCAAGATCGTTGCTGCCAATAAGAAAGTGAATCTAATCGAATGATACAACACAAGGACATTCTGAGATGGTAAAGTAACCTCAATTGGGAGTAGGTATTAGGTTCGAGATGACTGTGCTCGCGTGGGATTCATTCGTTTATAACTACGACAACCTTGATAAAAGATAAACGAGTGGCGATTTCATTTTAAAAGGCTATCCGCATTTTTTCTTATTTCAAGTTTATCTACCGCAACGCTGCGCATTTTTTTATTATCCCTATGCGAAATTATAATCCATAATGCCTATAAGAGCCCAAGGATCGCGGAGAATCATAACAAGATCAAGACTCAAGGGTTCCCGGTAAGATTCCATTCTGTTATATATTTTTTTATTGAAATCGCCGTTACTGTGAATTATTTCCTCGCTCCTGCATTGAATTTCGCGAAGAGATGAATTGAATGGTTGAAATAGTAGTGTATCGACGCGCGACGGTTAAAAGGTAATAGGGTATGAGCGACATTTTAGTCAAAAATGAGTTATGAATGTTAAATGAAAAAGCGGAAAATTTTAAGTAAGATAGCATTCATAACTCATTTTTAGGGTTCCGTACCTCAAAATAAAAAAACGGAACCCTTATAGGATCACTTTGTTTGTCCGGGTGTCAAGACCTTTATCTTGGGAACGCGTGAAGGTATCGAGTTGAAATCAAAAACGTATACGCAGATCCATAGTATCTTGCTGCAGAAAGAAAAATAAAATTTCTCAGTTTTCGTAAAAAAAAGTTACAGCCGAATATGTCGTAAAAAGCGCACATTTCGACACTCACAAGGGAATCAAAACCTATGGGGTACTTCCCGTTGACCTAGAACTCTGAAATTTGGCAAGAAGCATTGCGTTAGAGTACAGATATAGGAAAAAATCCGAAAACTGGACATTTTTAATTTAATCACAAAATATGGGGTCTTTAAGCAAGGAAAGAGGGTCCAAATTTTTAAGTACTTTAACCGTATCATGTGGGGTATCATATGAAAGAGCTTCATTAGCACAAGCTAAAACGGGTTTTTAAATATTTTTATGATGTATATTTTTCGATTTATGAAGGAAAATATAAAAAAAAACAAAAAAAAAAACCTTTTATCTACTAGTTTATACGGAACCCTCGGTGGGCGAGTCTGACTCGCCTTGTCCGGTTTTATTGAACCTTTTAACCGTCGATATATAATATAACTTGAACATTACTATCAAGTTAAACATTATCTATAAAACAGGATAAGTATATAAATACAGTATGTTATTTTTATTGTGAAAGCTTTAATACCAGATCAATATCAAATCACATATTAATTTCATTAACATAATAATTATAGTATGAAAACTTGTAATGAAAATATGTCTTGAGCCACGCACGTCGCAAGTAAGATTCCTGCAGGTAGACAAAATATTACTTGCGACAGCCTATGTGGCAGACGCTCGTGCGTCTGCCACATGCCGCGCGCGTCTACGCATGGGCTGCAACCATTCGGAACATCAGCTTTAGGAGTAAATCTAAAATGGCGATATTATAATTATGTATTATATGCCAATTTACGTACATTAACTAAGTTGAAGGTAGCAAAAAATATTCTTGATTTTTGTTTAAGGTACGGGGAGGTAATTGCCGCCCCGTACCTTATATCAAAAATATGATGACTTCAAGTCAATGAGAAATAAATGGCCAAATGCGCGTCGCGACACGCGCAATGTAGGGTTTCGTAGTTACATATCATAATTTATGTGCCCTTAAAACAGGGTAAGTATCTTGTTTTATTGTACTACGAACATATGATTTAACTTATGTTAATTTAAATTAAATATTCATTTTTGACTTATCTAAGTACTTAATTATTTTAATTTGATCGACTATAAAATTCGCTCTATCCCAAGGTTTCGCTCACACCAAACATCATGATCCGTTTAGCTGTGAAAAGGTCACAAACAATCGGAATTAGGTACTCTCGCTTATAGGATAGCAGTTAGAATTCTGCTGGCCGAGATTTGAGCACACATTTTGTTATTAGAAAATCTTGAGCATTAAATGATGAACATTAAAAAGGGGGTAATTTTTTACACAAGTTTAGGTAAGTCAGCAATTATTTATTAATAAACAATATAGCTTGCCAGACATAGACAGCCAGCATACAAATGGTTCAATTTAAACAGATTTTCTTATTATAAAGCTAAAAATGAAAAATTATACTGGTCCTGCCAGGAATTACACATAGAGTACAGTACTTCCAGATAAAGATTGGGCTTGGACAAACATCGGAAACGTAGAAAGAGAAAATCCCGTAAAATTCGCGGAGTAATTGGTAGAGACGATTTAAAAAAATATAGTGATAACCTCCTTTTCCTTTTTGACGTTAGATAAAACACGATGGGGGGTATCAGCTCTGTATATCTCTCATAAAATAGCTGGAAATCACGGTTTTGTTGTACCGTTCTTAGAGATTGCAATAAATTACTGCCCTTAAATATAGCATTGACTTTTATTTAATTGTGTTCTAATTGCGAGTGTTTTTTGATCCCAATTACTTTCGTCAATTTTTTTGTAATGTTACACGATTGTTACCGATCTTCTCTTTATAAGTTTCCGATATTTGCCCGTAGCCAGAACTTTAACTGGAAGTACTGTATATATACCTTTGAACATGTTCCTGTTTATGAAAGTGTTCAAAGCTCATATTCACGATACGTTATAGACATGAAAGATTATAATGTGTCATTTTCGGGCATCACATTTAGTATTCATACATAATATATACAATGCAATAATATTAACATTCTCTCGACTTCACTCATATAACTACGGTCAGCAATATATCATTTTAAGGTTCTGTAGCAATCCAGAACCCCAGGCACCCATAAAAATTTGCAGGTCCGCATGTCAGTGCCATATCATTCAAAGAATAAGAAAAATTAATAAAAAAAAATTAAAGAAAATTTTAACCACGCCGCGCCATGGCCAAACAAAATGTGAAGTGTCTTCTACTCCTAATTGATATCAGATCTCAATAATTCATTTTTAGGGTTCCTAAAACAAACACAGGAAACCCTAATAACCTCAAAAGGAAAAAACTGAACCCTTATAGGATCACTTTGTTGTCCGTCCTTCCGTCTGTCAAGACCGGTATCTCGGGAACGCGTGAAGGAATCGGGTTGAAATTAAAACCTTAAACGCAGATCCAGTCTCTTGCTGCACAGAGAAAAATCAAACAGCCGAATATGTCGCAAAAAACGCATAATTCGACACTCGCAAGGGAATCAAAACCTATGGGGTACTGTCTAATTTCCGATCAGACAAAGCTTGTAAAGTATAGAACCTGGGGTTTAGACAATTGGCATTCCAATTTCGTGAACGCCAGTAGAATAGAAAAGTAAATGTATGGAATTGACATTAGTTAACGAAATGCCATGTGACAGCACGTCACAGTTTCATAGCATTTCAAAGCGTAAGCATTTCTAGAAACAGAAACTTTTGCTATATTTCCAAGATTGCTGGTCTATTGTTTTCATAAAGATACAAGTCCGAGACCAACATTATGTCACAAACTGCAATCGCAGGCCACAAACGACACTACTGGTTTCAATGAAAATATTTCTGAACTGAGCGACATTGCAGCCGTGTCACCATAATGGTGGTCAATGGTCTAGAGACAGTTCTGGTATCATATTGTAGCAAATTTTGTCTATTTTAAAAACGTCCCAAGAAAGTTTTTTCAAAAACTAGTCCTTTAGGGTTATAATCGCCAATATTTTAAAAAATAACGATTTTTGCGATTTTTTTACAATCAGAACTACCAGATTTGACGCATACTACTCCATATTTTCAGGCGACAAAGTTACTGGATTATAGGCCTATTTCCAGTCTATCGCGCATTATAATTGTCATACTCATAATCATACAAATATTATAAACTAGAAAGTAACTTTGAGTACTTTATCAAAACTTACAACTGAGACGATCTTGATGAATTTTAAATGGAATACGGAAAGCAGCGAAAGACCAGCGCTGGTTGTTTACAACTAGTATCATGCTGAGCTGGGGCGGGTTGTGGCAAAAAACCGCCTTTATTTTTAATTCAATGAGTTGTTGTACTATGTATTTTCATGTTGATATGTTTTTTTTTTTCACAATAAAATATATGTCTATTTTATGTAGTATTTACATCCTGAAGATATGCTTAAGACTCCTTTCACCGACGAAAATTTCTTAAATCTGAATAATTTGAAATTTTAAAACCAGTTTTTATAAACGTGATGAAACAAAATAAAATAAAATATGTTTATCGTTCGTAAAGTTACAAATCTCAAAATATTATCACATTATTAATAACGCACCTAGCTACGAATAAGCTGCATAAGAAACAAAAGTACGAGTTTTTTATTCCTCAGATTTTTTCTTTACGTTAACAAGCAATAGTCGATTAACCTAATAAATTTACTTAGAGAAGTAGAAAAATGAAAAAAAATCATTTAAACTACCTTAAGTTAACTAAGTTCACATAAATTATGATGTACAACTACGAAACCCTACTTTGCGTGTGGCGCGACAAGCACTTGGCCGCTTATTCTTTATTTAAATAAAATGCATGTGTTGGTTCTGAATATTGTATGCTAATATTTTGTCCTACTCAAGATGAGATCTTTAAAACCATATCGACGGTAAAAAGCGTAACTGTTGTAAAATGTTTATTGCATATATATTTCGAATCAGCAAATTTTTCTTGGATGAATGGTCCAGCTCCCCAGGCTCTACGACCATTACAAAATTTTATACAACGTTGGAAAAATCTGCGTTTTCATCTAGGACCACCATAGATTTTGTTATAAATAACACAGAAAACTGTAATAAAAATGTTTTTTATTTGTCATTTACTACAATTCCGCTTTTTCCATTAAGCCCTGTAACCATTCCTGTGTAACACCGATTGAACATGGGACAATATCGGGAGCTCAAAATTAACGCGAACCACGGTAAATATCCCGTTAATAATAATAGTGTTTTTATGAATGACCGTGATAGTTTAAAAAAGTCATTTACAACATTTTGCATATCAAGAAATAAAGTGATTCACTTTTGCAGTAACCCACTTAAACATAGCTCAAAAGTACCTAACATCCTAGTAGATTTACGGCATTTTACTTGATAGATAATAAACTACATGTTCAAATATGCCACACGTAGCTCTAATATCAAAGATGTGATTTTTTTTATCTCAAAACTTTTTTGGCTCTGGTGAAAACTTTGCATATTGTGGGTTACAGCAGTTCCGCTTTTTACCGTCGATGTGTAGATATTAGTATTTTATATATAGATAAATTTTATTATTAGATTATTGACAGTACACCAAGAAGGCAACGAAATGCAATGCGAGATAAAATAAACAGTTTTTCATGTTAAAACTAGTTTTAATGATCTTCAAGACATCTTTATATAACTGAAGGGCCAAAAAATAAAACGGCTAAAAGAATTCAGGTAGTATTTGGTACAGTGGAGAAGCAGCTGGAAGGTTATCAGTAGGTACAAGAAATTTGTGGGTCGCAAGCTTGAAAGTTAGTAAAGCGTGATATTAAGGACTGTGTGACCATCAAAATTAAATGCATATCATACAAGGGAGCAGCCTAGTATGCATCTCTCGGACTCACTCGACGGTTTTACTTTCAAGTGACCGAAGGGAGTAGAAATAGGGAAGAATCATTTTTATCCCGTAGAATTAAAAGCGATTTGTGGGGGAAAAAACCAAATTGTTTTTCCTTTTACGAGAAAGTGTATGCATTGCCGCTGCGGCGCTGTACACAAATTAAGTGAGATAGCAAAATATAATATTCAAAATTGTATTCCTTCCCTGTCTTCTATATGTCAGGTTGAATAAGAGTAAAATAACATTTTAAGAGTGCACATGCTATATAACCAGTGTTGGTATTACTCATCTGTTCAAACGAGGGATAATGATTGTAGAATATATATTATTATTTTAATTAGTAGGTATGTATGTATTTGTTACTAAAATAGTAATAACTGACACAAGATTTGCGCGGTAAGAATATACAAATTAAGCAGAGATAAGCTCTTAAAACAATATTGTATTATTACCGTTCGTGATGGCATCCCTAATATTATAAATGACAAGTAACACCCTCCCATAGACCTACGCAGTAGCGGCTACCACGTTCTGGTGGACAAGCTCTGTGGCCCGCATGCCACATGCCTTAGATCGGCGAGATTCAACTACGACCAGTTTTTTACTGTCTGATTTTGTCGCGGTTTAAAATACCTGACTCCATAGTCAACAAATACATGAATAAAATATTACTGGAACTGAAAAATCATCAATATCGGCTAACCCAGTGAAAAGTTATGCATGCAAAAAAATCAAACAATATTACATGTCCACAAATAGGATATCCTGTCTGTTAATACGAAATTATCAAAGTTAAGATTAGAATACGGGGCATGCTCCCTTATAAACCTATCCTATAGGCAAATAAATTCGTAAAGTAAATTTCATGTTTCTATTTTATTTTTTAGACGATATATGACGATACAATTATAAGTATTTCCTTATGAATGAAGCTTACAACAGATACTCTTACGCTAACTTAGCCTTAAAGAACTATAAGAATTTTAGTTACCTATGCCATAATATGTATATGTTTTTCTAGTTACAAAACACTATGAAATATGTAAACCTATTGTTTGTCTGCAAAATCATCTAGAATGTCCATATTATTTGTATTCGAAAGTTCGTTACCACCTAGTTCATCCTTTATTAATGTTTCTATCATTTCCTCACTCATTTCTGCATCTTCGTTTTTTTTATCGTGCACTTCAGCCTTCACATCTTTAGATCCATTTTCTCCATCGTGATCAACATCCATATCTTCCTTTTCAACATCTCCATTAGTATCAGCGGTTTTCTCCTCAGAAATTGTTTCACAGTTTTTTTTGTCAGGAGGTATACCACCACAATCGTCTTCAAGATCGCTATCGATAGTTTCGTCTCCGTCGTCTTTAGACTTATTATTGTGCTTATCATTTAACTTTCCATTACCCTTCTCAGTTGAAACTTGGTCTTTATCATCGCTTGTTTCATCTATTGTTTTATCAAGATCGTTATCCTGATTGTCCTTAGAGTTACCATTTTGATTGGTGTCTAACGGATCTTGCTTTTCAGACTCTGAATTACGCTTGTTAGTTTTGTCAGATTTTTTATCTTCTCCAAACGTATTTGGACTTTGTGTGTTTCGTGTACTGTCTTTAAAACTGTCACTAGTACTATTATCGTCTTTGTCGTCGACAATAGATTCATCATTGCAGAGAAGGGGATCGGATTCATTTTTATTTTCACTACTATCATTATGCTCGCTACTACCGACACCTGTCAAATCGACTTCCTGATTCTCATTAACATTAACGGAATCTAATGAATTTTCGTCGATGAATATTGGATCTTCATTACCTGCATTAGGCAAAAATTCAACATCGTCATCATCTTCTGTCACATCTCCAGCGTTTGATCGCGTTTTCTTTGAAATATACTGTTTTAGTTCCTTGTTCAGGTTATCACGAATTTCTATGAATCTTTTCGAAGATGTAGTCAAAAGCTGTTCTAAAGTTCGATGCAAGTACTTAATTTCATCAACAGTTCGAGTACGAAGATATCCAGTAGTAGCTTCCTTTCTCAACTTGTTCAGTCTTGAAAGTGAATAATCCAAAGCATCTACAGCGTCTATCAAGTTATACCGATACCATTCCACAGGTACCTTAAAATCAGAAAGCCTTGGTTCCTCGATATCTTTGTTTTGAGTCTTTTGTGCTCTAGGAGTCTGTGCTGCCTTCCCTCTCGTTTTACGAGCGTTGCTATTAACGTTACGTGGCTTTGAATTAGATCCGGATGGTATTGGCGACGAAGTAACTGCGCTTAGTTTCGCAGCAAACGTCTCACCCCCTTTCGCTGCCGTCTTGCCGCCGGTCTCAGAAACCGATACAATGGTCGCGGAATAACCACCAGGCATGTTCGGATTCGGATTGATGGCAAAAATCCGGCCATCTGGCAAACGATACATTTTCTTTGAAGATAAAGTTTGGGGATCAACACGGAATTTCAGTCCACCAGTGGCAGCGTTAACTGTGACATCGTCTTCAGTCATTTGTACAATGTTATCGTTACAAAATTCGGGTAACGACCGCGGAACAAGAGGTGGCGGATTATTTATCTTAGGGGGTACTACTGGGCCTGGTGTGATACATTCAACGTCATCGTCATTGTCTTCCGTCACCTATAAACAAGCAATGTTTAAGAAAATCATCAAGTTGTGATTTGTTGCTGGCACAACATTCCATCAATAGGAAAAAGTGATCTCTACTCCCTAATACCATGATTTCGACTTTGAAAGTTTTAAAGTTATTGAATACCTTTTACCTAAAGCAAAAAAAAAAGCAAGCCTAGGCGATAGTCATTCATGATTAGAGACCGGATTATATGCATTTGCATATTTTCATATGCATTTGCATACTTATCACATTACCTTTTTTACTTTTCTAAAATTCATCATTTATGTCGCATATTTTAACAATATTCATGCATATTTGCATGCATATTTCAAGCTTTTTATGTTGCATATAATCCGGTATCTATTCATGATTATCACATAAAAAATATAGAAGTCGCATAAAAAAATTGTTATGCTCATTGCTCAGGGTCCAAAATACATATAATACAAATTAAAGCATTCATTAATTTAATGATTCGTACTTACCTCACACAAAGGTTCCAATGGGAAATCGGGAGTACAAACGACATTGTCGTCCATGGAATTATTTGAAGCGTTATTATTGAATGCAGCCACGGCAGCCATGTCCAGACCCTGTAAGAAAATACATTTTTGCTATTGTTTTTTAGACAGGCTACTGAAACTACATAGAGAAAATGCATGAATTTTATTTCATAGGACTAATAGTTTTTAATTGATAACATACTAAATGTAATCACTAATAGTAATATTATTAATAATCATTTATTACACACAAATACTTATTAAAAAAATATTTCGATAGCTCAATAAATTTCAGAGATACAAACATTTAAAGTTTTAGGGCAGGGATGTTCTGTCCTTCTGTCACAAACAACAGTTTGTATTTAATTTACACGAAGAGCATAATGCGACGTTATCTAACGCGATCATGTGCATTCTGTCAAACATGAAATTAAAATGCTTGTAACTTTCTAATTTTTGAAGATATTTTTATTTTGATTTTGTGGAATATATCTATTTGTTAGCATTGTTAAGACCAAATAAAAAATAAATCATGCATATTCCCTATTAATTTCATTTAAGTAAAAACATCCACTCGAGAATTTTCGGCCCCATCGCCCGTCAGTTCTACAGTTAAACAGCTGAACCAATCGTTATGAAATTGGCACAGAGATTCTTAAGGACATACTCTATATTTTATCATCATCATCATCATAGTTTTTCATCACGACGCGGGTCATACCGTGGGGCGCAGCTAGATTTGGTACAAAATATACTTGCCTGTGTTAATGTTTCCAGTGACAGGTTTATATTATCGCTAATTAGGTTAGGCATATTCATGGAATATGGATTTTGTAAGCCATTGAAGGTGTTACGTGCTAGTGGTATTGGAAATGCTTGTCTTGGCTTCATAGGAACACGTGAATATGTGTTGGTTATTTTTCTATTATCCATTGGCATCCTAATTGGGTTCAGTAAAGGAGCAGATGACATCTGTAAAATGAATAATAATAATATAAAATGTGTAGTATTTTGTAGCAGTTTTTACTAGTGATCAAGAAATCCTTTTTTGATTGCCTAATTTTTACAAGAAATACATCGTCCCAATGTCTCTAGGATCAACATTTTATAATGTATATACTGTCAATAAGAAATTTTATGCATTCAATTCACTTTATCCTAATATTACATATATAAAGGTTTTTGAGGGAGTTATTTCCATCAAACTGGTCACATTGAGGGAAAGGCAAGCTGCCCTGATTAACGCTCTTGATTATCGTATCAACTGCGACCCACTGAACCCTAACCTGCGGGATTAGCATGGAATATAGACAAATTGTCTTTACATTGTTTTATCCACCTTTCAGAGGAAATAAAGTATGTACTGACATTGACAACTGACATAACAAAGTGGATAAAAACAGTTTATCTACCTTCCATGCTAGGCCAGCTGAAAAAATGTAAGCATCAGCCATCATCATCAGTCATAAGTATCTAAAAAAAGTCGTAATCTAAACTTATCTTAACTTAATCATGAAAGTCTATCAATAAACTGAATGCCACTTGACTTTACTGCAAGATAGTTTTTTTTTGGAGATGTAATTTTGAGATAATTTTAAAACAAGTAACAAGGACCAGAACTTTATACACATTTTTAGGGTTCCGTACCCAAAGGGTAAAACGGGACCCTATTACTGAGACTTCGCTGTCTGTCTGTCAGTCTGTCTGCCACCAGGCTGTATCTCATGAACCTTGATAGTTATATAGTTGAAATATTCACAGATGGTGTATTTCTGTTGCCGCTATAACAACAAATACTAAAAAACAAAATAAAATAAATATTTAAGGAGGCTCGCATACATCAAACGTGATTTTTTTGCTCGTTTATGCTCGATATTGATAATGGCAACAGGTAGACGTTTGAAATATTCACAGAATATTGAGTTATATTATTCAATTTAAAAATAAATAAAAATAATATTTAAGGGGACTCCCACAAACAACAGGGGATACAACAAACGTGATTTTTTTGCTCGATATTGATAATGGCAACAGGTAGACGCTTGAAACATTCACAGAATATTGAGTTATATTATTCACTTTAAAAATAAATAATTAAATTAAAATAAAATTAATATTTGAGGGGGGGCTCCCATACAACAGACATGATTTTATTTTATAATGGTACGGAACCCTTCGTGCGCCAGTCCGGCTCGCACTTGGCCGGTTCTTATTTAAATTGAAGCTGCAAAATCAATAACAGCGAACGCAATCGCAGTGGGTAATGGCATTACTTAATAAATCAACGTTCAACTCTCTATGCAGTATGAGGAATAAGAAAGCGTCTAATGATCAGATAAGTGAATTTCTTGTCTCATCATTAAATTCTATAAAATATCCCACAGCAACTTACTCGAATTTTCTTCAATGGTGGTGTAGGCAAGGTACATGGGGCTATAGCAATAGGTTTCGAAATGAAACCTGGTGAGATTTTAACTTTCGGGCTTGCCGAACGCTTTTGAGGCTTCTTTGGAGTTTCCTCCATGTTGATTGAAGCAAACTTCTTCACCTGTAACAAAAAATGTTTAAAAAAAATATCCAAAAAGTAGTATCCTACTAACTTCTATTCAAGTTCATAATATCATTGAACTTGATTTTTGTACAAACTTGTTTCCCACCTTCTAGTCTAGGATCAGCTTTTCGAAACAATATTTTATGAATCACTATAAATAATAAAAAAACTTTCAGCTACTATAGCTTCTATATCAACCACTTAAAACAGTAGGGTTCCGTGGTTACTAACTGAGACAGTACACGGCGGTTGTGCGCAACATCGTGATCACCGCTCGAATATTCGTGTTTGATGTTTGCGTTCGTGATGTTCTTGTACGTACGTGCATAAACGGCTTAACAATTTTGGAGGTTCGATCGGATCAAACGGAATAAATCGAATTGTGTATGTTTATGGCGTAGAGTTGGGTGGCGCACCTGTCTTGCTAAAATGTAACTTCACACTTTTTTCATTTTCTGTGAATAGCTAAACCTTGTAGGTTTAGCATTAAAATAATATTTAAACTAGTAGATATAATTATAATATATTAAAAGAAACACAAAATACCCAAATGCATAAGAGCGATTTTCGAACTGTAACTTACGCTTGATATGGTGTTGAGTGTACGTTTTTGTGAGAAACTATGCGTAAAGCTACTGTATAATCTATTTAAATTAATATTATTTAGTACAGATTAGTAAAATTAATTATTAGTTACTTTATTATTATAAAGTTTGTTCGACATACGAGTGTCATAGGCTATTTTTTTGTAATAATAATAATACATATCTTGCAATAATAAACAAGACGCTTCCAACGACCCCTCATTTGAAAATTATGATAAGTAGTTATGTAAAAGTTATAAGGAAACTGATGAACATGTGAATGATACACACATACCAGTCAAAAACATAACCCTCCCTTTAGCTTCACCGTAGTCGGGTAAAAAATACGTTTTTAGAGTTCCGTACCTCAAAAGAAAAAAACGGACCCCATACAGGATCACTTTGTTGTCCGTCTGTCTGTCGGTCCGTCCGGGTGTCAAGGTTTATCTCGGGAACGCGTGAAGGTATCGTGTTGAAATTAAAACCATATACGCATTTCCATTGTATCTTGCTGCAGAAAGAAAAATCAAATTTCTCAGTTTTCGTAAAAAAAAGTTACAGCCGAATATGTCGTAAAAATGCACATTTCGACACTCACAAGGGAATCAAAACCTATGGGGTACTTCCCGTTGACCTAGAACTTTGAAATTTGGCAAGAAGCATTGTGTTAGAGTATAGGAAAAAATCCGAAAACTGGTCATTTTTAATTTAATCACAAAAAATTGTGTCTTTATGCAAGGAATGAGGTTCCAAATTTTAAAGTTCTTTAACCGTGTTATCTGGGATATCATATGAAAGAGCTTCATTAGCATAAGCTGAAACAGGTTTTTAAATATTTTTACTATGTATATTTTTCGGTCTATGAAGAAAAATATAAAAAAATATATGATTTCCCCCTTATATCTACTAGTTTGTACGGAACCCTCGGTGGGCGACTCTGACTCGCACTTATCCGGTTTTTTTATATCCTCCAACGAACTTTTTCGTAATAAACAAGTAATTTTACTAGAATTATTCTAAAGAATGATCATTTGTAATCTATAATCGAATAAAAACGTACATTTAACAGAGTCCTAATTCTGTATGACCATCGGCCGCGTTACATGAAATTGACGTGGTTGCGTTGACAATGCAAATTAAACTTTAAATTTAAAACTCTAAATCCTAATGTTCATTATCACACAGTCACGTCAGTTTCACGTAACGCGGCCGATGGTCCATACGGAATAAGGGTCCATCTCATCAAGCGTAACAAAATCGTAAGTTAGACTGCAAAAACTGATTTCCTGCAGTTGGGTATTTTGTTCTTTTACCCGACTGCATAAGGAGGGTTATAATATAGATACTTGTTTATTTTTGTGAGTAGAAAATATTATTATTACAACAAAAATATGGCGACACTCGGGGAGTGAAGACGAACCTAATGACACCGCGCACATCAAAATCAGTCGTCTTTTAGGCTGTAGGAAACAATATAGAAACCTACATACATAAATACACTCAAAACATAGCCCTCCTTAGTGCTTGTGCAGTCAGGTAAAAATAAATGATCAAGTGCATGTCGTGCACGCGCAAAGTAGGGTTTCATAGTTGCACATCATAATTTATGTGAACACGCCATACTAAACTTTTCTCGTCGGATCTCCGTTTTACACAATACGCCAGAAATGCGCCTATTCCTTGTTTATGTACGATAACCATTTTTCAAACTTATATATTTTTAACACCCTCTAGACATAAACTTAGGCGTCATATTGTTGATTTGTTGTGTCAAAATATTAAATAATATATTAGTTATCGTATAATTATTCAGATATAGTACCTATTATGCTATGATAATATAACTTGTTTGAATCAATAATTATAAATTAATGATTAGTGAGTGTATACATGTGTGTATGTATGTAAGTGTATATATTTCACTGGCCTTGTAGCTCAGTTGGTAGTATGTCTGCCTGCTGTGCTGTAGGTCGTGGGTTCGATCCCCACCCAGGGCAAACATTTGTGTGATGAGCATGGATGTTTGTTCTGTGTCTGAATGTTTCTATGTATCTGTATATATTTACAACAAAAAAAGTATATAATATATATTCTATCAACCACCTAGTTCCATAGTACAAGCTTTGCTTAGTTTGGGCAAGCTGGTGTTGTGTGAAATGTCCACAAATATTTATTTATTTATTTATATAAATATGTATATATTATATTGCTTGCATGTCTGTTTAAAAAAAAAAAAAAAAAGTCTATATTTTCTCTCTCTATATAGATAACTTTCCCATTTATTTATTTTCTTTCTTTGCCCACTTCTTTACAAATAAAATACTATAATTAAATTAAGATAGACCTATTATTGGCTAATTTATTAAGTTAAGAAATTATAGGTATATTGTAAGAATGTTTTGCTGTTGGTCTTAAATAAATAAACTTAAACACAAGGTCATACTTGTGTTAGTTTAAATAAAATTTGCACAAAAGGAGAGGTCAATATTGGTACATTATTCAGAAGAAATTATACGCATAAATAATTTTACCTAGTGTAGTTAGTATGGTATATTGGTACTATTATTGAAACTATTTTTTTTTAATGCAGGCATGTTAATTTCTTTTATATATATCTGTATGTTTAGAATAATATGCTGTTTCTTTATATCAAACAATTATTTAAGCGTATATTTCTCAATTATTTTAGTATCAGCTTCCATTAAATTTTTTACCTCTCCTTTTCATATCTTTTTTTCTACGTACATTTTTATGTTGATTTGACAATTACTCGTTAACTTGTAAAGACTACTTAGTCATGATATTTTTCCTTTTAATTTCATCATACTATTTTGAGTGAATTGACTAATTGATCCTAACTTGAAAAATGGTTTTGTGCACACCCTCAATGTTTTTTAATTACATATCCGATGATTCCCCTCACGATGGGGATAGATGAAAAAAATCATTCATCCCCAGTTAACATGCAGGGGAGATACCCCAAAATAAATTAGTAATTTCAAAATTTTATTCTACAACTTTTTATTTAGAGTTAATATGTATGTTCATGCCAATCTTCTTCTTAATCAGTAAATAAAAAGTAAAAAACTTGAATATCTTACAAGAATTTCAAAATAGTACCTACTTGTATAGTCGGAGGCAATTTAGGAAGGGTTTTCTTAATATCTGCATCTTTTTCTTTCTTTTTAGCAGAATCAGTTTTCTCTTTCTTTTTCCCCTTATTTTTACAACATTCAGATGTATCCATTGATATAGTTTTAAGATATTTATCTTTTAACTCTGGATCTTCAGTATGATGCACTATCCTGCAATAATATACAAAAGAATATACAAGTGTGCCAGCACAAAGTGCATTATAGCAAGATTTTTTTTAAGAAAAGAATAGCACAGACATTTGTACTTCAGCACCTTTGGGTACAAAAGCCTAAGAATGATTAAAGTAAAAAATTTAAATAAGTATAAAACATAAGCCAAGCAATTCATAGCTACAATGAGAAAAAAAATTGAAACCTAATAATATTTACAGTCTTACTGGAAATCATTCCTCAATGAATTCACTATTCTGTCAACTTCTTTCTAATACAAAATGACATTCTAGGAAATGAGACAGAGAATTTGAAATAGATTTGAGTAAAGTTTTTTAGCGAGGCTATTAGTGGTTCTAATTAGTTTCCTCCTATTGTATTGATAATTGCATGCATAATTTGATAGTAACAATAAATTCATACATACTTATTCCTGATATCACAAAAACGTAACAGAGCCCAGCATACAGCGCGTAACTCCCACAGGCACTTTGGGTTACACTTGAAACACTTCCAATCATCAGCATTTTCGATTTCCTTAATTTTTGAAATCCCCAAGTTGCGTTTGATGCATTTCTGAAAATGGTAATTAAGTCTTTAAAGATTTCTCAAACAAATAACTGACTAAGGGTATGTCAACATTTGAGAAACATTTAGCTACACATGCTAGGGTTCCAAATATAAAGCTATGTACCACTTTCATGGTTACAGTTCAGAAGTTGGTGTTTGGTCAAATCTCAGAGATGTAGATGTTGGTGTTGGGTCAATGTTGACTAGCCTTGTGGCTCAGTTGGTAGTGTATTTACGTCTACCTGCTGAACTGAAAGGTCGTGGGTTCAATCCCCACCCAGGGCAAACATTTGTGTGATGAGCATGGATGTTTGTTCTGTGTCTGGGTGTTTCTATGTATCATATGTATATATTTACAAAAAAAGTATATATGTATTCTATCAGCTATCTAGTACCATAGTACAAGCTTTGCTTAGTTTGGGCTAGATGGTGTTGTGTAAAATGTCCACAAATATTTATTATTTATTTATTATTATTATAATGTGCCAGTTTGCCGACCACAGCCAATTCTCGACCATCGGACGGATCGTTCTTACAAATCGTTTAAAAATAGCAACCTTAAAACAAAAACCATATTTTTCTTTGCAAGACTGAAGACTTAACCACATATACACACAAAACTTAATGTGTATGTGTAACTCGTATAAAAAAACAACAGTTGGCGGTTGGTAACGACCCAGTGTGGATATGTGAATATTACAAAAAAAAATAGTAGCACACCGCGACTTTCACAGTAAGTATTTTATTGATTTCTTTATATTTTGGATTTGTTTACTGTTTGTAGACCTTGTTTATGATCTATAGAATGTGGGAAACATCGTTTTTACTTTGAATGTAAATATTAAAGAAACAAAATTAAGTGGTCAAGAACTGGAATACCATTTTCTTAGAACATTTAGTTCTCAACCGCGTGGTCGGAGACTAGCTTGGCTCGATCCAATAAGGTTGTTTCCGCTATTTAATAATGTGTGAAAATCAAGTAAATGAATTTAGAAATTTGAACCTTATGCGCCGATACTATTTAATTACCAGGTCTCGTCCACTTTTTTTTTTATTACGTTTAAAATACGCATTAGAAAATCATGCGGTCGGAAACTAAAAATGCTTAGGGAACATGTCAGTTTACGACCGGTATTTGGTTTATAGCAGAAATTTCATCTCATTTTCCTAAACTTTATAGTTTCAGTTAAAAAAAATATGTTAAAGATTGAAGGTGTTAGAGATGTTTCAATAATTACAGATGTTTAAAATGTAAGATAATTAATGTTAATCAATGACTTTCTTTAAGTATATATTTTCCTATTGAATTCCAAAGTTTCCAAGTGAGTGGTCGAGAACTAGCTAATAGGTGGTCAAGAACCCCGACCAGGACGTCAGTGCAGGTCTTATCGCCCCCAACTCAAATTAGATTTAGGTGGTCAAGAACTGAATTTTGTGGACGAAAACTAGCAAAACAGCAATTTGGAGCATTTTATGAATTAATTAAAAAAACCAGTAAACTTACAACCACAAAAAATACATTTTATCAAAATAGAGTAGATGACAAGTATATTGCAATAATTTCTTGTACAAATTGCATAGTCTAAATATTTTATATTGTTTTCTGAACTTGACAACTCCACTAACTGGACGAGAACTAGCACATTGACCCTATTATCTGAACATATACTTTTTATAATGCAGCTGAAAATAAAACTACAAGAGATTCTGCTCTTCTGAGAAATCTTCTCTATTTCCTGAGAACTACAATCTTGTAATTTTCAAGGCTGGAGTGAATAGATATCTTCTAGAGCTAATAACTCTAACCCAGCCACAATGCTGCTTTTAAGTATTAACATCAGTCGAGTTGATGATCCATCATAGATCTATTTAATGTGCAATAAAAAAACTTTCTTTGTCAGAATCATTTTGCAGGTTTTACATATTTATCTTTATAACTCAAAATCAAAGTTTTAAATGCAAGTACAAACTAAATTACAAACTAAACAAAACAAAATGTAAGATTATCATTAGAAATTGTAAGATTCCATTTATATATAAATATATATCTATCCTAAACAAGATTTAAAATAAATAGTGTTCTTAGCAATTCTCCAAACGAGAACATGCTCCAAATTTTTAATGAACAATTTGCTTTTTGATATGAATGTGTAAAACATACAAGATGTTGTTTATAAAGATCATTGATTTTTCAAAAATAATTTTGACAAGCAATGTTTACCAGATTGTTATCTTTTGGACTATGGTAGTGGCTATAGTACCTAAGGCATAGCATTTATGTTGTTAAATGTCAATTATTTAACTGTAAAACACCTTACAGCATGCTAATTTGTATACAAAATATAAATAGGAAATAGAACTTCTTGCAGAACTACCTGGGAAGTACAACACCTTGGTCCTTAGTAAATCACCAAGGAGTAGTATTAGAATTACTATGTTCAAAATAGAAAAAGATTGAGTAAAATTTCCAGACATAACCAAATTCAACTTTGAACTGATAAATTCCAAATTTCTGTATAGCATTGGATTGTCATGAACTGAAGATGAAGCTTAATATCTGGCAAGTGGCTTGCTTGTGGCTTCAATTATTATTTGCTTTAAAAATACTACCTCACTACATAATTAAAGCAAAAATATGAGACCATCTGACAAACTTACAGCACAAAACACATGTATACAATCAGAGCAACAGTAAACTTGACCTCCTTGACCACACCACCTGCAATAGAGTTCAGATCCATCTTCACCCTTGTCAAATTCTCCACTATTGTAAAAAGAGTGACAAGTGTGGCAAATAAGAGTGCGGAGCATAGGATGCGGCCGCATCCGACTCTCATTTCGCGCCGAACATCCCAAATGGCGATCACATGCCGTACAGTGTAGTTTAACGTTTACGACAGTATTTATATCTGCAATAAACGATCATGTATCAACCAATATTATGTATTAGAACCTATATGTATAATAACTTTGGAGAAGTAAGAATGTTGTCTTACCACGAAATCTGCTTTTGTAATATGTTTTTTCTTCTTCAGACAAGTCGTCGTCAAAGTCTTTATCTGAAGGGTCTGCAAGATATTTTGAGATTTAAACAAACATCAACAGAATAAATAAAGCACAAATTAAATACACATCGTATATACCGGGGAAAGGCGGGAACTTTGCAAGTTCAATAGGTGGAACCGGTGACTCGGCCTCAACCGAAGGCACCGAGGCACCTTCACTGGCATCTACTTCGCTCATTGCAAAGGTTAATCAACGAGCTTTTATTTGCTGCCACATTAAAGTAAACACATCAAGTCCACAGATATGTGAAGAGATTTCAGTTAAGTTAGCTATTACAAGACAATATCCAGAATATTTTTGCACATTTACAAATCCAAGTCAAAGCTACAAATCCGCCATTTTGTACCTCTTGATTTGCTTGGCAATTTAGTTTTTTTGTTGCCAGTCTAAACGTTAAATCTCCTTAACGAAACCGATATTCGATTTCTATCATTGTAGTCTTAAATTTATTTTAAAATAGTATGTAACAACCAAAATCAATTAAATGTCATTATATAACTGTAATAAACTAGAGAATACTGTACAGTATTAAAAAATATTTACTTTATAATAATAAACTTCTGAATAGTGTATGAGCAACATTATCCTGCTATAGAAGTTTCTGGGCAACATTGACGACAATTTGATACTTAATGGAATGTATTGTTTTCTTAATAATTAGTGATATGTAATAAAATTTGATTTGATTATTTAGTTATATGAATAATAAATACTATATAAACATCCATGGATGTGTTATTTCAACACAAATTAACTTTTTAGTTTATATCGGTGTTACTAGTATTGACGATTAGTATTGCATTCCCTTCTTTAATTATCAATTAGCTATAAACAATTACTTATGCTTCCCTTTAACAAGCAATAACATAATAAATAAAATAAAAATTATTAGTTTCCTCACGATATGATTTAGAATAGCAGTCTGAAAAAGAAACTGCAATGGCATTAAAAAATAATAATTTAAGATTGACGAAAGATGGCACTTATAAACATGATATTCATATTATACTATAAAAAAAAAAGTTTTTTAAAGGGAACATAACATTTTCGAAATGCATATTTTCTATTACTACACGATATAAAAATACTCCAACGTCTGATTCAGTTTTTTTTATCATTTATAAACTTACGATTTATAATACTTTCGATTTTGTTCATCTGATAACAAATTGTAATAGATGCTTTCGAATAAAATTGACATAAGTTGCTCGACTTGACATTTGGACCGATAGACGCACCGCCTAGTAACAAAGTAATAACTAGCTTTTTTTAAAAACCAAGTGTCTTCCTATCTTTTCAAAATTATATAGAAAAGACAATACATTTATAAAATTTGTCTAATTAATATTATAATACTGTGCAATCACTTGGTTGCTGACCAAATAAATTCCAGTATCATTTTATGTAAATGTAACATCAGACGAATCAGTGGTCAATCGTAGATCTATAATGCGTAAAAAAAAACTTTATAATTATTGAGCATTGCGAATGTGCTTACACGTCGGCCGGTAGAATGGGTAAAATATTATCTAATTTCTGGTAATATTGGCTAAGAAAACGTCAATATTTTTAAATAAAATGACAAGTGAAATGTTAAATGTGACTTTGACACTGTCACTGTTTCTAGTGCAATAGATATGAGGTACACAAATATATATAAATAATTGAATTCAATAAAATTGTACTAAGTATTATTAATACTAATAAATTATTACTTACTATATGGGCTTTCCAGCATTGCGACATGAGTTTATATTATCAAGAGCACAAAATTCATAATTTTTTTTTCTTGTCAGCGGACAATTCCAAACTGCTGGACATAAGACTCCCCCAATTACTTTCACGATTATCAATACTGCATAATTTCTTTTTCATTTCATGATCACTGGTCCAAATTGCCCAGGGCTATTCACAACTCGTGAGATTCGGAATCGAGTCGAAAACTAATGATTGTAAATAGGAGTGCATACACAATCATTCCGATTTTAAAAACTTTATGCCCATCTCTGTAATTTGCATACAGAACAATGAAAATTTCGGCCATTTTTAATTTAAATAGCCTCGCGTAACATTCTTAATACATATAATGCGTCTCTATGGCTAAGATTCTCTATTTATCTGACTGTGTCCAGACTGTCTTTATAAATCAATTTATCAGCTTAGTTTGGTTGACACGAAAAATCGAGATATTCCGCTCCAGCTCTGTAAATCGGCTTTTGTCATTATGTAATCATAAGTATACGTATAGTTCCCATCACGTAAAAAGAGCGCTGGATTATTCGCGCTTACGAACAAACCAGCGTTCTTATTACGTGACGGGAACTATAGTATCTTATAACTGATCTGGGTTATAAGTATCATGTGTAATAAAAAAAAAAATTGAGTAAAATATGTACATCAATTCTATGCCTCATCTCTAATTTAAATTTAGTAAAAAAAAACATAGTGTGGAAGATGCATGTGTTTTGGATTTTGTCTTGTTGTAGTTTGTTAAATGTTTAAAACAAAGTCGTATTTTATGTGAGAGAAATTGAGAATGTTGTGTGCACACTGTTTAGGCTTAAAGTTAAATCAGTGGTTCATTTTATGACTACTTTTAATTATAAACTAACTCGAACCAAGATTTAAGTGCTCCTTATATGAATATTTTGCTCCTTTTTCGACAAAGAAATCGTAGTATTCTTACTGTGATAATAAGTTTATAGTAATTAACATTCCGTTAATTAAATTTAAATAATGACTGTGACATATACCGGGGAAGTAGCAACATGCCGCGGATTTGGAACATTTTTAAAAGTTTTGTACAAGTAAGTACGCCTATTTATGTAAAATATTAATTTGCTCTTAAATGTAGACAATAATAGAGGACTTCAGGTAACATAATAACATCTCATCATGAAATTTTAAGAAGCTGTAAGTAGGTTTATGCTGTCAGGGAAGAAATACATTAAAAAATATTAGATTCATCTTGTATCTCCTGAATGGTCTATAAGGCTACATTTAGAAGTTAAGCATTTTAAAATATCGACATCAAAAAGGATGTTCTCAATTTGAATTTTTTTTTGTAGGTTTAATTACTTCACCAATTATATTATGAATTGAATTTAGTGATTTTCTTTTGTTTGGTAAGTCATAGGTCATCACTACAGACATGGACCCAAAATTTTATCAAAATCGGTTCAGTACTTTGGTTTTTAAAACAAAATAACTAAAAAAATATGTTATTCAAGTAAATTAAATTGTATATTTTAAAGTTGGTTGTTTCAGTTTTTTAAACTATAATTATAATTATGTTAAGAAGCCATACCCAAATGGATGTCAGACCCAAATGGTGTGTCTTAGGAATCTGTTTTAAATAGTCAAGTTAGTATTTTTTTACAGAATATGTATTACTGTAGTAGTGTGTTTATTAACAAATAAATTATTAAAACAATAATTTTAAATATCAGGTGTTTCCCATAAAACTAACATGTACTTAATTTTTAATGATTGATGATACAATTTTGTTTATTTTTAAGATCCCAACTGAATGGCAAATGTATAAATATAAACAACCCTTAATAACGGGCAAGTGCCTTTATTAACTACAATACAACAAAAACAAACTCAACTAATTACTACACAAAAAGCATATCGATTACACAAGGGCGGATCCAGCTTTGGCACCAGGGAGGGGTCACCAAGGCCGTAGCCAGGAATTAATTGGGGGGGGGGGGGGGGGGGTCAGCAATGGAACATGGGTATATGAGTTTTTTCATAGTGGGGGGGGAGTCTTTGTCCCAAGTAAATAAACATAGGTAATTATATGCGCTAGTGAAGCGAGTGCTAAAATTTAAATAGGTTTGCCTCCTTATGCAGTCGGCTAAAAATAATAGGAAATAACAAGGTGCGAGCAAGTTTTTGTAGTGTTTTTATAGTAATATACTTTGTTTGTCGTATTAGTGAGACCACAGTATTTCTTTGTTAAAATATTCAGTAAAACTGTGCGAGCTAAGCGAGCGCGAAAATTTAGAAGGTTTTTAAAATTAAATCTTGAAAGTGATTTGTTTCACTGATCTTGTTCTTTAGCGTGTCCTAGGTTTTTGGTGTAAAATTACAAACATACATTTTTATGAGAAAGTTTGCGCAAAACCGCTATAAAAGACTATAGATGCGCATCATTTAGAATAATTCTAGTAAAATCACTTATTTATTACGAAAAAGCTCATTGGAGTTCTAACAAATCTAACGACACCTCGCACATCAAAATCGGTCAAACCGTTTAGGCTTGTAGGCAATCATATAGAAACATACCCACATACATACATATCCTCGAAAAACATGACCCCCATGACCCCAACCTGGATCCGCGATTACCCCAGACCGATAAAGGTCTAAAGACAATCTATAGTAATTAATAAACATTAGGTAATTTATTGGGTATTTTTTTATTACTCAAGTAAGTAAGTAAGAGTATAGCTTGAACATATGTAAAATTGCAACATCATTTAACATCATGTGATTTGGCAGTCAAGAGCAAAACCTATACCTATGTATGAAAATAATTTGGACCTCAAATGAATATTTAAAAGAATATCAGATATAGACAGAAAATATTATGTTAAGATGAAACCTTAAATACAATATTACAAACATCATTGAATTGCTTTATTTTTTGTTTGTAATTTGTATTGTTGATTTCTGATAGATATGTTGCTTTACTGTTATTGGACAATAAGAATAAGTCGATAATATAATATATCAAAAAAGAAACATCTCAGTGATGCCTGTCTTTAAGATTTTGCCATAATTACATTCTGTGAATTTTTATTTTTAAAAATATTCATGAGTAAACTTAAGATTGAAAACTGTTTTCTACCCCTAAATATTATCCAATTTTGATCATTCTTATTTTATATGGTTAAGGCCATTAATGGCCTCTATGGTTTTTTTTTTCTTCAAAATTTCTACTTTTAATTTTTGTATTCAGAACTAACGAAATTTGATAAAAATAAAACCGGAAAAGGCGAGTCAGACTCGCCCACCGAGGGTTTTGTATAAACTAGTAGATAAAAGGTTTTTTTTTAATTTTCCTTCATAAATCGAAAAATATACAGTCTGAAGCTCTATAATGAAGCTCTTTCATATGATACCCCACATGATACGGTTAAAGTTCTTAAAAATTTGGACCCTCTTTCCTTGCTTAAAGACCCTATATTTTGTGATTAAATAAAAAATGAACAGTTTTAGGATTTCTTCCTATACTCTAACACAATGCTTCTTGCCAAATTTCAGAGTTCTAGGTCAACGGGAAGTACCCCATAGATTTTGATTCCTCTGTGAGTGTCGAAATCTGCGTTTTTTACGACATATTCGGCTGTAACTTATTTTTACGAAAACTGAGAAATTTTATTTTTCTTTCTGCAGCAAGATACTATGGATCTGCGTATACGGTTTTAATTTCAACTCGATACCTTCACGCGTTCCCGAGATAAAGGTCTTGACACCCAGACGGACGGACAGACGGACAGACAGACGGACAACAAAGTGATCCTATAAGGGTTCCGTTTTTTTATTTTGAGGTACGGTACCCTAAAAAGCAAACAGACCTTTAATTTTATGATCTTCGTCAGATAAAAAATAATCATCAAATTCGGCTAATGTTTAAAGAAATTAAATAAAAGGGTTATTTAAAAATATATTTTCCTTCATTAACCGAAAAATATACATCGTAAAAATATTTAACACATTCCTTGCTCACCACTCGGATCCGAGTGGGGCGGGGCTATAGTAGTGGTGCCTCCCACTCGGATCCGAGCAAGCATCCCGTTCATTTTGTAGTAGTCAGTAAACCGCCGGCGTTTGAGGCACTCAACGTTGCTTTGCGCGGCCACTCTACTTAATCAAAATTCGCCTAAAAAGTTTTGGTTCCCAGCTGAAGTGAAGGGTCTGCAGGGGGCGAAGAATGTGTTAAAAACCTGTTTTAGCTTATGCTAATGAGGCTCTTTCATATGATACCCCACATGATACGGTTAGTTCACTTTAAAATTTGGGCCCTCATTCCTTGCATAGAGACACTATTTTTTTGTGATTAAATTAAAACTGACCAGTTTTCGGATTTTTTCCTATATGTGTACTCTAACACAATGCTTCTTGCCAAATTTCAGAGTTCTGGGTCAACGGGAAGTAGGTATGGTTTTAATTTCAACTCGATACCTTCACGCGTTCCCGAGATAAAGGTCTTGACACCCGGATAGACGGACAGACGGACAAACGGACAACAAAGTGATCCTATAAGGGTTCCGTTTTTTCCTATTGAGGTACGGAACCCTAAAAACAGAATAATCGAAAGCGTGTAATATTTACGGGTAAGAAAGAGTTTTCTCCTATTTTATGAAAATTGATGCGACAACTATGCTTTTTACCCGACTGCATAAAAAAGAACCGTACTTTGTGTCAATCTGTTCCAGTGCTGAATGTTATTTTCACAGGCATAGTCTATGGTTATTTTCCTTCTAGTTTATTGATATATGATTTATAATATATTATATTTTTAATTAAATATATACTTATATTAAAAATATATACCTATATCATAAATATAATATTTTTTAATTTATTTACATTATTCTATGATTTGATGTTTTTTTTATCAGATTGGAATTATAAATGGCTTTGCTTTACTTGAAAAATAATTATCAAAATCGGATAATAGGGCTTAAGCAACAGTTTACTTTTGTTTTATGAAAAAAAAAATGCGTCATGTAAATAGTGGCGAAAATTGGCGCGACAAATATGCAGATTAATTCCTAAGGTCCTAATTTGTCGTAAGTGTACATAATTTACATCTTCAACAGGTTCAACATCATGTTATAAGAAAAACAAAATACCCGACTGCAGAAAAGCAGTTTTTGCAGTCTAACTTACGAGTTCGTTACTCTTGATATGCTGTTGAGTGTACGTTTTTTGTGAGAAAGTATGCGTAAAATCGCTGTAAATGAATAATATAAATGCGCATTATTTAGAATAAATCAAGTGATACCACTTATTTATTACGAAAAATTTCATTGGTGGTCACGATAGAACGCATTTTTTAACACGCTTTTATTAGCTTCATACCTACATATACATATGTTAGTATCTAACGGAGTCTTTGAACATGATTTTGAACTTCAAAACGTCGGATTAACTCGAAATTTGTCATACTTATTAAGGACCGAAGACAATACAATAATTTGATAAGATTAAGCGTGTTCTTTTAGTTTTATAAGCTATTATACTTATTATGTTTGCGAGAGATGTATTATTATTATTACAAAAAAATATAGCCTGTGACACTCTGGAAGTGAGGACGAATCTAACGATATCTCGCACATCAAAATCGGTTCAGCCGTTTAGGCTGTAGGCGATCATATAGAAACATATACATACATACCCACATACATACATACACATATACATACATACACTTGAAAAACATAACCCTCCTTCTTACGCAGTCGAGTAAAAATATGAACTTGATTCCGTTTGCATACCACCCTAACTATAAGTATAGAAGGTTAATGTTCCACCTTACACTCGTATAACTACTTAGAAGCACATGTTTGTTTCGTCAATGGAAACTGCCACCTTGTTTGCTCATTATAACGGGCTCACGAAATGTTTACGTATGGTACATATGTAGATGTGTATGGCAGGTAGGTTTCAGTCTTCGGAAAACGGCCTTGAGCCTTTACGATGTTAGTGAAGGTTGGATTCCGAGATGAAATAAAAAAAAAATTTTTTTCTTAGTACGTTGGTTCAAACCTTTCGGCCGGATCACATGGACTCAGCTTATAATGAATGAATAATGTGGAATAGGTGGCTCTCTGCAGCAAGAGACTGCATATATAGATCTGCGTATATGGTTTTAATTACAACTCGATACCTTCACGCGTTCCCGAGATAAAAGTCTTGACACCCGGAAGGACAGACGGACAACAAAGTGATCCTAAAAGGGTTCCGTTTTCTTCTTTTGAGGTTCGGAACCCTAAAAATGGTACGAGTATAGTGTTAAGTAACCAGCAAATAATAGAACACGGTCAAGTGAGCTCACGATAACGATTTTTTTAATAATTTCTAACATATCGGCTGAGCTGTACATAATAATATACAGATAATGAAGATTGTATTGCTGACTCAGTAACCAGTCCTGGTGTCAGTGTTTACTTTATGTGAGAGTACAGAATCCCTCAGTGTACGACTAAAAATCGTCATACGTAATTTGCCGATTTTATTTAGCCTTATTCTGTACGAGCGGCCAGAAGACCATTTTCAGGAGTGCGTCATCATGTAGCAGCATTTAGTTGTAGAAGGCTGCCATAAGAACTTGTTAATGAGGCCATTTCGTATTTACCTCTTCATAAATTACATTATTAGCTTTATTGCGATTTTCTAAGTTCAGTCCACTGTGCACCGAGACATTTAACAAGTATGTATATATTAAAAGAAAAACAAAATATCCGACTGCAGAAAAGCAGTTTTTGCAGTCTTACGATTTCGTTACGCTTGATACGCTGTTGAGTATACGTTTTTTATGAGAAAGAGAAAGTATACGTAAAATTTAATTTATTTAAATGCGCATTCTTTAGGATAATTCTAGTAAAATCACCTGTTTATTACGAAATAGTTTGTTAGAAGTTACGAAAAAACGCTTTTTATTATTTTTGCAAGATGTATTATTATAATTATTACAAAAAAATATAGCCTACGACATTGGATGCGGAGATGAATCTAATAACACCTCGCACATCAAAATTGGACAAGCCGTTTAGGCTGTAGGCTGTCATATAGAAACAAATATACATACCCACATACATACATATACATATACACAACCATACATACATACACTCGAAAAACATTACCCTCCTTCTTACGCAGTCGGGTAAAAATATTAGTGTTATTTGAATGTAAACCTACCTACTTTTATAGGTATAGTTCCCGTCACGTAAAAATAACGCTGGTTTGTTCTTAAATGCGAAAGCGTTCATTTTATGTACCTATTACTTCTCTGACATGATACTCGTATCTTGGTTTTGTGTCTTCTGTTCTAGTTTCTTCCTGTATTCTAATACCTCTGTACCATTATTTAACGTGGAAGGTGTCTTTATATTCGGCCTTATGTGTAATCACTAATCATAGAGCACAAATTAATTGTGCAGCCCGGACTTTTTTTTCAATATATCATTGTTATAATATAATCTCAATTCTAAAAAGATTTAACAAAGGTCGTCGCTCCTATTCCGCTACAAATGGATCGATAGCCGCAATATCTACACATCTGCCTCTGTCTGGCTGAATCCTCAGGCTATAATATGGCTTTGTCTTTCTCCTGTACCTGCGAACTCAACGCAGAAATTAAATTACCATGCATATATACATACATACATACGTTATTCAGAACGTGCG
The DNA here is from genome assembly GCA_947563715.1 of Lycia hirtaria. NCBI lineage: Eukaryota > Metazoa > Arthropoda > Insecta > Lepidoptera > Geometridae > Lycia > Lycia hirtaria. The sequence continues at coordinate 32,307,803 of OX387381.1, read as the reverse complement.
TCTCACAAAGCCTTCGATGCAGTTGCGATATCAGCACACGTAACTTTCTTTCTATTTCTCATTGAAAAATATTATTTTTATTTGAAATCAAAATGATTCTTCAGTTATTATTTTGTTCCACTCAAAAACATCACATATTCGACTGGATTGCGGATGATCGTGACCACGCCAAACGGAACAGGTGGGCAGCTCCTATTTCTCGTTTGGCTATTTTTATATGTATATTTTGGAGATTTTTCCTCACAATAATGAATTTCTTTTTATAGTATATCTAATGCATAAACATAACATCATCAACGTATTTAAAAAAAAATACCTACTCGTATAGTGGCACTACACATATTTTCTAGCGAAAATGTGTATATTACTATATCTACTTATACTCAGCAAAATTGTTGGAGCAGTTTTGTTTTGTATTTTACATTTTTGTTCTATGGCGACTATCATATTAAAATGGTAAGCCTGAAAGAGCCGCTTAGAATTTAGTGATACATTATTATAAATGTATAATTTACAGCTAATATAAAATATAAAAAAATACAGCTTAAGACTGCTCATTATCGGCTAATTCTTAATACTGAATTCATATTTAAATACATAAATAAGCGTTGAGCAGTTATGAGATTAGGCACGTCATCTTGGGTAATTAAAGCATAATTAAAGGATAATTGTTGGAATTATTACCATGTCGATAGCTCTCTCTCACCGTTTATATCAATACAGCATTATAGTACTTAGTCTTTGAGCAAAGCCACAGACAGACAGACCACCAGACGGATAAACGGACAGAGACAGACAGACTGACAAACATAGCGAAACTAAAAAGGTTTCTAATTTACTACGGAACCAATTTAATGTCACCATTAATGAGCTGCATTTGAACATGCTGTATATACTAGATAGATAAGAATTTGTTCGGCTATATATTGATTTATATACACCGCAGCAAAAATAAATGTAATAGATATAAAATTATAGGATTAAGTAAAAACAGTAAATACAAGACGTACAGTTATTTAGATACGAAGAAATAAATGTAAAATCGATATAAATGTAAGTAAATTGAAAATGTGATGTAAAGATGGAATTAAATCTTATAAGTAGCTAGAGGAAGAAGAACTGTAATATAAAATATTATATAAGTATTAGTGAATAAGTAGTTCAATCCTAGAACTTATACTAGGGACCTTGGCTCAACATTATAAAAAAAAACATGCTGTATATATGCTCTTCACTCAATTGATACATCAATATTTATGATGGTACTACTGATCCTAAATAATTGTCACTAGTACCATTAATGGTACTAATGCTACAAAGTTGTGTCACTTGTACCATCAATGGTACTACTGACATTAAGGCGTTTCCACGTATGAGTGGTGAGGATTCTGGAGAGAGGTTATTGCCAGAATCCTCAATAAATCCTAGCTATATCTTGGAGTTGTGATACTTACGACTAATTGTGTGACGTTGCTGGTCAATTACGTTACGGGTAATTAACGGGTAATTTTTGGCATGGTCAAAACTAACTTCAGTAATATATAAGACGTGAGGAATACTATTAGAGTTACATCTTTGTTTGTGTTTTGTTATGACACTTGACATCATAAAGATATCGTCTCTATTTAACTTTTTTTGACATTTGGTCAGGTGACGTCATTTTAGAGGTCGATTAAACGTCAAATATTATATAATTTATAATATTATATAATATATAATATTTGACGTTTAATCGAATCGAAATTTTTTGCGAAAACATATTATGTTTTCGCAAAAAATTTCGCCATCTCATCATTTCATGAGCCAAAAGTAAAAAAATATGATTCATGGACATATAATATCGAAATGGTTTTGGAATAATTATGTTATTTTATCATGATTATGTTACTTTTTCTTTAAATACGCCCTCAAAGTCTTCAGGTGTGCACGACACGTGAAGGTAACCATACAAATTTTTAGCAAGATATACAATACATACATTTGTTTATTTGTAGCAGCTGTGCCCTGTGATTCCACCCGCCGCCTACCCGTGTAGTGACGCAAACGGTTATGATAATGATGATGATTATCTTTCATACAACCTTGTCTTAGCAATCACAAACAACAACAAATATCAGCCAAATTGGTCAAACCGTTCTGAAGTTATACGCTTACACACATTTCGGGAATTGATTTTTATTTGTATTGTTATTAACAATGATAAAATTAATATATGTATATATGATAAATTTGGAAAACTTATTTTTTCACGACGACAATGCTTTTTTTATTCCTTCGAATATACCTAATCTTTGCACCAGACAGGAAGATCACATGTACTGGTGTTATGTTATCCGGGAAAACTAGCAATGAATTTGTAACTACCTATTACATTCTAGATTCTAGCATTCAATTACATTGGCTAATTGTAAGTACCAAGCGTTTTATTTCAGTTGAATTACACATGGGTTTATTTTTATCGCCAGAAGCAACGTTTTGTGGTATCTTTGAAACATCGCAGATGTTCGGAGAAAAATGGTTATATAATTAGAAAATATTACTACCTCTTATTACGATATAAACTCTCTACCAAATCCTTTTTTTCTCTGATTTTTTGAAAAATTATTTACGTTTTATGGCCGACTACCCAGAAAAGGGGGAGAACCATTTTGTGGTGATGATACTAGATCGGAGTGTCTTTGCAAGATCAAATCAGAAATGATGAGTCCGTAGAATAGTGCGTAGACATACAAAAATCACCGACATAGTACAGCAGATTAGCAAGCGGGCAGGGGACACTCATAACATGTAGAACTACGGGCGATCGATGGGGCCGAAACGTTCTCGAGGAGTGGAGACCACGCATCGGTTCGCGCAGCGTAGGAAGACCAGGGGGGTTAGAGAATTGGCGCTGCCTATCTCGTTAGGGAAAATATTCGTGATTTTATGTAGGTACTGGTATGTATTAAGAAAATCTCTATCATGACATCAATGCTCTTAATGACACTGAAAGTTGCTAGTTCTATTAACTATTAATACTTTTGCACTGCTTTAAGAAAACCATTAATCATTTAGACCGTATATGTAATGGGGTATGTAAAGAAAAATTTAACATATAATGATTCCAAAACCATTTCGAGAGTGTATGTCTAAAACCCATATTTTTTTTATTTTGGGCTCATATTATGATGAGATGGCGCAAATTTTTGCAAAAATATAAAAAATATTTGACCTTCAGTCGACCTCTAAAATGACGTCACAGTTACTAAAAAAAGTTGATGCTGACAGCATTGGCATTGAATATCAAGCATAGACAATATCTCTAAGACAACTGTCATAACAAAATATTTTTTTAAAGAATTGTAGAAATATACATTTCACTGTCAACGTCAAGTTAGACGTAAATCATACTATTTTTTTTTAGTTCATGTAGCTTATCACAATATTTTATTCAGTAGTAAATGTGACGTCATCACGCATTTATCTTTAAAAAAATATTTAAAAATAAGTACTTACTGAAAAGAATAAAAAAATATTGAAATTAGTTCTTTTATATGATCCAATCTATCAAATAAAAATATTAAAAAAAATACCGAAAAAAAACTTTACATACGCCATTATAAAAATTTCATCTACGGTCTAAATGATACAAAAAGTTGTTAAAATGTGTTTAATGTGTGGCTTAAAGGGCCTTTTTTGACCTGTTTTCTACATGACCCATAGAAAATGTACCTAGTAGATGCCATGTCTGATATTCCTTGTCAGTTGTTATCATAGTGCCACGGGTTACCGACGTGTCCACATGTCTTACCTAGTCGTTACCAGGCAAGGGATATATATTATTCATTGAAATTAGAATTACTGCACTTTCCTTGCCCCACTTCTGTCGGTCAATGCACTCATTTTTCAATATCGATCCTGACTTTTCTAGGGAAAGTGACAGTTGGTTTTATTTATCAATATGCTATTTATAAACCATTAGAGTTAATAGATGGGGGGACATTTGGAGGCGAAGCGGAAACTATATTGGGAATTGGGACAGATAAATTTGTATTTTTAGCTTTAAGTAAACTATAGCAACAAGACACGTGCTAAGGCCTATTCAGACCTGAGCGTTATTCACTACCGCGAGCAGTAGAGAAATCCGAGTGGGTATGCGTTAATTTCACTGTTTACACCAGATACACGGATATCGCTATCGCGCGCGGTAACGAAACCCAAGCGATATCCGCGCTGTATTGTCATATACCTACAGCTGTAGCGAATAACGCTCAGGTCTGAATAGGCCTCTATAGTATATTCAAATTCTGTGTCATGCACATATAAATCTCTAAACATGCATCTATGGCTATAAACTTTACCTCACAAAAAGATTTTCATTCATAAAAAAGTGTCTAAGTAGCTTTACTATAAATTACTTAGTCTCGAGCACCGCCCTAAAGTAGCATAGCGCGTAAAGCGCAAACCAATTTCTACATAAATAATCGGCCAAGTGCGAGTCGGACTTGCGCACGAAGGGTTCCGTACTATCATCTATAATTCTACAAAGTTTAGTTCTATTTATAAAATAACGAGAAATCAACGAAATTCCAAGTAGTAAATTGCAAACTTATAGGTAGGTTTTCGATACACATCCGGGCGGCATGACGACGTTCGCGCGAATACGCGCGGCTATGGCTCGCTCCGTGAAGTTACCTCCCCCGCTACCCGGGCGGCGCGGCGCTCGCACCGCGTTTAGATGCACGGATTATTTTCATTTTGTTAGTTTTTATGTATTAGATTAGGTATTTATTTTTATAGTTCATATATTTCTAAATATTTACTTACAAATATTCAAGTTTCTACCTGTTAATTAAGATCGAGTAAAACTAGCTTAAAAGTTACGTTTGTTGTATGGGAGCCCCCCTTTAATATTTACTTTATTGTTATTTAATTATTTATTTTGAAAGGTATATACTATTAAATAATATACAATTAAATATTCTGTGAAAATTTGAAGCGTCTACCTGTTACCGTTTTTAATATTGAGCAAAAAAATACGAAAAAAACACGTTTATTGTATGGGGACCCCCCTTAATATTTAATTATTTTTAATTTTTAGTATTTGTTGTTATAGCGGCAACGGAAATACATCATTTGTGAAAATTTCAGCTTTCTAGCTATCACGGTTTATGAGATACAGCCTGGAGACAGACAGACAGACAGACAGACAGACAGACAGACAGCGAAGTCTTAGTAATAGGGTCCCGTTTTTACCCTTTGGGTACGGAACCCTAAAAAAGCATGTCTGTCTATCATTTCGGGGAGTGTGCGCAAGAGTTTCGCGACCTTCTACCCTCTCGATTTCACTATAGGACTAGCAGAAAGTCGGCGAATAACCACCCATTTCTCGTTGAAATGCCTAAATGAAATGAATGAAGAATGAAATGAAAAGTACTCAGCGATATCGGTCCTCGTTCTTGTTGCGTACTGCACAGGAATGGAATTTTTTGCTGCCATCTCTGTTTCCTGTGAACTACAATCTTGGAATTTTACAGGAAACAGAGAAGGGAAGAAAATGTGGAGCTAAATCGCTGTGTACGAATTTTGGGTGTTTTAATGAGAAATGGATGGTAATGTGCCAACTTTGTGCTTGTCCTGTATTGGAATTACAAGGAACTCTTCGATTGTCGTGAATAGTTTTGTATTAATTTTACATTGCATTACACAATATTGTCAAGATAAGTGACGCCGTTAGAAAATAGATTCAAGCTTCGTCTCTTCCTTTACTATAACCTTTTTATGATGCCTCATGATCCTTAACAACCTTCTATTGTAAACGTTCAGCGAATCAATATTTGTCATAGTCTTGGTTTTCCCTATTTCTGTCACGCAGTACGAACAAGGTGAAAGAATTGGCAGTGTCGTCTACTCTTGTGTTGTTTTGTTACCTATTATTCAACAACAATAAACTACGAAAAAAAAAAACCGATAGACACGAAAGTACAAAGACTAATTTTACATTTAAGTATTAGGTAAATATTTATTTAATATTGAGTCAAACGTTTTCTATCGACGGCCGAAAGAGTCGAAATTATGTGGTCGTAGTAGTGTGAGGTAATACTTAGTTATGATATTTAAAAAAAACTACACCACGATTCCAAATACTGTAGCCCACAATAAATGAAATCGTGGTGTAGAAGCAGGTCTTATTAATTATTTCTGTTTCGGCCTAAGCCCAGCAGTGGGACACTTCAGGCTGAAAACAACAATTATACGTTAAAAAATTAAACAAATTTGTTATGTCAATATTCAGCGGTATCTAACGCAATTTTCAAACTTGAAATTCAGCGTCTTATTAGTCCAACTACAATGATAAATCCTTTCCATAGTTCCCTCATGTTGTTATAAAACACTTTAAGTACACCACAGCCGCGATTGTCGCTAATGACAGTACATAAAAAGGCTAGGCTAAACAGACATTACATTTCGAGAACTCGACAAGCAAGACAGGGCGCACTTGACTTGAGCACAGTCAGTACAATACAGTCTTCGCTATAAAATCGATTTGGTTAAAATCTTTATTTTGCGTTGCGTTCGCCAGACATGATTCCACTATGTCTTCAAACAGCAGTGACGTCACAAGGATTGAATGAATAGTTAGCGAAGCTTGACGTAATCCGTGCTCGTATCATTACGTTTGCAAACACCGCAAAGGGTCCGCAAACAAGGAGTTCCACGCCTTTAGGGCGTTTCTAGTGGAACGGTGAGTCAATGCTCGAGCTATAGACTAAAGGCGGTAAGCTCAGCCAATATTTTTGTCTTCAAAGGTAAGACAAAAAGTAACTATACATACATATATGTAAAAAAATATCTGAAACAAGTTTTTACTTTTTATTTATTTATTTTAACCAGAAATGAGAACGATCCACATAAACTATATGGTTTCGGTCAGAATACGATGGTCTTCTTTTGGATGACTGCACGCGCACCGGCATATTCGGCCTAATTTTTACTCATACATAAATAATAATTTTCATATGTACAAAAAAATATGTATAAATGTTGTGTGTTTAATATTATGCGTGTTGTATGTCCACAAGACGCGTGAGGAACTGGGGTAATACTCTCAGCAAATATATATGAAACTAAATGCTAATTTTCTTCTGCATATGAATACATTTAACTTGTAGTATATATAATAATCTCCCTAGTAAATGACAAGAACATTTGAGCCATGAGATTTTAACATCACAATGCAGGTCGCGATATGGAATATATGCGCATACTGAAACCACAGTTATCATAGTAAAACTGGCTGCGCACCGCGATTTCATCCGCGTAGTGATGAAAAACGGCGATAATGTTGATAACATTTAGCTTGTGCCGGTCTCTAGGCCCTCAGCTATCTATGTACCAAATATCATTACAATCTGATCAGTTTGGTCCGTTTGGTCGTGAAAAGGTAACAAACAGGCAGAGTTTTAACTCGCTTTTATAATATTAAGTAGGATAGCTAGAACTAGTTGCGCCTCGCGTAGTGATGAAAACGTTGGGTATAATAATATAGTTTTAAAAACTGAAACAACCGATTTCGCATGGATGCTATTGTCAGAACTGGACCAAATTAGAAATGGGACCACAAGTGAAGCACCAGCTTTCAAATAAAAAAAGAATCATCAAAATCGGTTCACCCAGTCGAAAGTTGTGAGGTAACAAACATAAAAAAATTAAAAAATACAGTTGAATTGAGAACTTCCTCCTTTTCAAAAGTCGGTTGAAAATGTCCTGCTCCAGGGCCTCAAGGCTGCTAAGTAAACATCACTCGTTAGCCGCTCGCTGATACGATTCAAAGACAATTTTGACGAATTGCTAGTCTATTAATATACAAATAGACTAACAATTTGTCATAATTGTCTTTGAATCGTATCAGCGAGCGGCGAGCGAGTGATGTTTACTTAGCAGCCTTGAGGCCCAGGTCCTGAAAAATCTCTGTGTCAAATTTTATACCGATTAGTGCAGCGGAAACAGCGAAAGGCCTTAGTTTCGATTCTATAATATTAAGCAGTTGTAATAATATTAGGATGTTAGGATATTTTATTTAGTTAGGATCAAATTTCAAACCTACCATATGAATCGCAACAGTTTTATCTGAGTAAGTAGCAACACCTACATTTATAAAGTTCTGCCATATTAAATATTTATTCATAAAGTCATAGTCACAGTTTCAGATTGCGTGCTAATAACTATTAACATCAACACGGTACACTGTAGTGAACTTTGAAAATCAAGGTTAATATATTTACCGATAAAAACTAGTTCAAATGAATTGTATTGTAATTTGTATCTAGAGTTTATATAGTATTGTTTTCGATTGTTTCTGTTGTATTTAAATTCTAATTTTCATTTCGAGATAGACATCACTAAGATATAATGGTGTTTACTAAGATTATCTGCTTATCTGCTTTCAACCACTGACGTAGCAATATTGACAGAATTGCCTTGTTATGTAATAAACGTGATCTCCTCATTGAAGAATAAACTATTTAATTGTGCCATTAACGAACCAGTCCTGCCGACTACTGAAATCTTAGATGTTACTCAAATGACGTAATCCACACTCTGATGTGGCGGCAGACAGCCATTTCGCACACAAAATACAAACACACATAACCCCGCCATTAAATTAGTATTCAGATTACCACTTTATTGTTACTTAACGTTGCTGGTACTTGTTTGCATTTTTTTAGCTTGCAAAATGTTCGTTGAGATTGCGAACTGCATTCTGTAATTTATACGTGCCGCCTTGAATTTGATCGGTTCGATTCCAAAACGGTAACTAACATTGATCACAAAGAAGTGGTTTCGTACCACTGGTGGTCCTTGAGCGAACTCGAAGTGGTCTGTGATGTCATCGCCGAATTCTAAATTAATTAATTCTAAAAATCTATGATATTTTATATTTGATGTTTGAGTAAAAACTGTAAATAATTTTCGCTTTAACTGTGCTAGCTTACTAGATGATTGTGTTTTTTAAGCAAAATAAAATAAGAAATATTCAAACTTTGCCGGTTTCATCAAAATCGTTGAGACTGCAAATTTTGCTAATTAAATACATTACGCGTTATTAATATGATACAACAGGATAAAAATGTTTTCTACTCCTGAATAATTGGGAGTTATGTGTAGCAAAAATTTTCGATGTCTGTGGTTATAACAAATTTGAAACAAGTATACATTGAAAAATAAAACACCCGATTGCAGAAGAGCATATTTTGCACTCTATGACATTTAGAGAGTGAAAACGAATCTAACGACACCTCTATAATCGGAGAGGAGAGCTGTAGGAGATGATATAAAAACATACATACATAAATACCCACATACATACACTCGAACATAACCCTCCTTCTTGCGGTCAGGTAAAAAGACAAAGACTTAACCTAATAAGACAGACATTCAGGTATCAATGAGATTTAAAAAAACGAAAATAATGTTTAGGGGTAGAAAACAGTTTTCTCCTTTTGTATGGAAAAGTGCGCGGCAACTACATACAATACATAATTGATATATGATAAAAAGGTTATGGACCACCGGCCTAAAGTTTATTGTAATATTCTTTTAACGAATGAAATTTCAAACACTCAAGAAATTAACTGAATATTTCAAGCCCAACGCTTGAAAGCGCTAATTAATATCTTTTTGTGGTAAAGCAGTGTTTTATTTCAGATGGCGGGGGAGCATATACAAGTTGGTGTGGCTGGATCTGCTCGTATTCCTGCTGGTGTATTACGCACTCAGTTTGACTTATCGACTGCTTTTAGATGCAGATTCTAGAAGGTAAGTTCATATAAAAAAATTCGTCCAGTAAATTAGTTAAAAAGAACAAAGGAAAAGACAAAACTCTGCATTTGTTCCAAAACAATGGACGCAAATAAATATAGTTCCTATACCGAAAATGGGAAGCCAGCATCAGGTGACGCCAGCTGTGAGGCCGATTGTTTTGTTATCGTGCCCATGCAAAATTTTACACACGATACTTACTCGAAGACTAGACTGGTTCCTGGAGAAATACTACTGTTTTTCAAAGGAGACCATAGGTTTTAGAAGATCTATATCATGTCTCGATAACTTAGCTATATTAGTTACGCGTATACAAATTGGCCTTACAGAAGGTGACCCAACTGTAGGTTGATTCAAAGATATAGAAAATGCTTATATAATAACGTTAATCTGACTTGCCTGTTGAAAACATTGGACAACTTCGGTGTAGGATTTGTTTTATGCTAATATCTATGGCATTTTATCCATGAAAGGGTCCTATCGATAAGGATAAGTTATAGTGAAACTTTGAGCAGAACTACAACTACTGGCATTGCTCAGGGAGATCCATTTTCTCCAATTTTAAATCGTGACAGCCAAAATTTGTCATAGAATCGATCAAGTATTCATTTCCCAATATGCAGATGATTTCGTACTTTATTGCACAAACAAAAATATTGACGTAGCTACTGTCCGTATTCAAAATGCTCTAAATATACTATGCAATTTAATATAAGAAATAGGTCTCAGTATCTCTCAGAAGAAAACTAAGGTATGCTTGTTTAGGAGGGGTATCTTATCTTATCTTAATAGGGGTCCGATACTCGGAAGCACTTCGAGCCATTGGGCCCTTTTGTACCTACCCCAACCTTACTTACACATCCACAACCGGTATTCCAAAGAAGGACTGCATTAACCTCAGAATACTACCTGGTTCGAAGTGCCTATAATCCTCCAGTTCAGGGTAAGCCGATCCAAAGAGGTCTTGTCGCTTGCTTGCTATTGAGTCGCAACTACACAATATGTGTTTAATTGACTCCTCAGTTTCTCCGCAACCCCTGTATTGTGGGCTTTCCGCAAGTCTCATTTTGAATAGATGACCTTTATTCTCGTAGTGTCCGGTCATTGCTCCCATTAGAGTTCTTGCCTGTGTTCTGGTATAGTTGCAGATTCTTTTGTGCCATTTGGCACCCGCTCCTATAACCGCCTTGGAGTGCGTAAGTCCACTTATTGCATTCCATTCGACCTTTTGTCGCTTTGCAACATGATAGTTGATCGCCGTATTCACCGTTCCATGGGCTATCCCCACAAATGATTCTGGTCCTAAAAGAGGCTTGCTGGATCCCTCTCTTGCTAGCTTATCTGCATTTTCATTCCCCACAACCCCAACATGGCCCGGCACCCAGACCAGTCTTAGATTGTTGTATTTGCCTTATTCATTTAACGCGTTCATACAATCCAAGACTAGCCCCGAACCGATCCTGTAGGAGTTGAGGGCAGGAGGTTAGGAGGGGTAAATCAAGGCACAGTATAAGAATAAAGATAAATGAAGAGAGTATAGAAGAAGTATATTCGGTGAAATATTTAGGTATGTGGTTAGATACGGGTCTAAGATGGGGTACACATATTGAGGAAACTCGTAATAAAGTCCCTTAAATTTATTCAAACTATTAGCTGGAGCGAAATGGGGCGTAGATCCTAGACATCTGAGGCAATTATACATAGCAATAATTCGCAGTAGGCTGGATTATTGCAGTTTTCTTTACGACACTAGTGCCAAATGTCACCTAAACAAACTTGACAGAGTCCAAAACCAAGCCATGAGAATCATATGAGGTTTCATTAAAACCACCCCAATCCATGTCATGGAGAGTGAACTGTGTCTGCAACCTTTACACATCCGAAGGACGTATTTAGGTGGCAAATTTTGGTTAAAGTCTAAATCTATTGCAAGAGATCTGAGCATAGATATTGTGGAACAACTTAATAGTTTAAGCCATGCCCATTACTACTGGTCTAGAAAGAAGACTCCTAAGCTAGTAAATATCAACAGATTACTTAAAAGTCATCCTATTCAGTCGCCCAATAAATTAGAAATTCACTCATTGGACACCTGGATTAGCCGTTATACTTAATCAGTCAAAAATAATTAAAGTGAACATAGACGAGCTTCACTCTGCTAAAAGATTTATTAGTGCATTGGATCTACAATCTATTTGTAATGAATATGTACAGAACAACTATGCTACACACTATAAATTGTACACCGATGGATCCAACATATTGTGGCACTGATGAGGCTTCTTCCGGACATATTCCGTCGAACTCTTTTAAGAAAATGATAGGCATGATAAAGACACCTAATTGTATAGAGTGTGATGTAGTCGAAGATGTTCAACATATTGTTCTGATGGAATGTATCCGGAACGAAGCGATACGCCGGAGTTCACTAATATCAAATGATAGCAACGTGGGGTAATAGTAATAGTCTGTTGGCATCACCATTTTTGGAAAAAGCCAAGAGTCTAATTCGAATTTACTTGTTCCTTTTCGGGGGAACAAGTGGGTAGATTTGGATTTATAATAATATATAGTGTTACGTAAAGATAAGGTTTATATTTGTAAGTAGCATTAATGGGAGTGGCATAGTCGAATATCGACAAAACTTTGTAATAAAACAGAATAAAAAAAAACAACTCACTTAACCTACTATGGATGGTGGACCTGAACGCATTGCTAAAATTGATGAATGCCCTCTTGATTTAAGGGTTTTAATGTAGGTTTTATTTATATTGACTAGACTTTCGTTTGATATCTGTCTTACGTGACGGGAAGTGATGACGTCGTTAAGTTGTTATACGCTTATCTAAAAGATTCCAGTTCAATCTGGGCCGTATCTATTCAGAAAGATACCTGTAAACAATCCCACACCTCTGCAGCTGTTCAATTAAAAAAAGTAAATATTTATTGAACAGGTGAAAATTTCTAGGAATAGCTTTAGAGTTGGGAGCAAACCCTGGGATACGCGTAATATGCTCACAGAGGAATTTATTCCTTGGAATTTGTCCTCCTGCGAATCAAGCCGTTCCTTAGCTGGTCTAAAATAGATATGAGCTAATCGTCTGCCTCATCTGCCTGTAACATTAGTACCCAGCTGTTGGTTGTGATCTAAAAGATAAGACTATTTGCATCCTTCCTGTCATTGTGCACGTGATCACACCTTGTACCTATGAATGACATGTTACATAAAAAGCGTTATGACTAATGGATTACTCGTAGATACTTGTGAAAGTACTCTCTTCTTAGATTTTTTAAAGTAATTTTTTTTTTACCTATCGACTGCTAAATGACAGATCTTGATGAGATCTTTGCCAAGTTTATAAAGTACATCGTAAAAGTGGACATAGCATATTTTTTCTTGGTTAATAAGGAAAACTAAAAGGCAAGACTCAGCTAGTAAAATGACTCGACGAAAGTAGATATGTATATATATGGTCTGTAGGCTCTACCGATCGTATGAAATCCTTATTATAAACATAGAGAGGTGAAAAAATAATGAGCAAATGAAAAATCCAGTTAGTTGATATACTGCACTACCTACGTGCCGAAAACTGTTTGCATTCTCGTTTTTGAAACGGTCTAAATCTTTCCAATTTTATCTGATCTTTATCATTATTTTTAAATATATCAGTGTATTTTTGCATTCCACCGCACGTAATGTGACCGTATATAATTCGTAATGGGTTTCATTACCCAGATTAATAAAATTCTCTACTTGCGTGTCTAGCCGCTAGGCGTCACGAATGTGCCCTAGACACGGGTTTCATTCGTCCCAGTAGTGTCTATGCTGGGTCGTTGTAATGGTCATTATTACTATTATTTACTCTTTGTGTAATGGTTACACGGTCATGTGTATCATGTGTGTATGATACATGTGATTACCGTCATTGTTGTCGATAATGCGTGATGGCGGTTAAAATGTGTGTGATTGGTCGCTCTGCTTATGTAACTTGATGACGTATGGAAATATAAAAAAAAGTAATTTTCCATGAATTTCATCGGTATTGTAGGTACCTACTTGTTACTTCCAAGATATTATATAAGCGGAAGGGATTTTACCTAGGGAACAATATCCAATACCCATCCTCGTAACTACCACTATATCGAATTCGGTCCAGCCGTCTTCTGAAGGTTAACAAGCAGACAAAAACCAGATCGATATAATATATGTACTTCTTTGAGCATTTATGATGTTTAAGCGAACTGTGATGATGACCATTTGACCTATTTTGTACAAAGATTTCAATTCCACAATTCGCACATCCTTCTTAATCGATCTACTTAACTCTGAATGCTTATTGGCAGGATCTTCGAAGGCATTGTAAATTACTGCAGTTTCCACGGGAATGTGATCCCGCTGTCCTTCGTGCTCGGGTTCTACGTAACTGTGGTGATGAACCGCTGGTGGAGCCAGTATACCACCATACCCTGGCCTGATTCCATCGCCGTCTTCGTCTCCGCCACTATACATGGGCAGGTAAACAATACGCAGGTAATTCCACCAAACAATGCTCCGTTTTTTTATGAGTTTGGGTTGGTGGGCTATTAATAATGATTGCGCTTTTCCTTATTTGTACAAATGGTTTCTTTTGATGTGTCACATTTCTTGACCTGTATCTCGCACATACATATACTTTAAAATATTTGTGTATCTATTTTTCCTGTAATAATCAATTTCACTATTGAGTACATTAACTTAATTTGATAAGCATATATTTATTTATTAAAAATACAAAAATATTCTTATTATGAGTAAATTGGCCTTACAAAATTTGAAATAGTCTTGTTTATACAAACAGTTTGGGGCAATATAAGAAATTATTAAGAATAAGCCTTCTTTAAAAGTACAAGAACTGTAAGAATATCTTCATAATAATATCGTTGAATAATATCGTTGTAGCATGATACCTAAGATTTGCATTGGGCGATTAGCATTCTGCCTTTTATAAAAATATCTATTGGATCATTAACGCCGCAGGCTCGCTAATCCTAAACGAATCTAAAAGATATCCTTTGGACTTCCTTTTTGGTTTTCTTGGGCTCTTACGATAAATACCTGTACCGGAGTCGTAATCTAAGACCACGGGTTGACAATACCATACGATATAAAAAAAACATCCCTTCTTTGTATATGTATGGCTGAGCATGCCTATTTTACATATTTTTTTTAATTTTACTACGGCATTGTGTAGCGGTACACGGTTCGGTTGATAGTGTTTGAGTAAAACGATTGGAATCAATTCGATATACGGTCAGACAGACACGGACATGGCGAAATTATAAGGGTTCCTCGTATTTTCTACGGAACCCTAAAACATCCATTATAATAAGATATGTAGAATTTCCATATTACGACGTGTAAACAGGCAAATTATTTTACGACCATGCCAATAATGCCATAAAATATGCGACATAATTGTAATACGAGTAAACCTAGAGAAACATCATCAAGCCGAGGTCAAGGATCAACCATGTATTAAATGAAAAGAGGTCTAACATTCCTGTAAGGTTAATCTGATTATTCACATCTTAATTATGTCGAAGACCTTGTTAACAGCTTCGAGTTGAATTGTCAAGTATTGTGTAGGTTTTATTGTTTTTTTTTCATTTGGCATTTCGGTCGAGTATGGATTTAACCTTATCTGCAGTTTGCATGTCTCGAGATACGAGATTAACATTAGAAACCTGCAGTTGATTGATCGAGGTTTCGCATGCGTGCAGATGAAATTGAAGAACGGTATATAGTTTTAGTAGTTTATTTATTTAACACTTTATTGCACACAAGTACAAAGTAACAAGCTGTACAATAGGAGGACTCAATGCTAATGTAGCATTTTCTGTCAGTCATCCTCATAGTGAAAGACAGGATGTAGGCGTGTTTCAAAACTTAAGTAATTAAAAATATAATTATAAAACACTATATAATTATACTAAATAATAATAATAATTTAGTTTAGTGACTGTTAAAACTTGATATAGATCGCAAATCCAAGACATGATTTAAGTTTTTACGCTGTGCCGTTTCTCAAATGGAATTTTGTTTGACACTTGTGCAAAATTATTTTCAAGATTTCTTAGGTACGATTTGTCTTAAGTACATTTAGTCAATTTCTATCTTCAAAAATGTAGTAATGCGTGAGCGGAAGAGCAAAGAACATTTACGGAGCCTCCTTTTGATACCAAATAAGATAAGGTGTATTTGTTTTTTGACACGCGTGTTTTGATGATTTTCACGAAGTAGGCGGTTGACCACAGGCTACTTGAATCTAAGTGACAATGTTTACCTGGAATAAAAAACTTACATGATGCTTAATGTAAGTTTCTGGCTAAGAAAATAAACTGTCGAAATAGGACAGGATACTATAAGATAGTTGCTAAGCGATAGAGACTGAAGTAGCTAATCAGTCGAATAGAAAACAAATTACTACCTTTTCTTGGCTCTTTACGATTTTTTCTTCAACGGCATCTGAAACTCATTATTGAGATCGTCATACTCACGCTTCAGCAAAATTGTAAGGCCAAAGACTCAGACATTTTACTGAAGTATATTATTATCTCCTTCATTATGTACATTATAGTACTTGCTGTCTTGTAAATGAATGATAACGTCAATTTCTAGAGAATTATAACTGATAACGCTAATAGGATTGATGAGGTATCCGTTTAATAAGTAGTATGTATATTTGATTTCTTAGTAATTGAAAATTATAGTGAATCGATTCGCGGATATTAAAGAACAATTATTGTTATCATTTAAAAATGACGATTTATGCCGTTGATAACAGTGGCAATATACTGCTGGTATGATATTCGCCCTGTAATGTTCGTTTTTAGTATGGATATATCTATATGACTAACATGCCTTATCATATCAATTTACTTCCGTACAAAAACTGGTTCCATTTGTTACATTACCTAATTTATTATTTTTATAGATTAAACAAACCATCATATTTTACGTTTCCAATTTGTTTGATTTTATTGATGATCATTTTATACTAACATTTTATCCTCTTTCCTCTCTTCCTGTATAAACACAATTCATTCTGTTAGTATTTAATATGTTTCGTCTTTACATATTTACCTATTATTATTTAAATATATGTAATTATGTACAATTTCCCTTTGTTATTAACAGGACAAATTCAAATAGTATTCATAAAAGTGATTATGTAGTAGTACTTATTAGCTTTGCATAATTATCTTAACTATTTGAGTCTGTTTGTATAGAGAACTATCGTGACAATAAGTATAACTTTAGGAAATTTAAAAACCTCCGACAAAATAAAACCGGCTTAACCTATTTTAATGAAACACAGCTTAGAACACCCTTAGAAATCCTCTTTCAAACAAAAGCGAGATCAAAATAGGTCCATCCGTTTGAGAGTTACGATGCACAGATATACAGATAACCACGTCAAACTTATAACATCCCTCTTTATAAGTCGGGGGTAAAAAAATGGGAACTCGCGTCTCGCTTGAAGAATATAATGAAATAAGGACAGCAGCGCCCTCAGTGCCACATTAGTTCTCTGTCCTAACATATCTATTATATGTAAATTATAAAACCAAAAGCAACTATGTCTCTCTGTCTGTTTGTTTCCTTTTTTCCACGATCACTTTTCACTAAACCCATTATTATTAAATTGGTGCAGAGATAGCTGAGAACATGCTGGCCTTTCACGGAAGGTAGACAAATAATTTTTATCCACGTAGTTATGTCAGTACATAATTTATTTCCTCTGAAATGTGGAAAGACTTATTTGTCTATGTTCCATGCTACTTTTCATCATCATGACCGTTTTTAGGGTTCCGTACCCAAAGGGTAAAAACGGGACCCTATTACTGAGACTCCGCTGTCTGTCCGTCCGTCAGTCCGTCTGTCCGTTCGTCCGTCCGTCCGTCCGTCCGTCCGTCTGTCACCAGGCTGTATCTCATGAACCGTGATAGTTAGACAGTTGAAATTTTCACAGATGATGTATTTCTGTTGCCGATATAACAACAAATACTAACAAATAAAACCGGACAAGTGCGAGTCAGACTCGCCCACCGAGGGTTCCGTACAAACTAGTAAATAAAAGGGAAATCATTTTTTTTTTCCTTTTTATACCGAAAAATATACATCGTAAAAATATTTAAAAACCTGTTTTAATTAATGCTAATTAAGCTCTTTCATATGATACCCCACATGATACGGTTAATTCACTTTAAAATTTCGACCCTCATTCCTTGCATAACGACACTATTTTTTGTGATTAAATTAAAAATGTCCAGTTTTCGTTTTTTTTTCCTATATGTGTACACTAACACAATGCTTCTTGCCAAATTTCAGAGTTCTAGGTCAACGGGAAGTACCCCATAGATTTTGATTCCTCTGTGAGTTTCGAAATGTGCATTTTTTTCCAACATTTTCGGCTGTAACTTTTTTTTACGAAAACTGAGAAATTTTATTTTTCTTTCTGCAGCAAGATACTATGGATCTGCGTATATGTTTTTAATTTCAACTCGATACCTTCACGCGTTCCCGAGATAAAGGTCTTGACACCCGAACAGACGGACAGACGGAAAACAAAGTGATCCTATAAGGGTTCCGTTTTTTCCTTTTGAGGTACGGAACCCTAAAACAAGAATAAAATAAATATTTTAGGGGGCTCCCATACAACAAACGTGATATTTTTGCCTTTTTTATAGATAATGGTATTTAATGGAACCCTTCGTGCGCGAGTCCGACTCGCTCTTGGCCGGTTTTTTATAACTACGCGGGTGAAACCACGGAGCGTAGCTAGTTGTGATATAACATTGTTTATTAACTATTGTTAGAGTTATCCGTTGTTTACCAACTTCCTGAAACGAGTCCATGTTCCACTTCTTGACTCAGCATCCGGTGCGGGATCGCCTGGCTGGCGTCAAATATCATCGATTCAAAGAGGCCGTAAACCATGGATGTTTATTGCTGTTTTGTTATTGGAGGTCACAGTGCCTGCTACCGTAATATCTGAGGTGTATTATTGAGGGCTCTTAGGTGGACACTTTTTTTAACAAATATTGGTGTACACTTTTCATAGAAAACTATCTATATAGCTCAAAATTAGCAAACTTTGTACTATGGGAAATAGATAGATATTAGAATAATCACCTATTACTTTCTTTTTGTAAATAAATATTTACGATACACAGGATAAACGTCCATGTTCATCACACAGATGTTTGTTCTGGGTGGAGATGGAACCCACAACTACCGCTTAAAAGGCATTCATACCACCTGAACTACGAGGCCAGTTTTAATTTGGATAATAGGCTGGTTAAATGCAGGTTCTAATCATATCGGTCGTCTAATTTCTGAATTCCTATAATAATATTGAGTACTACAGTACCTAGCCATGATTTTATTTGTGAGGCTTAAGCTAAGTTTTATATGACATTCTCAAAGCTATTAAATAAAACATGAATATTTGAATCAATCGAAATAGAGCATAAAGAGAGTCTACGTTCTACATTCTACGATTGATGAACGATTGAACTAGGAAAAGACAGTCTAAGATGTAAACTGTGTGACAGAAGGAATTTTGAATAAAACAATTGAACGTTAGACTTGATGTCAAACAGCGTGAAGTGGTGAAAGGAAATATGCGGTGCTGTTTGTCTCTATATCATTATATTATCCATAATATTTTTGCTTATGCCCCGTACTCTTTGACTCTTTGCGGAGCTTTAACAGAAAGGATTACAGACTTAACAGGAACACATACAACCATTTAAAAAACAATATTCCTATAAAGTGTATCTTCAATTGGCAGGACGAACGCGGTCGTCTGATGCGACGCACGATCGTTCGATATGTGTGCCTCTGCCTCACCATGGTGCTCACAATGATCTCACCGCGAGTGAAGAAACGGTTCCCGGACCTCAGCAACCTCGTCGAGGCTGGACTCCTGCTCGAAAACGAGAAAATCATACTCGACAATCTCAACGTGAAATTCCCCAAGCCCTCTAAACATTGGTATGTTGTTTTGCGGTTTCGATTTCCGAGCGATTTCCTTGTAAATTGTTCTTGACTGATCATGAATTGACTACGCTTAGCTGTTTGCTGTGTTGAGGAAGAGTTCTAGAAATTCCACAGTTTGCTATTGAATACAAGCAATACTGATCAAACGAAAGCGACTATTACTTGGCACTATCAATATGCCGCATACACACCAAATGTACGATGGTGTACGAACACTAATGTTTGCATTGGATTCGTCGATAGGTACCACACGCTCGCTCACATCCGTTGTTGATCCAAAATGACTAGAAGTTATTGGCAGTTATCGCATAAAGCAATATGTGATTTACTGCAAGCTTAGACAAGTGGACTTAGACGTTTCTATTTCTACAAACGCTTATGCTTCGAAATTCTAAGGAACTATGATGTGTCACCACGTGACATTTCGTTAGCTGATGTCAGTCCCATATATTTACTTTTCTATTCTACTGGCGTTCACGAAATTAGAATTCCCTTAGAATTGTCTAACTTACCTGAATATTTTAGGGAAACCAGAGCCAAAGGCTACAAAAGCTCTCATTACCATCAATAGATTAACGTTTGCTTTCGTGTGACATCCGCACTTGTTGGTTGTTTACCTTCATTCCCTCTTGACTGTTCGTTCGCTTGGTCATACCCGGTATTAACATATTTTATTAGTGACTGTTATTGGATTTAATCTCTGTTATTTTTCACCACTTTTGACATATTTTACAATATTTAGGGCACGCTTTTCCTATGTTCAGGGCTGAGGCTGCAGCTTGCAGTGTAGTAAGTTTTTACATATCCTTCAGTTCTTTGGTTTATGTATAAGTATTTGTTGATTTGTATAATATATATATATATACCTAGTTTATTATACTTTTTAAATATTTATCGATCATAAGCAATATTTTTTTGCATCTTCCATTTGGTATACTATATACTTATTAATCTTTTGCTGTTAGTACTCCACTTATCACAACCATTTCAGAACAGTTTTTTTTGTACATGGATTATTCGTACAAAGATAGATTCTTACACCTTCATACTATTGTTTTGTATATGCGAATGTTGTTCACCGTGCAGACCACCTCTAAATTAATTTGGTACAGAGGAATGAAAAGTTTGATAGTCAGATTTTTCTTGCTTACTGCACTTCTTACTTTTTAGTTAAAAAAATTATTTTTTTCTCCTATAAAAAAATATCTGAGACTGTTCCTTTTAACTTCGAATTTCATTTTACAATACGTTTTCTTATTATATTAGCAAGTCTCGATAATATAAATTCTATTGTAATTAGGAAGACGCTGGATGCAGGCCGCTTCCAACCGGTCTTTCTGGAAATCCATGGGGGAGGCCTATGGCCTAGGTCCAACAGTGGACTTCTTATGGCTGAGATAATGATGATGATGATTGTAATTACAATTTTCCCATTCAAAATTCCCAAAAAGCGATTAAATATTAGTTGATTCACTTCAGTTCTGCAAAATCCAGTCGATGGTTCACATGACTCATGATGTCATAACTAATGACGAGTGCCTAAGCAAACGTAATACATATTTATGAGGATAGTGACCTAACACCTGATGCTGATTTAATGCAGATCTTGTTTTTGCTATTTCTTTGAGAAACAGAAAAACTCCATCAGCCTTTCATACTGTCCGATAATTTTTTCGCAAAAAATACTACACTGTTGAGAATACTTTAGCTTTATTTAGCTTTGGTACTGTAGATACGTACTTCGCTACAATTGGTAGGAAACAGGAAGTGATAAATTTATACATGTAGTTATAAAAACTGGAAAGCTGTCCGAACAAAACTGAACACCAGTCGATTAATTTTTGGGTTACCCATTTTATACCCGACTGCGTAAGAAGGAGGGTTATGATTTCGATTATATGTATGTATGTGGTCATGTATGTATGTTACTATATGATCGCATATAGCCTAATCGGCTTCACCGATTTTAATGTGTGAGGTGTTGATCGTGATCCCCGAGTGTCGTAGGCTAAATTTATACATCTCTCGCAAAAATAAAAAAATGCGTTTTTTAGTAAGCTCTGATGCATATTTATAATCTTTTACATCGATTTTACGTATACTTTCTCACAAAAAATGTACACTCAACAGCGTATCAAGCGTAACGAAATCATAAGTTAGACTGCAAAAACTGATCTAAAAATAATCATCGAAATTGGGGTGCTAGAAAATGTCAGGGAACATACATACACGCAAAAGTTTGTAATGTGAACCAGATATATTGCAGAAGTTTAAAAATAAAGCAAACAAGTATTTTTGACGTGATAACGTCTTATAAATCGATGAACGCCGGCTGCACGCACAAAAAAGCATGACTTATTGTCACGTTCCGCCTGAGCCGAGCGTGCAAGCGAGAGCATGGAAGAAGCTATAGAGAGGAACGATCGGCCCAAGCGTTCGGCTTGTGATGCATCTATCATGACGTTATTACGTAAAATTATCGTAAACGGACTTTACAGACAACATTTTTTTCAGGGAATTTTACCACTTGCCAGAATTGCTTTTACATTATTCGTCTGAAGTGCAGCTCATCAAAGTACTTACTGTGAATTTTCTGAACATTTCAAGTATTTCTTCTGGAAAATTTCCAAACAAAATTTCTTAAAACTGAATAGAACAATAGATATTGTTCTGTATGCATTGTCTGATTTGTCACCAAAGTCCATATTATTGAAATACGAGTACATACTTAGTAAATTTTCGAGGCAAAAAAAAACAATACATGAAGGTGTATAAGCTCTTAGTTATACCACAGGAGACTTTAATAGTACTTAATACATCCATAACAGTTCAATGACATATTAATTCTTAACTTGACTTAGAAACGAATTAAAATAACTTGATACATAATGAGCAGTTCGGGTATTTATTCACGCCCATTTGAAATTTGAAATGGTTGAAATAATATTACGTATGAGTTAAGTTTAAGTTAGTTAGTTTTTAGTTTTTTCTAAGTTTTCTGTAGAATGATGATAATTATTATATCCGTAAATCAACATCTATCTATAACGTATTCCTTTGTAGATTAGTCTTATTGGAATGTGTACATAGTTTTTTTTTAAGCTATTGCATAGCTTCTATCGCGGGCCTTGAGCGTGGAGACCGAATCCAGAAATTCCGTAACGAAAATAACCTAACGCAGTAACGCCGATACAACCAATGCCACCTAGAGGCGATTTGCAGAACTAAAGAGACAAGCGTGATATTTCAAAAAGTCATTAAAAGTTTTGCTATTCATCGATAGATGGCAAAACTAAAAAGTAACACCGCTGTTCCGGTCGGAGTGGGGGGTGTTAGGAATACTGCATAAATAAAATAAATAAATAATTATAATTACATAAGTTGATAAGAAATGCTATGCAATAGCTTTACCGCGGCAGTCTCCGAGTGCCACACGTCTTTTTTTTCTAATTAATAGAATATTTTTTATCGTTCAATTATTTATTTATAGTTCAACGTGACGAATTATAACTTTTTGTTGTATTTTGAAGGTTACCAATCGTGTGGGCGACCAGCATAGTGACTAGAGCTCGGAAAGAGGGTCGGATAAGAGATGACTTTGCGGTGAAAACTATCATCGATGAGTTGAATAAGTTCCGGGGGCAGGCTGGCCTGCTGCTCAGCTATGACACCATAAGCGTGCCTTTAGTATATACTCAGGTAAGGTCAGCAGAGTAATTGTCATCAATTGCTTAGACACGATCCTTTTTACTAACATAGGTTACAGCACAGTGGCGAAGTAACACCGACTGAAAAAGGTGGGTATTTTTTGTATAATTAAGTAATAAGCTATAAGCTTGACCGCTAACAAAGCCAACTCAGCGACACGTCCACGATGGAGCTTGCTTACCTAGAAGAAACCTATTCCATTACCCATTCACCAATTGTATTCTACAGTTTAGCGGTCTATGCGATTGAAAATGGAATTGCAGTTTTTCGTTCGAGTTATTTATCATGTGCGAATTTATGGTAAAAGTTGGTTCAGCAAACCCCACGTTCGAACCCAATCACATAGTAAAGATTGATAAGAATGACAAAAAGTATCACCAAGAAATATAATAAAAGAAAATACAAGAAAAATAATCTCCCAAAGATTTCATGTAGAACTTTTGACTAGATTAATACTAAACTAAATTCACCGTGCATTCC
The DNA here is from genome assembly GCA_947563715.1 of Lycia hirtaria. Lineage (NCBI taxonomy): Eukaryota > Metazoa > Arthropoda > Insecta > Lepidoptera > Geometridae > Lycia > Lycia hirtaria. Next base: position 32,283,769 of record OX387381.1, on the reverse strand, counting down.
GAAGCATTTTGTCGACTATAAAAAGTGATTAAGATTGGCTGAAAAAATTGCCGTAAAAACTAGACACTCGTTCGAACGTAACAATTGTATGGTTACAATGACTCTATCTCATACGACCGTTTCGTTCCGCTGGATGCCACTTGATGATGAATTCTGACATCATTATATCGTGTACCTAACTCTTTTTTGGCCTGATCTCTAATATTATTATTTATTGAATAGAGCATTGTACCTTGTAGTACAGTTATGTATTTTTATATCAATTCTGAATGTATAGGTATAACGCCGATACTCTATCACCCATTTCACAATGAAATGCCAAAAAACCGTATACGACGATTTCAGTCCACATTCTTGATGTATACTGCATAGAAGTGGAAGTTTAATTTCCAATGGATTCTACAGTTGACAGTCCTCCGCACTATCAAGCAGGTTCGATAGTCAAACTTAGATCTATATCATATTAAATAAAGCTGTAAAAAAATATATGTGCTTTTCAGGTAGTCACAATAGCTGTATACTCGTACTTCATAACATCAGCGCTGGGAAGCCAGTGGGTAGAAAACAAACTGCATACGGCTCACACAGAAGTGATGATCAGCGACATAGATCTGTATTTTCCGATATTTAAAACATTGGAGTTCTTTTTCTACATGGGGTGGCTGAAAGTGGCAGAGTCACTGATCAACCCATTCGGTGAGGACGACGATGATTTTGAAGTCAATTGGATTATTGACAGGGATTTACAGGTAAATTTCTATTGTTTCGTATTTTAATTAATTACCCACTTATACTTTAGGCTAGGTTGGTTTTAGATAATTTTTTTCACTGACCACTTTTCCACTCATCTATACAAATAAATAATTGAAGTTCTTAAATTTTTGATATGAGTTCAAATCGGACCTAGGAAAAGAGCATCGGGCGTTTCTTTGTGATCGACCTATTCCAAAATATGTCTTGGGTCATTCGCACCGGACCAACCACTGCGGTGCGAATGGGCCCCTTCAGAAACAGTACATGGGCGATTAGCACCGCGGTTCAAATCACTTGCGGTGCGAAAGGCCGAAGTACTCGATTTATTTACATATCACATTTTATTAGTGCTATAACAAGCGGTTGTGTTGGCGTCCATTGATTTGGAAGTTCCATTGATAAATTTTTTGGCCTTATCAGAACTTCGTCAAATGCCTAGTGAAGAGTGCACGATGATGACGAAACAAATTAACTCTATATCCATTTTAATGGATTGTCATCAAATTCACTTACTTGTGCCAAATCTCATTGTGATTGAATAAATGGAAGTTGTCTTATTTTTGTTTCAGAGATTCTGACCTTTTTTCTTTTCGTACAAATATATAAAATAAATAAATACCTTAATGCTTGAAATTGAAAACTCATATCTTTAACTGATCTGTCCATAATTTTTTTATGGTCCCGAAAAATTAACGCTTACGGAGAAAAATTTGCACAATACTAGAAAGCCTTAGCGCGTGTCATGCTCGGTATGAAATTCAAGACCGAGTCCGAAACACTGAAATGGCGACGTCACCTCAGAGTACTGGACGTCGACAGACATAGTGACGGCATTGCATTAACAGAGTGGTCGCCCAGGTTAGGTTGGAGAAATTTGCGCGAACCGGTCTGATGCATTTCTGATGACGTCACATAAACAACAGGATAGGCTTAAGCCCTGTATATTTCCACGCTAAGCCGGTTATGGATTATTAGTTATTGATAAATATTGATGATGAATTTAAAATAATCAGATTGAGCTGTAAAAATATATTAGATAATGCGGTTTCGTTTAGTTTCGATCTCAGTTTTATTTAGGTGAATATTGTGCTAGTGCTACTTTGATATTATCAAATATTTACCAGGTTACCAGGACAGATGTTACGACTTGAAGCTCAACCTTTCGTAAAGCTGTCGTATTTTCAACTATGACCTTAAACAGTAATCTCATTTCCTGTGTGACCAAGTTCAAACAACGGAACAAACATTCCCCTTGCAAACAATGTTAGGTACTTGTCAACGTACAATATCTGGCTGGACAAGAAGGACCAATTCATACCGGTATGCTGCATGACTCAGTTTAATAATATATCTCAACAAATGGCACAGAATAAACAATAGTATAAAAATAAATTATAATTTAATTCGTTTGTGGCTCCACGCAGTCTGGCGGCCGTGTACCCAATTGTAAATTAGGTATGACAGTAGCTGCTATAGGACATGATACGACAATCCGATAAATACATATTAAGCGATTTGTTCGGGACGATCGCACGATGGTTGTACAGTTACATGGTTCCCAGTTTCAACTTACTAACAGTACTCGTACCTAGAATAGAATTCACGTTTATCATTGACGAACAAGAACCCAGTTTCTATGAGTTCATTGTGAAGCGACCTTTTAATTTTTTTTGCGTCATCTAACTGCAGCCTTATAAATTAGTTTTCTTCCGCTATCGGAAGATTCATAACATTAGGACAATTTTTATTTTTGAGGCCGCTTACACAGACGAGATAACCTAGTGTTCTGAAAAGTGAGCTGAACCAATCCCGCAAGTTTGTGAGCCAAGATTACCACATCCCGTGCCAGGACTTTTTTCCCAGTGGTCTTTCCTAGGATAAGTTTCATCTTCTTGAAACTTATGAATAATGTTGGTGACTACAATAAGTCCCTAAAACATTTTTTGGGTAGGTACTACCCATTTTCATAACTAACTCATGAAGGGTACAGACTGCCTAGCGGGCGTAACTTTGACGTCTTTGACTTGTGATTTCCTAAAGCTATTAGTTACTCTGAGTCGAAACCAAAATCTCGTAACGAGATGTCTATTGGGGGCTTATGCTGTTCTAAGAATTATTAAGCAAACTTGACATTTTCCAGGTATCATACATGATAGTAGACGAAATGCACCACGAACACCCGGAACTGATCAAGGATCAGTACTGGGACGAAGTGTTCCCTGCCGAGTTGCCATACACCATTGCCACGGAGAACCACCGCGAGGAACACCCAGAACATTCTACCGCGAGGATCAACGTCCCCACGCGACAGAAGAGCATGGTCCTCACGGCTCCGTCGCAAGTGAAGATCGACGAGATGGTACCGTCCAACACCGTGAGTTACAAGTTCGACCCGCCAGAGGTTAGACTCGCCCGTTTTATTAGCATGCTGCACGGAGGAGCTTCGCAGTGTGCCTCGGTGTTCGAGGGTTGCCAATGTAACTAATTTCCTGTTTCCCTATCGGTATCATCAACGGGTAATCTTGTGTTTTCTTTACTTTCATATATGTGGCTGGGACTTTGAAATTGCCGTACTTTAGCTAAGTAAACTGACGTTACGGTTCAATGTAATTTGTTTTATATTCTTAGTTACTAGCTAGGTCTAAAAAAAATATATAGCCGACTACGTATTTAATGCTGTCTTGCAAAGTAATCCTAATTTGAACAATAATTTAATAGTGATCTCTTTTTATAAGAGTACGTATTTTGAATATGCTCATTGATCTCTTCATGGCGTTTTTATCCCGAGGAAAAATTGCTTTTATGAAATGATATGAAATTTGCTAACGTCATAATGTATTTGACGTCATACGGCCTTACCGAAAAACGTTACTTAACTTTAAGCAATTCTTAACATCTTTTGTCAACTAAGTCAACTTCTCGCTGACACGTTATGACACTTGCAGAAAGAAGACAGAAAATTTAAGACGTAGGTTAAAGTTAAGTAACGTTTTTCGGTAAGGCCCGTAATGTCTATGACACGTGGAGTGTAGACGTATCGTATGATATCTCAATTGTCACTGTGACTTGAAGTAATCTTTGAATAAATGAAACTACATACTGACATGCATATGTAGATTGATAAAATCATAGCTTATTCCGCTTTTTGCGTAATAAGGAAAAAAATTGCCAGGTTGGACTGTAATTTTGGCTTACTTTGTTTTAAGTCAAGCTAACTTACGACAATGATAAAATCGGTGACATTTCCTATTATATATTCTCAATATATAATAGGAAATGTCACCGCAAATAAGACTGTGGTTGGCATATCGTAAAATATTAGCTATCGATAGATAAATATTGAGTTATATATACATATACATAATCTTTTTGGCAGCCCTTTGAAACGTGCCTAATATCGGTAAGAGTCTAACAATAACATTATAGTATTTTATGATATTATTAACTTATCTTTTGCATTTTTAATAATCTAATCTTCAGTTATTGCCAATGATTAGAAAGTAATTAAAAGTGTTATATACTGGACTGATAAAATAACTAGTAATTTGTATGTGGTGTTCCGTAACTAAAACTACTTATATATGTATAACATGAATTTGTACGCTTTTTCGTTTTTAACAAAATTAACAGAAAATATAAAGAATATTGATTTATATTTCATACTAAACTTTATTTACTAAATTAATCCTTTCTCTGTTAACTTTCTAACGTTGGATTTCAAATTCTATCAATCCCTGACTATCCCTACTATGCTTGCACAGAAGCTTGCTCGGTTAGCGACATCGTACGATGTTTCAAAGACATTGGCAGTAATGGTTGTTGACATCTGGGATAATCCGGGTTTGTAAGAATATTGGCATCCGTAAATGTGTTACTTTTGTTTGAATATCTTCTCATACTTGATGTTATATGTATGTGTTGGATCTTTAAAATCATTGTCCGTTTGTTCCGATGCTGTAAATAATCTACGCATAACATTTATTGACATAATCTTTTGCTTTGGCTGCGTTTATGTCATACCAATAATATCTAACCTTGTTATTTGTCTTATCACATTTATCGTAAAAGCTTCGATAACAAAATTTAATCTCTTCCGTCTGTACGAAGACCTGCATTACAGGCTAACCCTGAAATTTTTACAATAACACGTGACCTCCTAAAATATTATAAAACGAATTGTTTGTAACATAACAAATTAAAAGAAATAAAATAAAATTCTTGATCTTCTTAAAAGGTGATGTAACAAAAAAATATTAAGAGGAGGTTTCCAGTTACAAAAAATATACTATTAGTGTATTAGAAAATGTTTGTAAATTCCAAAATAGGGCTGGTACTGGTGGCATCTATTGTTATTTCTTCGCTAGCAAACTAATGTACGATAATTTGTAAGACTAACCTATCGACATAAAAGTTTTTTTTTATACTGACTCGAATAGTCCTCCCCTTTTCACAAAATAGTAGTACGTACAATTTTCACCAATCGTCCGATTAAATGAACTAGTTTCATAATCAAGTATTCGCCAACAGCAATTGCAGATGAACGACGACGCTGTATCTGGCATACACTTCATCGTGTCGCGCGGAAGCAGACGAGGCAAGAAAGAAGACCGCAACTCCATGGGCCTGGGCTCATCCAACTCCATGGCTTCCATAGTCCAAACTCAGACTCCTATGACCCGGAACAACTCTGTCACTTCGATGCTGAAGCGGCTCTTCTCGAAAGAGGAGCAGAGGACTGGAACGACACCCAATTCTCAGACTGACGGTAGTGCGTGTTACTTTTGTGTACTAACTGCATTTTCATTGCTAATTTATGGTTGGGTTTACAGCATGATTATGTTAACTATCAGTCGCAATCATGTCATTCTGTACATTCGTACTTGTGAATGTACAATACAAGTAATATACCTTAAGTAATATACCTTAATATACCTTTAGTAATATACAATACAAGTAATATACGTTACATGTGTCAAGTCTGAGCTTTCTTACCTGTTAATGTCATAATTAATTAATGAGTACCTGGGCGACCGAGCTGCACTCGGTTTTTTTAAGACTGAAAATGCGAGCAAATCCGGGTACACTAAAAATTAAACCTAGCAAGATCGATTTATCGTCCCCTAATCTACGTACCAGCCAAATTTCATTAAAATCGTTGGAGCCGTGTCCGAGATTCAGATTATATATATAATCTAAATCTTGGAAACGGCTTTACAATTTATTTATTTATTTAATAATAATAATAATTAAACGGCCGATAGCCAATTACATTAATTATAAAATATGGCAAGTCAATTAGATTAAAATTTAATAAATACAATACCAAATGTAAAAAAACGACTAGGTTCGTTCATTGGTTCAAGAATTGCGTTTAAAGGTATTATATGAACTGCCGAAAAAATAAAGTACTTACGTATTTTCGAAAATCGAAGAGCGCTAGGTTTTGATGGGAATGTGAGATAGATCGCCGCTCTGTTTTATTTTCCTAAATTTGTGTTATTATTTTGATAAATAAATATGTAAAAATGACTGTTTTTATTCTATTACTGTTCGTTCGTGCATGGGTGTGGCTAAGTGAAATAAAGTGATAACATATATATTTTAATGTTGTCGACAAAACTCCATAGAACATTCCTGTAAATGTAAATAAGTCACAGCCACTTTACTCAGTCATGACTATACAATGCACTAGACCTTGAAACTTTACGTATTTACTTAACTTGCAATTATTTGTAACTACTACTTACATAATATGTGACTTGTATTATTTATAAAACTTGAATAAATCTCAATACTTGACACAGGCAAATACGCTAATCACGTGAGTCCAATACAAAGGAGATAAACAGATAAGGTAGCTCAGGCTCTAAGTTAGTTAACATAATCAATTATGCTTCGAATTACTGCGGCTTCTTGTACATTATTTCACGTATCTCAGTCTGTTCAGCTTATCTAGTTTAAGTAGTCTAGTGCGTACAACTTTCAGGATAGAATAATAAACTTTAACATGATCACATTAGCTGTCAATAAAATGAACCTACTCGCAAATTGCCTTCACTTAGCACAGCTAAAAGCTAATCTAAAATAATTTGTATAAAATTATGAACTGCAAGACGGGGTGATAAAAATAATCTAACTTATATACATGTTCTTATATATTGAGTTGATAAATACTTGTGTTGTTGAAATAACCGAATGAATGGTAAAACCCGTAGATCAGCTCATGAGTCATTTTCATGTCCTAATAAGTAGTTACATTGATATTGTAACAAAAATTCAAACAATTCCTGTTGACTAACCTTGCCTATTTCCATTAATGACGTCATGAGAGCAAATATCCTGCGAGTTGATGGCTGAATGATACATCTTTTGTACTTCAACTACATGTGTCTGCGTACTCATTTTCTGAATATACAAACAATGAGATAAGTTTACTTACCTATCTTGTTTGTTCCCATGCAATCTGTTTGAGTGGCAATAAAATATTATACCATTTCTTCATTTTCTAAGCGAACTAAATAACTGACTATCGTGTAAGTCTGTACCACCTTTCCACCTATAACGTGTGCAAGGCAAGCGTGCTCCATCTTAGAACACCATCAGGCGAGGTAGCGGTCAAGCGTAAACCTATTTTGTGATTTAAAAAAGAAGAATGACAGACAATGTTTAGCCTAAGGGAATATTCCGTATTGAATACATGAATTTTATTTCATAGGAATAATCATTTTAATTGATAACATACTAAATGTAATACAATACTAAAAATCGATCGGTCAAATAAACTTTCGAGATATATGTACATATAGTATGTACAGATAAACATTTAAAGTTTAGGGGGGGGGGGGGGGTGCTCTGTCCCTCTTTCGCGAAACTACAGGTTGTATTGAATTTGTACGGCGAACATGAACCATGACGTCATCATTCGTTATTGTCCAACATGAAATTAAAATGCTTGTAACTTTCTAATTTTTTAAAGTACATATTTTAATTTTGTTTTTTTTTTAAATGGACCTATTTGTGGCTAGCTTTTTTATGAACAAATAAAAATAAATCATGTATATTCCCAAATCCCTATTTAATTGACGGTAATTATTGTGTGTTGTATCCAGCGACGTCCCGTTTCACGATATCCGCGAGCAACCCCACGCTGAACAAGCCCGCAGCAACTGGCGGCAGCATGAAGATCGCTAACGAAGTTATCGAGGAGGTGGACGAGCAAGCCACCATCACCAGCATGGCGAAGCGGCCGGAGAACAGGTAATGCTCTCCTACTATGACGCTTTTTTACACCACTGCGTAAGAAGGAGGCCTACAGCCTAAACGGCTTGACCGATTATGATGTGCGAGGTACCGTTAGATTCATCTTTACTCCTTGAGTGTCATAGGCTATATATTTTTTGTAATAATAATAAATCTTTTCAAAAATAAAAAAACACGTTTCTTGATAATATCCAATGAACTTTTTCATAATAAATATGTGATTTTACTATAATTATTCTAAATTATGCACATTTATAACATTTTACAGCGATTGTACGCATATTTTCTCACAATAAAACGTGCACACATTATGATTATCTAAGTTATTATTTTCTTTCTCTGTTGTTCAAATTAATAATTTTAATATCAACAATGTGTATTTCAGGCCCACTGCTATGAGCCTGTTCCAAAAGACTCCCCAACCGAGCGAGCCGGTCAACATCGACTCGAAAAATTCAAACCACAGCTCGAGTAAGTATACTAACTACTTATTAAGGAACTTCTTTTTACCAACTGCGTAAGGAATAATAATAATAATAAATAATAAATAAATATTTGTGGACATTTCACACAACACCATCTAGCCCAAACTTAGTAAAGCTTGTACTATGGAAATAGATGGCTGATAGAATACATATATACTTTTTTTTGTTGTAAATATATACATATGATACATAGAAACACCCAGACACAGAACAAACATCCATGCTCATCACACAAATGTTTGCCCTGGGTGGGGTTGAACCCACGACCTTTCAGTTCAGCAGGTAGACGTAAACACACTACCAACTGAGCCACAAGGCCAGTAAGTAAGGTTATGATTTTCGAGTGTATATAATGTTTATATGTATATGGGTATGTATGTTTCTATATGATCGCCTACAGCCTAAAGGGCTTGACCGATTATGATGTGCGAGGCGTCGTTAGATTAGTCTTCAATTCCAGAGTGTCATAAGCTATATTTTTTTGTAATAGAAATAATACATCTTTCGCAAAAAAAAGCGTTTTTTCGTAACCTACAACGAACTTATTGGTTTTTAACCTGTGGTTTACTAGAATTATTCTAAAGAATGCGCATTTATAATCCTTTACGCATACTTTCTCACTAAAAACGTACACTCAACAGCATATCAAGCGTAACGAAATAGACTACAAAAACTGCTTTTTTGCATTCGAGTATTTTGCTTTTCTTTTAACGTATATACTTCTTATTTCCAGTTAACTAATATTCCACAATTTAATTTTGTATAGAATACGAACAACTAAATAAATAAATAAATATAAATATAATATTACTTGCTTGCGACATGATTGGATTGAAAACTCGAAATAGAAAATAAAAAACGAATAGAGTTAATAGCGCGTTTTCTCGTTCAACTACATAGGTATGCATCTATACATCTATAAACCCATATAATAATAAACACGGGTGTTTCTTATTTTTCATTTTCAACTTCGTTGTTGATAAAATAAAAAATAGGCTTATCTGTCTATTTATAAAAAAATAGTATAAGGTGATGAAGAAGGTATGAATGATGACTTAAAACAAGACTTTTTGTTTGATATTAAATTAAATATATGCACGAAATTTTCATTGTTACTTCTCTAAAAGTACATTTTTAGGATGATCAATTATTGCTCGTTAACTTGCATAATCCATATTTTTCTTTTTGAACTTGACAGGGGGTGGGGATATCTGATAAATCAACCAATCAAAATGGGTATTGTACACTAGAGTGATAATATTAAACTCCATTACGATGAAGTTCATTACAAGAGACAGCTAGCTGATAAAGCCGCAAATGCATAGTACCTACCTACCTACAAGATTTGCTTAGTTTAGGGCTAAATGGCGCTGTATGAATATGTCCTCCAATATTTATTTATATCATCATCCATACATGTCATCAACATCTTCGGTCGTCCCCTCTTGATATTAAGTTATTCTATTCTATTAACAACAATAATGGTTTCAGACACCCGTCTGTCGTCGTCTGCGCCGAACCCATGGGGTCACGTGCGGCCGATGGGCGACAAGAGCCCGACGGCGGAGTCTCTCGGCACGCAGACCTCGTTTACGCTGCCCGACAGCATACCCGACGAGCCGCGCGAGCGCCTCGACAGCGACGTCGGGCCCTCGCTCAGCGCCGCCGGCAGCCAGACGCTGTGTCAGTATACTATACATACATACCTACTAACTGTCTTAAAGGTCTATTACACTACCCAATTTCTAGGGCATTGTCTATCGGGTGCCTGTCTGGGAACTATGGAGATAGGGACCCTGTCTCTTAATACACCACTCTGTCCCTGCCGACAGGCCGGGATAAATCGTGTGGTGTAATAGGCCTTTTACTTCTTCTTACTAAACGCTCATGACAGCGCCCTGCGCCACAGAATTAGTTACAGTCTTCATTACAACGCTCTGCACCATAGAATAGGTAGTAGTTATTATACAAAAGATTAGCTCTTAAGGTCTCATGTTATTTAAGATAGTCTGCCCTAAGCGACTGGAATGGACACAATGACCGCATTTTAGTTATACATGTTTTGTTCCATTTTCGCGTGTGACAGATCCCGTCTGACAGAAGGTAACTGACTAGTCCTTATTCAATCAATAAGATTTTGACGTGCGTTTATAAGTAACACTTCACACAGCGCGTAGAACAATACTACTTCGTGTCGCAGCGGAGCGGACGCAACGCAAAATGTGTGCTTAGCAGCACATTAGACAGAATGCTGCCGGTCGTTGTGACTACATGACATCGATAGTTCTGACGAAGAGCTTTTGTTATTTACATATAGCTAAATAGTACGGACCCAGACGTAACTATGAGTTGCCAAAACACGCGATCGAATGCGCAATTAGGTCGGCGAAACGCCATGCAGTATCGATGTAGGCGTAAAATCGGATATCACTGATGCTCTAAAACTATGAAAACTCGCTAAAACAAATCCCAAGTGTAGACTTGTATGATTTTATAATATTTTTATAACAGTGGACGAAGTGGATGGAGAGACCGACGATGTGGATGACTTTGAGCGGCTTCGCAGCAAGCGCGAGAAGGAACGACGCGAGCGATACCAACAGAAACTCATGGCGCGCTCCGTCAGCGCACAGCAGGTAAATACCGAGTTGCACCGAAATCTGCGCTTAACGATAAGTACCATTTCTTTGACGGAGAGGGGAAGGGGATTCTTTGAATGATACTCAGCTATGATAGGGTACAGATGGATTGAGACATTTCTAATTTTCTTTTTAAACGAACTTACCCAGTGAAGTCTGTGAACCATTTTTTTTAGTTTCAAGCAAAACGAGTAAATACCAATTAAAAACCGGACAAGTGCGAGTCAGACTCGTCCACCGAGGGTTCCGTACAAACTAGTAGTATATTTTCCTTCATAAAATGAATAAAAATAACACAATGCTTCTTGCCAAATTTCATAGTTCTAGGTCAACGGGAAGTACCCCATAGGTTATGATTCCCTTGTGAGTGTCGAAATGTGCGTTTTTACGACATATTCGGCTGTAACTTTCATTTACGAAAATTGAGAAATTTGATATTTCTTTCTGTAGCAAGACTATGGATCTGCGTATATGGTTTTAATTTCAACACGATACCTTCACGCGTTCCCAAGATAAAAGTCTTGACACCCGGACGGACAAGAAAGTGATCCTATAAGGGTTCTGTTTTTTCCTTTTGAGGTACGGAACCCTAAAAATGAAAAAATAAAAGTAAATAAAAAAAAAACTACTTCAAACAATCCATTTAACTGAAAAGGCAGAAATAACAACTGTTACGTAATAACGAAAAATTTAATCAAAACCGGGCTACCTAAGTACTAAAAAATTGTTGGTGTACGTACTACGTACCTACTGAGGTAGCCCGGTTTTGATTAAATTTTTCGTTATTACGTAACAGTTGTTATTTCTTCCTTTTCAGTTAAATGCATAGTTTGAAGTCGATTAAATTTTTTTAATGACATACTTTATTAACAGATTTTTTTTTTCTGAATAACGCCGAATTTAATTTCTGAATAATTTATAAACCGATTTGGGAAAATATTTTTTGTTTGAAAGGATATACTTTCAGATGGTCTCAGAGATTTTATCAAAATCGATTCAGTAGTTTTATACAGTACAAAATTACTCATTTTAAATTAGTGAGCGTAGACCGCGTGTCTACGCTCACTAATAATAATAATTAAAAGGGCATAACGCCGCTAGTAGCTCTCAGTGAACGCGCAGCACACCTCTCGACACCCTTAGCCACCCACACCAATGTTGCTTCCCCGGCGCCAACATGCGGCGCCACTATGGGGGGCCCATTCAGTGGGTGGCGAGTCATCACCTGCCTCAACATTTTTGTATGATGAGACGAAATAGGCACGTGCCGTTATCTCATTCTGATGCTCCCACACAGAAGTACCTTATCTTTCTCACTGTGTGGGAGCATCAGCCAATAAACTAGTTGTATAAGTCATAACCATTTCATTTCAATAGCCCCGATTTCAAATTCCATATTGTACAATAGTTTAGCACCATCATCCATCCACATATCAAAAATCTGTATTTTTTATTATATTTTCTGTAAAGGGCCTCTCAGTGTTGGCTTCGGCTCCACTGATCGCCATCTGACCCACTGACCGGGCTGTGACCCGAGATTTCAGTTGAATAAAGGATTATAATAATTATTTTAACACAAATATTTTACAATAAACTGTTTATTGCAGAAATAACGAAAAATTATATTTTCAGCGAACTGGAAGCGTAGAGCTGATCGACAACGACTTACTATTAGAAGACCTGCTAATGCAGTCCGGCGCTCTGAAGAAGGAAGACCCCACGGATAATACCAAAGACGAGACCACTTGACACAGTATCTTTATATTCCCGTGGGACTCTAGTTCGAATATTTCGGCGCCATCTCAGTATTAAAATTGTGATATTGTACATTATTTTTTAAAGTACAGTACTCTAAATGCGTATCGGTGATGTTTGTATATAGTTACATAGGCTTATCTATTTAAAAGACATTAGAAAATGTAGATAAAATGCTTGAATTTTATTTATCATATACCTACCTAAATTAGATATATTTACTAATAGAAAAATAATATATCTATGTACTATTATGCCATAATAGGTACAGAAAAAACTAGTATCCGATTTACATACAGACCAAAAAGAGCGCTGGTTTGTTCGTAAGTGCGAACAAACCAGCGTTATTTTTACGTGACGGGAACTAATACTAACGTACTAGCGTACAAACGCGTGGATGCTTTGGGTTGAATAGATTTCGCGCGAATGGAACATTCATCTATCACAAAATCGTTTATGTGACGTCACAGTCGGTACCAAAATTGTGGCACGCAAGGTTTTTATATAAATGAAGTGGATGGATGCTCCATCTACTATGTGGTCATAAATGTAACCATGTAGATAATTTAACCAACCACCGACCCAAAATCGACGGGGTATTATAAGTTGGACGTGTCTGTGTCTGTGGCATCATAGCTCTCAAACGGATGATTCGATTTTAATTTTATTGTTTGAAAGGTGAATTAGTCGGGAGTGTTCTTAGCTGTTACATCAAAATCGGTTCAGCCGGTTTTTGAGTTTTCTAAACTTATACTTGTTGAAAAAATTAAATTCCTATATCTATATCAAGTTCAAGTGGCTACCGTGTCTCCCTGAAGGTGGGCCGCTAGGGCAGTTGCTCACTTTATAACAAGGAAAGTTCTGTAGTGCATGAAATTGTATCTAGTGTTTCCACAACCTCCGAGATAGATCGGCTAGCTCCATGCGTACATACTTTGAGAAACGTACCAAGAAGCTAATCAGCACCACTGCAATATCTCAAGATATACAATCATATCTTTATTCTTAGATTTTAGTGGAACATGCGTGTAGGAACTCTAAGTGAATAAGAAAACTTAATTTTTCGGCTCCTTCAAAAAATTTAAATAATCTAGAGATTTTATTTTTGTCAGAAAGAATATACATTCATTTATTTGAGATTTCATCATATATTTTGTTTCTTAATCGGTAATATTTTTTCTTTTCTTTAAATAAGTTATTGTACACATTGCTATATACTTTAGAAAGAGATTCTCTTGCGTGCGTGCTTAAACCTCATTAGAGCACAATTCCACAGGCAAGCTAAGAATGTGTATTATAGTTGACTTCTATTTGTGTAGAAACGTAAAATTAATAGGTGAATCAAATGCGGCCATGATCACATTATGAAGTAGGTATAATGCGTTAATCGGCTTCCATTCGGCATAACTAGTTTGTCAGTTTAGTTCACCAGTATGGAAAGATAGGAACCAAGGTACCTAAGCTTTATTTACCCAGATTCCAAACACTACCTATAGGTATATTGATATTTAACCTTAAAAGGAGTGTAAAACCAGGGCCATATCTGCCAAAGCAACAACTAAATCATGATAAATTCTTTTTTAACAGTACTTATCACAAACATTTAATTTTAATAGTAGCAGCCATGTTAAGAGCGATATCTTAAAATAACTTGATAGTACTTAGGTGTGTACCCAGCTTTATAACAACAAAAAACAAATTTTAAGTTTTCAGGGAATTTATTGACTTAAAATAATAAGACTGGTCATAGTCAAGCTTACAGCTTGAGCTTTGTCCTCCTCCAGTGACGCCTCTTAGCGTTGTACCTGGAAAAAGAAGAATACAGTCAAAATCTGTATCAAAGACCACTTCTGACTCTATCTAATCAGCCCATGTCCACCACCTCTATAGAGTGGCCATCAACCTTGACTAGGCTTGGGCGACTGGTTGGTCATAATCTTGGTCATGTTCATCTTCAAACCGATGCTCTGAGATACACTGTTCAACTCAGTAAGCATTAGTTGACCACTATTAGACCACTTATAACTGGTTGTAAAAACCAATAGGCATAAAAACCAGTGATGTTATTAATGTAAAAATTTTCTTATACATAAGAAGCTAATAATAATATTCATCTTTATAAATAAAATTATTTTTGTATATTACATTTTCAAAATATATATTTAATCAAATATCAAAGAACATAAGACAAAATTAGGTACATAATTATCATTTTACTGTATTCAGGAAATCTGTAATTTGGGTCTAATATACTTTTGTTGCATGCAATTTTTCATTGCTACTTTATTATGCAACATGGTAAAAGTCATAAATTATGGTGAGTCTTTTGTACATGTTAGTTAAAAACTGAATAGCCTCAGAAAATCGGTTTTAATTGCACTGATAATTATTCTGAGTAAATATTGTTAAATGTAGTCATTTAAAGTGATATGTAAATGTCACAATATTTTAAAACCTGTATTTTGTAGAGTTTTTATACGGAATTACAATCTTGATATTTTATTAATCCGGGACTTGACAATTTCGGTCAATATAACATATGTTGTATTAAGTTATGTCATTCTAAAAGGTTTTAATTGTTCCATTATTTAGATCATTTTCTCAGCCAAAAGAAGTCCACTGCTGGACATAGGCCTCAATCAAGGGTTTTCAAAACGACCGATAAGAAGTAGCTTTCATCCAGCATCTTCCCACCACTTTTATCAGGTCATCTGTCCACCCTTTTTTTATTTAAGATAGATCTATTATTAACCACCAACTCGCCTGATGTTAAGCGTTGGCACAGAACATAATATAATGTGTGGCTGACACTGGAGTTTGTCGATCTATAAGATATCTATTTACTCAAGCCTTCAAAGTTCCAAAATAGTAGTTCTCAGTTATTCTATTATATTCACTGCTATTGCTCAACTACAAGATAAATATGAAGTGGCCTACAGATGAAATATCTGAACCCCAGCAAAAATACACGTTAAATACATTAAGAGTTGCAGAGTAACTCTGATTTCGACTTTTATTTTAAAAATTGTTATTTTAGCATATGAGTAGTTTAGAAGCATATCAAAATTACGAGCGAATCGAGAGAACAGTTCCTAGAGCCCTAAATGTTTTAATTTAGAATATAAAAAACACCTCAAATTACGGAATCGTAAGGTTTAGCATTTAAAAACTGATAAATACGGTCTTTGAGATAACTGAGATTTACAAGTGTCTTGTAACATGCCAACAGTTCGCTAACATTTGTAAGAAACTACACTTACCGGATTGTATTCCCTGTGCGCATTCTAACCCATTGAGGAATAGGTCGGTTTTGTTTCAGCTTTTTAGCCAGCTTTCGCTTGATAATAAATGTCTTGTGGGCCGACTGAAATGTTGAATTACATATTATTAATCACATTTCTATAATTTAAATCAGGATTCCTGTAATATTTTAAGATATTTAATTATAAAAGTACAAACCATTTTGTCTTCCCGAGCTGTCAAAACAAAGTGAACGAACTAAACGCGGAGAAGCCGGAGAATGGATTTAGTGAACATTTCAAACATTTGCTTGTGTCATGAATCCTGGGAATGAATCGAACCACAGGTAAAGAAATACTAGATTCGAATCGAATGATCAAATATTCAAAATAACAAATATTCATGTTAAAAGTAATTTTAAATAACATAAAATCATATAAAAGAAAGATTATAAAACAATTTAAAAAAGTCATCAGTCAAAAGTCAAAGTCTGAACCCATTCGGTTTTGGAATCAAACCGATTTGTATATCTCCGTCTCTGTTATTTCCATAGAGAATGGCAGAGACGGAGATATACAAATCGAATCGATTCTGAAACCGGATGGGTTCAGAATACGGGGGCAGATTAGGCGTGTTGTGGTTCGCCGCGACGTGTTGCCATGCCTGGGACCATGGCACCGAGGTGGGCTCGGTGTCATCATACCAATGAAAGTAAAAGGCGAGAAACAACTGATTGGAAAAAGAGTGAAGCATGGTGATCTCAGATGAGCTAAAAATGAGAGGCCTTACCGAAAAACGTTACTTAACTTTAACCATCATCTTAAATTCTCTGTCTTCTTTCCGCAAGTGTCATTACGTGTCAGCGAGAAGTTGACAAAATATGTTAAGCAATGCTTAAAGTTAACTAATGTTTTTTGGTAAGGCCGGACATGTCTAAAGCCTGCTCAAATCAACCAGTTGACAACGTTGAACTCATTACAACTCTACCACGAACGTTGTGGTCATCAGAATTAAACGCACGTGAAAAAAGTACTAGAGAGGGAACTGAATATAAAAACAGAAACAAACAAAAAGCTTTGTGTATAGTCTATTCAACGAGTCGAGCTAATAGTGAAATCAAGCGCTGAATGTCATTGGTCGGAGATAAGGGACATAAGGCGAGTACACGTTGCGAGCAAATGTCAGTCCTATTCTGTCTCTTGAGCGGTGCGGACGTGTGGTGTGGTGCTTATTTCTTGTGTTCTTAGTGTTTGATTTTACGTTGACCCGGCTTGTTTACTGGACTGATCCCTACTTACTTCGTGATTTGGCTTGCCTATCGGATTGATTCCTGCTTTCCTCGTGATTTGGCTTACCTACTGGACTGATTCTTACTTATTTTTTGACTTGGCTTGTTTTTTGGACTGATTATTTGCTACAGTGGCATCTACACAAACCTCTCCATCTATGGTTAAAAGGCAGTGACGCCCTTTTTCATCTACTGAAAAAACGATGATCTTAAACATGTATAATACCTTTCTTGAAGCTACACCCAACGCATCGAATAACGATATTTTAAAAACTGTTGCATCAAGTATGGGTGTTCATTGAACATCAGTGCATAAAATAGTGAAAGAAAAGAACAACGTAGGTTTTCTTCGGTCACCCAGAAAAGTAAGACCTCGACCTACAGTTACAGAAAAGACTGACAGCTTTACGAAAAGTGAACTGAGGAGTACAGTCCACGTTTTTTTTTAGAAGAAATGAAATTCCAACTTTAGACAAAATACTAGAAGCAGTGAATACTGATGGTACACTAGGAAAATTCAAACGAACTTCATTGTATAAATTGTTGAGAAATATTGGTTTCAAATTTTCGAAAAGGTACCGTAATAGTATGCTGACTGAAAGAGATGACATATTATTTTGGCGAAGAAATTACTTACGCGCAATACGTGATGCAAGAAAGTCAGAGAACGTAATATATTATTTGGATGAAACATGGGTGAACGAAAGCCACACTACAAACAAGGCATGGATCGACACGACAGTTCAAAATGCAAGAAGTGCATTTTTAAATGGTCTTACTACTTGAAAATCCATCTGGTGAGTTTTATCATATTAATGTTTATTATTTTTGTTATAGGTAGCCTACCTACTAATTACTTCATACCAGGTATTTTTTATGATCTTTATGCAGGGCAATCTACTTCCGGATCGATCTGCTTATATTCCAAAAAAGAGATAGTGGTTGCTAGCGAAACGGCCAGAGAGGTAATTTCTGACCAAGACACTATTCAAGCCGAGGATCAAAGAGCTGAGTTATTTTATAGGCTTGTCCTAGAAAAACGAGACGGGATGTGAAGAAGTATCTTAACTTCTTATACCTAGTGTTACAAACTCTGTGTTGACATGACACATTCTGTCTACTGTCTCCTTTGATGTTTACCTGAAAAATGTCCTAAATATTCTTGTTTTATAAAATATACTGGTTATAACTTCATCAATCGGTTCGTTATTTATTAAAAAATACTTAGCTTTAATTGAATGTTGAAACATCAATCCTCACTTGGAATTATTAAACTTGGAAACAACTTTAGGTACTTCGCGAAAGCCGTCATGGCGGCACGGATTCGAAAGTTAGTTCGGACAGGATTCAGACTCTGGAGCTTCATTTTACCCTAGACTGTGTAATCATCAGTATGTTTTGGCGCAAAGAGTTTCTGAGTTACCACTCGTAAAATTATCATTCCTCGCGATCGTCGCGACTGGTATCATTATTTCGGCAAGACGTGACATAAAGTCCTATGACACCACCCGATTTATCGTGCACCTGCCCTGTTACCAGGGACAGCGTAGTGTAAGAAAATACTGAGAGAGACTGTGTCCCGATTTGGTCCCGCTCTCCATACTTCCTAGACAGATAGGTACCCGTTAACCCTTTACCGCATGGATTTTTGAAAGCCTTTGGGAAAAATATATGTAATTAAAGGGCATATATAGGGCCCCAAAAAATATTCAAAAAATATAGAAGACCATTTAAAAAAGATATATAGGTAAAAAATGTTCCAAATATGGAACGCCATGCGTTCCAGTTCTTTAACTCAGACGTTCCATATTTGGCACAACATGTGGTGAGATCTAATTATGTATAATTGAAATGCAGGTTTTTTTTAAATAAAAGAATTGAAGTGTAGCTATGCATAAGTATTTAATTTAAAAAAATTGTGTGTGAAAGTTTTTAAAACAGTTGCGATCCTTGTTGAAACAAAGATAACAACCACACTTTTCGCACATCACGTATAAACATAATTATATAATATACTCAGAGCGTCTAAAAATAATCACGTATAAACATAATTTTATAATATACTCAGGGCGTTTATCTGATCTCCCGATTATATAGTTTAAGCGCATATAGTTCCATATTTAGTACTAAAGTTTATTAAAAAATTACCTAAAAGTATAAGAGTATCTTTATCTAAAGCTGCATAATGCTCCGCATTTGGTACTGTTAAACTAATGCAGACTGAAGTGCATAAAGTTCCATATTCGGAACTACAAAAACATAACTACATAGTGTTCCAAATTGGGAACATTTAAAAAATGATATTTAATACATGTTATGGTTTGAACTTACTTCTTTTGCAGTAAAAAATCTTTGGTTCCATTGTTCTATCATGTGAATCACTATTTTTCCTCAGATATTGTGAAAAAAACAATAAAAAATCTAATTGAAAACCTGCTAATTTTCAATCTGTCAAATTTTGGCAACCGACTGACAATCTGTCGATTTTAAGTTCCTAACCGTCTTTATAGAGGCACCACTGGCACATATTTAGGTGAGTTACACTTCCTACATACGAATTAGTTCCAAGAAAAGATCGTAGATGCCGCTGGCAGTAATATATTACACCAAAAGCTGAGTGTTCCAAATTTGTCCGGTATGTGGTAAAGGGTTAAACAAGAATACGCCATTAGGACCGTCCAAAGGTTCCCCAGAGTTCCCAGAGGTCTATGCAGCGTTCTCTTACTAGTCTGTGGGTCACACCCACAGACAAACTAGTTCCAGTGTGACTCAATCACTGACCTCCATAACGGAGTTTTGGCGGGAACGTCTTAGTAACGTGTTGCTGCTTTGTTTTATTTTCCTAAACTTGTGTTATTTTGAACATTAATGCTATAAAAATGGTGGTGTTTTATTCATTAAGTGTTCGATAAAGTGCGTGAGTGTGGGCAAGTGAAATAAAGCAGTAAAACGTGTGATTTTACGTTGTCGGCAAATCTCCATAGAAGCTTCTAGTAAAGTCGCCACCACTTTACTGAAGCAGGACTGGACTTATAAATTGACTGTATACGTGACTTAGATTGTAACTAGAACATTTACAACTTGTTTTATTCAAGAAACATAAAAAAATCCTAATACTTGACACTGGCAAATGCTTTAATGCGGGTCCAATACAAAAAAGAAGAAGAAGAAGACCTCCATAACTGTAGGTATATATGGAAGTCAGTGGACTCAATACAGTTTTCAAATATATAACATGGATGATGGGAGTTTCGGCGGGAACGTCTTAGTAACGTGTTGTTGCTTTGTTCTATTTTCCTATACTTGTGTTATTTTGAACATTAATGCTATAAAAATGGTGGTGTTTTATTCATTAAGTGTTCGATAAAGTGTGTGAGTCTGGGCAAGTGAAATAAAGCAGTAAAACGTGTGATTTTACGTTGTCGGCATAACTCCATAGAAGCTTCTAATATAGTCGCCAACACTTTACTGAAGCAGGACTCGACGTATAAATTGACTGTATACGTGACTTAGATTGTAACTAGAACATTTACAACTTGTTTTATTCAAGAAACTTGAAAAAAAACCTAATACTTGACACTTGCAAATGCTTTAATGCGGGTCAAATACAAAAAAGGAGTTTTGGCGGGAACGTCTTAATAACGTGTTGTTGCTTTGTTTTATTTTCCTAAACTTGTGTTATTTTGAACATTAATGCTATAAAAATTGTGGTGTTTTATTCATTAAGTGTTCGATAAAGTGCGTGAGTCTGGGCAAGTGAAATAAAGCAGTAAAACGTGTGATTTTACGTTGTCGGCATAACTCCATAGAAGCTTCTAGTAAAGTCGCCACCACTTTACTGAAGCAGGACTCGACTTATAAATTGACTGTATACGTGACTTAGATTGTGACTAGAACATTTACAACTTGTTTAATTCAAGAAACTTGAAAAAATCCTAAAACTTGACACTGGCAAATGCTTTAATGCGGGTCCAATACAAAAAAGAAGAAGAACATGGATGATAATGTGATTGTCATTTTGTCAGTGTATGTAAATGTCATCCATGACATGGCAATCAAATTATCCTCAAGAGTTTTGGCGGGAACGTCATAGAAACATGTCGTTGCTCTGTTTTTTTTCCTAAACTTGTGTTATTTTGAATAATTAATGCGATAAAAATGGTGGTGTTTTATTCATTACGTGTTCGATCAAGTGCGTGAGTGTGGGAGCAAATGAAATAAAGCAGTGAAACGTGTCATTTTACGTTGTCGGCAAAACTCCATTGAAGCTACAAGTGAAGTCGCCATCGCTTTACTGAGAATTGAGATGAAATTAAATCAGACGAGGCTTTAAGGTCAAATGACCTTTGCCTGCCAGTACACAATGTACGGCGAAGGAAAAAAAAAGTATAACCTCAAGACCTCAATATATCAATTATCAAAAAGAATTGTTTTCTCCTTTGTTTAGTATTTAGTTAATTTGTGATAGCAATTGTTCACTAATTTAATGCTATTAATATGACTATTTGAAATGTTGGTTGTACTAAAAACTTCATAATACCGAACTGATTTCTATTTACCTACCTGTTTATCTCGCTCTGTTTATACCTAAAATGAATAAATTTCTAGCCATATTTAGTGTGAGAAGATTGCTAGAGATTCGTACGATATCAACAAGGTTAACTGCCGACGGCAAAGAAGTTCCTAAAAGAAAACAATACGAGAACAGGATAACTTTAATAGGTACAGATAAATCAGTCAGTATCACTGATTTGAAAAACGCCGAGAATCTATCCTTAAGGCGAGAGTTGAAATTAGTCAAAGTACAAGACGTTGATGCAAAAACTAGGAGACCAGTTTACAAGTGAGTGTACATTTTGTTACTATAAAATTTTACAGAATTGTTCTTAAACCTTACATAACCCTTTGGTCTCCTACTGGTAGCTCTCAATGCCCAAGCCCAGAGTTAAAGAAACTAAAAAAAGACATTAAAATACAATTATTATAATCATTATCAGGCCAGCATTACATTTTACCATCCAATACCTAACCCTCTAATACCCTCATGTTTTTTGGAGATTTTTGGTTGGGAGGGCCCATCTAACCTAACCATGGTCAAATCAAACAGCCTCGTGGTATTTAATGCTCTGTTTTACTCCACAAGGAAAAATAGGGGTGATTGTATGTATGTATCAACAATGTATTTTTGTTTCAAGGTTGATGACAAATGCTGAATATCATTCCGAAGAGCTTGAAAGAAGGAAAGAAAAACAGGCTGCTCGACAGAACAGTATTGTGAAAGGAGAAAAATTACTCACATTGTCAACAAAAATTGGAGAGCATGATTTGATGACTGCTGTACGGAAAATGATCAAACTTGTAGAAAAACAATATGAAGTTAGGGTTATTGTTACTGCTGAAGGAGCAGAGGCTTCAAACAAATCGGTATGTTTTGTTGAATTACTATCCACTGAATCCATATTCAAGGGAAATTATCAGAGTGCTTTGTTTAGTCTAGCTGTGTATGATGTTCTCTACAAATTCAGTGTTTTTCATTTGAGACCTATCTTTAAGGATATATTAGAATCCTGGTTATCTATAAAATTAGAATTAGTTGATGATGTATGTTGTATGCTTAGTTTCTTTGATTGCTACCTAAAAAAAATAAAGTTTGATGAATTGGTGTTTTAGTGATGTTGTGATTATTTATACAGTTGTTGACTATATTGAATCACTGTTATTTATTCCAATATTAATGTTTCTCAATATTTCTGTTAAACAATTAAATGAAATATTAAAAAATTGGCCCAAAGAAACAAACTAGCTGCCAGATAAATAACTAGCGCTGCAATAAATAATTTATTTATTTATGCAAATGTATATTTTTTTTTTTTAATAAAAATAACCAGGAAATAATAATTTCATAATTCATACAAATTGAACATAATTTTCTGTTAAAATATCAAATTGGCTTTCAAAGTTTCAATTGAATCTAAATATGTATTTACATATTATATGTTAATTAAATATGCAAAACTTAAAGAAGTTACGAATCGATTTGAATTAATTTTATTTGAAAGTATATAGGTACCTATTTTAGATTGATTGATTGGTAGGAAAAGAAGTTTGCATTCATAGATACAACAAATAAATAATATTGGTGATCACCATCTAGCCCTAACTAAAGATTGTACTATGGGAACTAGATGGCTAATAGAATACATGTATACTTTTTTATATAGGTATATTATATTATGTTACAGAAAAAGTCATTAATCCAGTTATTATTTATACTAACCAGGCATTATACATAATATCTACTCAATTTAGTCCAAGTGATAATTGACAAAGAATTAATCACTCTAACCTAGCTATTTTATATAATATCTTTGAAGACTTGGATAAAGTAATAAATCAAGCAAAGTATGAGTTTCACTCGCATACTGAGGCTTCTTTACCTACTCCTATGCATGGCACACAAACACAAACCAGGGCTAATTGCTCAGTAAAATGTGCTTTATATCTAAGAATATTTAAATACTTAATGTTTTTCGTTGAAATGACAAATATCTGTACTCAGCAATATTGGTTCATATTCTTGATGATTGATATTGCACAGGAATGGAATTCTTTGCCACCATCTCTGTTTCCTGAGCGCTACAATCTTGGAATTTTCAAGGCTAGAGTGAGACTAGAGGAAACGGAATGAGATTGAGAAGGGGAAGTGAGGAGAGGGAAATCGAACCGTATTTAGTACTTTAACTAACTTTTACCTGATATTATGAATAATATCCAGATAAAGTGTTTAATTCATTACATTATCTAGACAATTTAGTAATTATCTATAATGACCAGTCATTATGTATAATCACTAATTAATCACTATAACTTTAACATATATACATACAATACATAGAAACACCCAGGCACATAACAAACATCCATGCCCATGCCCATGGAATGAACCCACAACATATAGCTTAGCAGGCAGACATAAACAAATAAAATTAAAGTTAAGTTAACATTGAATGTCAAGAGCATATCAAATAAGCCCTATTACAAATTAAAATAAATAGTTTTAAAATTTACTAACTTAGTTATTACTACCTACTTACTAAATAATAACCATACTTAGATAGATCCCTTTGAAACTTATTTTTTTATGTTTTATTTATTGATAGATGACAAATTATTTTCTCCTTGCTTTTCTGACATTTTTTCAGTTCATTTATTCCCCTTCCCTTCCCTACTCCTAGAGTGTTTTCACTGTAACCTTACCCATAACATTTTACTGTTTCAGGAAAGCATTTATTCAATTATAGAGAAGAATGTCAAGACAGCAGCTAAACTGGTGCAAAAAAGGAGTAAAGGTAACACTTTAAGATTCCAACTATTGCCTTTGAGGGAGAGTAGCTCTCAAATTGGTACTGATCAGGAATCTAGTGGAAATGATAAAGATCGGGGGCCGCTATGACTAGCCGTTCTTATACTACTTATACTATCTGTGAAGTATGCTATTTTAAAAAGGTATTATTTATCTAATAATGAAACGGCTAAAGATGATGTAGACAAAATAGATTCTAGGTCGGCAATCAGACACCAGATTTTAAAGTACTTGTTATTTTGGAAAGTGTAATCATATTTTGCAAAATGTTTATATTTTATTAATATTGACCAACATATTTATTTATATTTGAAACATATTAAATAGAAAGGAATTATGTATCAGTACACATTTTAACAAAAAATATCAATTTCAAACTGTATGGCATATTGGTGTGACAGACCACAGTATAATCAAGCACAAGTCTGATCATGTGAGAACTGCTTCTTGGTGAAGTGGCTAAGTATCAGCTGGAAGCTTAAGAGTTGACTGGCCTGCTATAAGATTCATCTTTGGCTATAACAGACTCACATACACTACGACCCAGATCCCATTAAAATGCCACAATTCTTAGACTATTATTTTGGTCCACATTCTTGATGCATACTACACTGGAGTGAGACTCCCTGCCGCCTTCGTTGTTTCCATAAGGACTACAATCTTGGAATTTTCAAAGCATAAAGTTTTTTTTTAAAGAAAGCTTTTCCATAGGTGTGAAAAATTTCGCCAATACTACGCATTTTTCTACTACTCCTAAATGTTATCCAATTTCGATTCGCTTTCCATCAGGCGTGGGCGGAGGCGGTAGCCAAACGTAGATCTATTATATAATATATATAGTTGCAATCTAATGGCCATGTCTATGTGTACAGTTTGATTTTTATTATTTCTTTCATTCGGCATAGCCTTTTATTTTATGATTCTGACAATCAGATAAAAAAATAAATTATCGAAATCGGGTAAGGGTAGATTTTTTTATATGAAAGAGCGCGCGATGTTTTATAATAACTTAAAAAATCAAGCTTATTTTTTTTGCAAAGTACGAGTTTCACTCGCACACCGAGGCTTCCGTACTCCCATGCAACATATGAATACAGAAAACAGGGCTAATTAGCAAAATGTGTTATAAATCTATGAATATTTTAATTACACATATTTTCTATACAGTAGAAATATCCTGAAATGGTAGGTTTATCTAAAGAAAATATTGACAATGCGCCATCTAGCGGACTTTGATAAAACAAGGTGATTGTGTGGCGTGCGCCATTACATACCTAAAGTAAAAATATTATATCGACGTAGACGTGTGTGGACGTCAACGTGAATTAATTTGCTGCAGTTTTAAAATGACAAAAAATTAATATATTAGTTTGTTATTTAATTATTATTTGTTGATTTACATCAAAGTGAACCCATTATCTTATCAATTTTGAGACTTTTATCTATTACCGTTCGAAAGATAAAGCCGTTTAGGACAGACAGACAGACAGATACCGTAGCCTCACCCTTAGTATGGTGGATTACTTATATTACTGTATTTACTATTTCGTTAAAAAAAGTCATACCTATTTATCTCAGTAGTTAGATTGTTATAACAAAAGTCAATAAATATAATCATATCGTATGAATATGCTATAAAAAGTTTGGGATTGACGTTTGAAGTCTTTACCAGTGAGAAGCCTTAAATGATTTTTTAGATTTCCATGTATTTCTAACATGTTTAAAAATAAAATTATATATATATAATAGCATGATACAAAGAACTACCTAGAATATATTTAGTTTTTAAATATAAATAATTTATTTTTCGCCACTGAGTAGTTTGTAAGTTATTTAGTTAAATAAAAATGAGATACACTTTGGTTTGATAAATATTGATTTTTATTTGGCAAACAAAATTCTTACATAATAGTAATCGTTTAGTCAGTCGCAATTATTACTACTTACATGCTCATATGGGAATATTTATCTTGGCGAATATTTACAAAATGACGTACTTGTTATGAGAATTGTGCAGTATGTGCAGTGGGCATTTTTTATGAACTTAACTGTTTTCCACTTTTAAGCGTTACACGATTTCGATGATTTCATGCGGTTGTAGACATAAAAAGTACCATCTTAATTTATGTTCTTTTTAATACACACACTTTTTTTTTTACACTTGAACTAAAATAAAAAGAGCAAAAATATCATTATATAGTATATATTATAGAAATCAGTTTTTTTCGCACTGCTAATTCTATTAATAAATATATACAAAATTTGTGAAATCATAATTTGGAATTTAGAAATACACAAATACAAGAGTCATTTTGTAATGTCTTGAACATTACTAAACTAATTAAATAAATCTACAGAACCACCTATGAAATAACTAATTCATCTACATTTTATTTAATACAAACTTTTCTATCCTAGGGTCTGAATACATGATATCATACTTCAAGGTGTCACTGATATTACTAACACTATAGACCAATATATATTGATCTATGCTAACATATAAATTACCATTATTTTATTCAGTTGAAATTATCACAGATGTTTTGGAGATCTTTCATTCTTATATGGTAGGAGAAATATTGTTATAAATTACACACATCTTATAAAAATATGTTATTTATGTTTTATCTATTATGACGATTCACAAATGGGACAATGAAATGTATGATTTATGTTACGATACTTAAATTATGGATATCTGCACAATAATGGCTATAATCGAATTAACTTAATGAATCACATTACAACATGACTAAAACATTGCTCATAGTGAGGAATATGCATTGACAGTTTGTAGTTGCTTCACTAATATAATGATATAAATAAATAATTATAAAACTCTGACTGCAAAATATTGTGTATGACACTAAACAATGATGAATCCTGTGTTTACCTATCTGTCATCTACTTAACAAAAACTTGCTGTCGGCCGATGAGCGCGTTGTGTCCATTATACGACCAGTAGGGAAATAAGTTCTTTACCTACTCTTCAAAGTCGGTTAGGACATTTCAGCAATTTATGTAGTTATATACTACCGGAAAACATCACCTTCTTGGTTAAAATATTTATATGTTTGCGATGATTTGGACAACATTTCGGAAACACGCGAAAGGTAGGTACTCTGTTAATTTAGTTTCGTATAGATTTCTGATCGAGTTCCGTAGGCGTTCTTTGTAAAACCGAAATTATTTCATCTCTCAATTGGTGGCGGTGGGCTAAAAAGACATCGCGTATTGTAGTTAAAAATGTGACTACTAATTCACATACCAATATCTGATATAATATATGATAATCAATAAGACCTCGTCTAGAGTGACTTTTCAGTGTCTAATGCGGGCGCGGGCGCGGAGACGAGAGTAACTGCGTTGTTATAGCAACTACATAGTCTACCTAGACCTATATTACATATATAGGTAGCTCGCTAGCGTAGCTCGTCAGTGAGACCAAACAGGGCGGATAGGAGCGGTATTTATTTTTACCGTGTTTTTAATTCATATCCTTCTTAAATGAGGGTTTTATCGCGCTCATGACAGCATCTTAGCTACGGACGAAAATGGTGCCGGCGCTTTCTTTTACTATAAATTTCACCCCCGTTTTTCTCTCCGCGTCGGGCTTTAAATCTTGACGAGGCCTAAGATTTTATTAGTATTCGTTAATTTTTCAAATGCGTGTTAAATTTTCATACGAATGTGATACTATATAATAGCTATAGCTTCATATACAGGAACTATTCTGGGTTTGCAGTCCTATATTTAAAGTAGCGGTTGTTTATGTGTAAACCACGTAAGCGTAGCGATCGCGATCTGCGTCCGCCATCGGCAGGTCAGTGTTGAGGGTGCGGCCCCACGTGATTAGGGGTGAGATTGTGCCCACCACGGGAGCAGCGCGAGCACTTTTGACGATTTCCTGAAACAAATAGAAAATATTATTTAATACAGATACATCTTTCCTCTAATACAGTGGACGTATTAGTGACGGTCGAAGGAATCTGTTGTATGCGGTTGGCATAAATAAAGCTTATCACCGTGGTGGTTATTGGGATAGGTGTATGCTCAGCAGTAGGCATGTGTCGGCTAATAAGAAGCGAAAATATATCTTGGAAAAGCTTTGTAGAGCTACAGCTAGTTTCTCTACTTTAACCATTTGATTTGTATGTGACTTTTGTCTGGAATGTAATATTAGTTCTGAATACCGTATTATTTTGATTATGATACCAGTGATTAAACTTCCATGCACTGAGGTAACCTGATGTAGGTAAACGAAAAACATGTAGTAAAGTATACAACTCAACGTCTAATTTGAATTAAATTAGTTACTTTTTAGTTTTCCATAATTCAGATATAAATACTTTTTTTAACTAATTTTCTGCTCACTCTGTCACACTATAGTACTCAAATCTTTTATTGCGTTAACTGCATCATCATTATTTTGTTGAAAATAAAAAATAAAAATGAAAACTTAGTTGATTCAAGTTTTGCCAACCAATTTATTAGTAGATAGCAATAATTAAGACCGCGTCACGTCCACATCCATATTTTATTTTCTGTGACGTCATTTAATGTATGAAACGCGGACTGCGAAGCCGCTTCGTTAGACACTCCCTTTGTTGAAATCTTATCAGTAATTTAGTAGATCAGAAGGAACACATTTACTAAGTACCTTTAAATGTGATATATACTGTCTAAATTACAACCCTCTGAGTGGTCGGATAAAAATGTCCTATTGCCCTAAATCTCTTTCATGTTTGTAATCAATTAGGCGATGAGTTGTCGCTTAAATTAAAATAATAACTAATTAAATATCGGGAATTTGCCCATACAAAAGGAGAAAATTTATTTCTACGCCGAAACATTTATCGGTATCGATTTTTTTATGATTGAATGGATCCAAGGGCGTCGCCAGCCAGGGGGGGGCAAGTTAATATTATGGGGCAGCTGCCCCCCTTTGCCCCCCTTGGCGACGCCCTTGAATGGATCCATGAACGGCTTGGCTTTTTTCAAATGTCGTTGTAACTTCGGTAACTTCAAAATTTAAAATTACAAAAAAAAACAGAAGCCCAACTATTCCAATTACAGTATATTAAAATATTAATCTTAGAAATCGGATTATGTTTAATTATGATTACAGGAAACCAGTATTCTCCTGTTGTATGAAAATATGGCAATTGCGCAACATTCCTCTTAAGAGAATCGATGCGACTGCAGTTTTAGTCCCAGTACATACCTACGCATTTGGAAAGTAGATAAGTTGTCGGAGGTTCTTGATTTTTATCTATAGGGTAATTGAATTACTAATAGCAGTAGTTTTGACTGCTAATCTTTTGGAAAAAAAACATTTCAAAAATAGCCATGTACAATGCTTGACACGGAGACAAAGGTACCCACGTTGACAATATTTGTGTAGCAATAGTGTAAATGCTCATTGCGTTTGTGTGTGTGCTCGACGGAGTAAGCGGGCGCCACTCACAACAAACAAACACGACACTAACACAAGTAAAGGCAGCACGCGATTGTAACTTACAAAATTTATATCAATCTGTTATTTTTAAGTTTAACAACCTCGTTTTTATATCAGTATTACTATTTTGCTAATGCCTTGTATATTATGTTAACGATAAGTTGTTAGTTATGAGACTGTTAATAAGCATGCAAAAAGCGTTAATATGAAGGTTAATACTCGCTGCTGTATTATTCTCTTTTTAACCCCCGACTCAAAAAGAGGGGTGTTATAATTTTTATGTATTATCTGTGAAATTGCGTCTGTCTTTGATATAGACTTTTGAAATAGTTTTATTTTCATTTGAAAGAGGATTTGATTGAGTGTTCTTAGTAATGTTTCATCAAAATCGGTGCAGCGGTTTGTTTTAAATCGGGGTTTTATAAGTATTCGGGAAATACATACATTTTAAATATAGTCAAGATGTAATAAGAGCCTTTTACCTACAAAGGCAAGTGTATATTAACTACAACAAAAGCAAACTTTATGTTGTATTTATCTAAACTAACAAAAAAAAACGGGTTTTCCGAGACCAATGAAGGTCGCAAAATATTCCAACCGTTCAAATGTAGGTACTTCCAGTTAATTGGCAGCGTATCCAGTGTGATAACAGAATTGCTACGTTGAACGATGAATTGATACCTAATGCTTTTTATCAGTTAGGCCAGAAAAGCTTCTACTTTAGTAAGTCGAATCTGGTCAGAGTCAAACCTACTGTTTTAACTGAAAAAAACGGTTTTTCAGTTAAGTCTTTCTGTGTTTCTAAATTCAAGTAGACAGCTGTGATTTAGAAGTATTATTATTTATATTTTCAGCTTTCTTTTGAATTATAGATTTACGAACAAGCGAAAAACAAAAATAATGTTCTTTCGGGTCAGATAGATTTAAGCATTGTTTGTACAGTCTGCAATTTTCAGATGTATACTCGTTATAGATTGTGAAAGTCCCCCTACCACATTGGTTACAGTGAATATCGGTCATATCTCTACAATTCGTGTAGATAGTTGCTTTTTGCTAATCTAAGGTCGTGATATGACCTGGTTCGTAGATATTAATACATAAATTTGTTGTCAGTGTCAAATTGAGGCAATAGATGTAAGCGAAAACACTTTGTCTGTAGTCTTGTAGTGGTGTGTTTCTTGTTGTGTTTCATTGAGGCATCATAACAAAATTTCATAACACCTGAATTAATATTTATCACATTTGGTACAAAAAATCTAATAATGAACTTGCCTGCAAAATTTAATAACAAGGTTGAGAATATTTTGACCTTGTTATTAAATTTTGCAGGCAAGTTCATTATTAGATTTTTTAGTTCATTACTTGATTTAGATTTTTTGTAACAATTTTTTCCCTCAAGAAAGTGAAAGTACTTACATTATTTCGATCAGTAAAAGTCTATAGTTTATTCTAAATTTTAAATATTGCTATGCCTATTATATTGTTAGGCTTAAATCAAAAAAGCTCGTTCTAATACGAAAATATTGTTATTTCAAGAATTCTAGAAGCATATCCTAATTCTAAAATATTAAAAGTACTGTTATTTTTTTAATCTAGAAAAGCCTATTTTTACCGACTACAAAAAGGAGGTTTATCAATTCAGCTGTATTTTGTTTATTTCTGCATAACTTCGTCATTTATAAAACGGTTTGAATATTTTTTTTTGTTTGAAAGGATAGGTATACTTCCAGATTGGTCCCATAGAAATCGCGCGACAAAATTGCATATTTTAAAGTAGGTTTTACAGTTTTTAAACTAGAATTATCATTAATTATGTCTTAGTGTAGTAAATGTAGGTAAGAGAATAAGCTAGCAGCGAATGTGACACACCATGTTACCCATGAGAGACGGCCGGCCGGCGCGCCGGCGGCGACACCAGCAGCGCCGGGCGCGCCCGTACCCGCGAGTGCGGCGGCCCACCTCGCGTCGCCGGCCGTGCGCACGCGCCGCTGTCGCACTCCCGGCGCCGGTGCCGGCGGGTTCGCTGATCGCACTGCTGCCGGTGCCTGCTTCCGCCGACCGGTCTGCTATTATGTGCGCTTCTAGGTCTTCCAGTGGGGATTCTGAACTGCTTAAAATACAAGTATACGTTTAGAAAACTCAATAACCCTAACACAAAAAATGGCTGAACCGATTTTGATGAAACAATAGCTAAGAACATTTGATAATTCTCTCTCAAACAAAAAAAAATAAACTAGATAAAAATCGGTCCAATTACTTGAGAGTGACGATGCCACAGACAGTCACAAAGATACACACGTCAAAATTATAACACCTCTCTTTTTGGATCGGGTCGAGGGTTAATAATTATGTATATATTTATTAGAAGGAAGAAACCAGTAAGTATGTCTGTTTTGTTCTAATAAATTTGAACCATGGCGCAAGGGTAGGTCAGACAGACATACAGACTGCATAGATATAGTAATAGCAAGTAATATATAGGCACCCACTACCACAAAATAAAAGAAATCTGCTAATATTTAGAGAAATATCCCATAAAATATTCATCAACCTAATGTTGATGAATTAGTGGTGTGGTGTTTAAAAAACAATGGAAAAAATACGTCATCCAAGTAACGTACATATTGAAATAGGTTGTTTCAGTTTTTTTTAAATATACGCAATCTTAGCTTGTTGCCTAGCCTGAATTAATGTGAAGTAAAAATAGTAGACTCACTATGCTCTGATAGAGCAGTACTCGCTGAGCTGGTCCAGGGTGCAGCCGATGACGCAGCACTCATCTGCGATGCCGAGCTGCCGTTTCCGCCGCGCTACTGCACCAGGCTGCTCTACTACTGAAACAAAACAATACCATGTAAAAACCGCAATATGCAACGAAGACTAGGTAAAAATAATCACATATTTTCTGGTGTCAATAAAAATACTTAAATCAATCATTTTCATTCCATATTTTTTCTTCAGATGTCATCAGTAGCATGAGTATCTATGCTTAAAGAATATTTATTAATTAGATTTCACCCGGATATCTATTTGCACATCATATCAAGCCTAAGGGTCAGCGCAGACAGGAATAATGCTCGCGCGGTCTCGGGCATTTTCTGACGACAGATCGCGCATGCTCGAGCAAGCGCGCGACCGCGCGAGCCTTCGCGAGTAAACTGTTTTGGGTTACCATTCTACCGAAACATGCCAGTTTCCGAGGAGTTGGGCATTCCACAGACTACTTGATACTGCAGCATCCGAATAAGGTTACCATGTCACGGAAATACACAGAAGTCCACCAAATTTCAAAGCAATCGGACAAGTAAAAGTTAAATTATACCTTCGTCGACTAGGAAATAAGCGTATGGTCTTCAAAGTTTTAGTAGGTACCTGATTTGTCGCTATATGCTCTGCTCGACACATTAAATAAACATTCATGAGATGCTACTATTTAGTAAATAACAATTTTGTTGTGTGTTTCATGTTGTCACAAAACTTATTTTTACTAGACTACTACGACAAGCTCTTATGCAATCGGATATTTTTTTAAATTCATGTGTATTCATTGTTGTCTCTCGACACTTCCATCTCGTTTGCATCTCAGTCATCTTTTGTAAGCAATCATGAATAAAATTTATTTACCTACTTGTTTCATTTATCTAAATCTGAAGCATTACTAATTTAGGTACTATTAATTATAGACATATCGATTGTATTTATAATTAAGTTTCTAGATATTTATAATTAATTATAACTATGTAATAATGGGTAGGTAGATATTTCCAGTCGGATCTCTGTGACCTTTAATATTATTGTTACATGATAACCCTTGTTACTTTGCGGATGTTATTAAACAAAGTTGACCAACGCTGGTATTTAAAGTTAGATTCCCATTTGTGATTTGATAGTATTTTATTACTATATTTATTACAAAAACAAAATATTCCATTGGTTCAGAAAAAAATAATCTAAGAATTATATCTTATACTAATTAATTATATATAGTAAAGTTCCATCCCTAAGTAGATCGAGACGTAAATTTCGTTTCGCATTTTGTACACATTTATCATAAAACATACTTATTTGTAATCAAATGAACCTTTCTTTTTATAGCAAATGGGACATTGTTGATACAGTGCAAAGTAAAAGATAAAAAATTAAAAATATATTTTTTATCAGGCAAGCTCCGGTTGTGTAGCCGGGGTCCAATTAATACAACAATGTCAACAGCAGTCAAAATATAATAAATAAATAAATACGTCACTCAGCAATCGAGCAATGGATTGATGATAATTAGGTATATGTAGTTTAGAAAATTGAAACACCTACTTCAATACGCAATTTTGTTCAGAAAACTAACTCCTGAACCGATTTTGATGAAATATCTATGGGATTAATCCGAAAGTAGGTAAGTATATCCTTTCAAACAATAAATATTTTTTCAAGTCGGTTTATAAATGACGGAGTTATGCGAGAACAAACAAAAAAAATACAGCCGAATTGTTAAACTTCTTCTTCTTGAAGTCGGTACCGAACCAATCTAATTAAAGACAGTTGAAAAAATGAAAAATGAAAATATTTTTTTATTTACAAAATAGTCGTGATCCGTCTCGACATCACTCCTATTGGCTAAGCGCGACTGTCGCGTCCTTTACAACTCTCACAATGATGTCCAGTATAATTTTAGTCACCGATGCAACCGAGTTAAATAAGTTATTTTAATTGTATTGCAATTACCGGCTACTTCCATGTTAGGAAGGCAAGGGAAATTAAATCAGTGGGACACAGTCAATGAAAATAAGGAAATATATGACATGTTAATTCTGGTATTTCCAATAGGCACCTAAATAAGGAAATCCAAATAGTTCATCGACGTTTAATACAGCAAAATATATATTCACTGTTGGCTACAGCACTTAAATAGGTACCTACCAACTCACTAGGCGTACTAAACTCTATTCGAAGAGAGAGAAAGCGGCAGTGAACCCAGTCCAGTGACAGCAAAGAAACAAAAATACAAATGCAATATTACCTGTGGGAACATCCCAGGAGGGGCTATTGTACGCGTGGCAGACCCGGGACATGAACTCGCTGAGCTGCCGGCCGCACAACTTCACCGTCGCCATGGAGGCCGCCTCGCCCAAGCCGCTCCACAGCATCACCACCAGCACCACGCGAACTATTCCATTGACCACCATCATTGCTGCTGAAATACAATTCATATTAATTAGAGACTGCTGAACCAGCGACAGAAGCACTAGGGAAAAAGATTTTCTTTCTTCCATGCAACGATTCAATTGTACTGCGAATCCTCTACTCGAGTGTCAGTTGTAATTGACGCAATATGTGACAACAAGGTTGCAGAAATGTTTGGCGAGTAGGGCACAACAAACACGTGCGGGAAAATGAGCAAAGATTCTATTTTTTCGTAGCTTTCAGTCGCAGGTCTCTATCGAAGAAGCAGCTAATCCTTTTCTTTTTTTTCTTTTCGGCCCCAACGGCCATCATTTCTACGTGCTATGTGCCCTGCCCACTGCCTATTCAACTTGTTAATCCACTGTGCTATTTAGGAGTCTTACGTATACGAATGTCTTCATTTCTGATTTGCTCTTGCAGAGAAACTTTGACCATAGCCCTCTCCATAACAAGCCATTGTAGACAATTTATTGAGTGTCCTTGATTGTTATGTGGAGCTTCGTGCCTATCAATTTACTTCTAGAGGTATACCTATTGTTTCACGAACGATTTACATGTCGTACCATTTCTAACGATACTAATTGTAAGAACTGTACAATGTGCAATAAATAAATAAATAAAATTGTTTTTTTTTTCAAATTGAACACAACTGTTTCTGTGCTAAATGTTTTCGAATGGCGTGTAATCGGAGCCGTGTAGACGCTTTTATACGAAGGGTGAAGTGTAATATGACACCAGGCACCGCCTATTTGATACAGGATATGTCCCTCAGAACACCTTTTCATTTCCTAAGTAAATTGCCGTTTTCATAAGAGATTATTAAGTAGCAGGTCCAAGGGCGTCGCCAGCCCATGGCCCATGGGGGGGAAGTTAATATTATGGAGGATGAGAAAAATATGAATTATAGGTACAGGTACAATTGCACGGCCTTAGGACTTTGGTTGCTTTGCAGTAGGCTACATTTTTTAAATCTCTAGGGAGGGGCAGCTGCCCCCTCTGCCCCCCTTGGCGACGGCCTTGAGCAGGTCTTAACACAAAAATAGACAGTCCTCTGTTTTGTTCACTTATCAGTAAAATAAAGTATGTTACATTGACTGAAGTGGATAAAACCGGTTTGCTTGCTTTCCGGGTTTAGATCTGCAGATTGGCAACATTGAAGGCGAGGGAAATAGCGTGGCAGTAGGGTTCAAACGCAAGGTTCTCTTATCAGCTGTCTATCAAAAAAACGTAAACTTTCAAACATATATATCACGAAAGGAAGACTTTCTAGTGCCTGACTCGCTAACTAATAATCGCATAGTCAAATAAATAGTAAACTATCCTAAAATTAAAAATTGTTGCAAGCACATGAATACGACGGAATACAATTAGTTTTCCGTACGCCTTATAAAATTACTAGCGGCGCCGGCTCGCGGTTTCAGTCGCATAGTGATGATGATGAAATATACATTAATTAATACTTACATACATATATAATTAATATTCGTCTAAGCTATCTTTACCAAATTTCAAAACATTAGGTTCAGCCGTTTATGACCGAAAAGGTAACAAGAGACAGCGTTATACTTTCACGTTTTTGATATTAGTTGGAATAATACCATTTTTACCTAAAAAGAGGTGAATTATAAGTTTGATGTGTGTATTTGTATATCTGGGTGTCAAACGGATGGACCGATTTTGATCTAGTTTTTTTGTTTGAAAGAGGATTTTATCGGGAGTGTTCTTAGCTGTTTCATCAAAATCGGTTTAGCCGTTTTTATTGGTCGGGGTTTTTGAGTTTTCGAAACGTATACCTTTACTTGGCATCAGGTGAGGTATGGTAAACTTAGTTTACCTACCCAAAGGTTGAAATGTGTGTTATGCACCGCGTGTAACTTTAATCTAAGTATGTATTGATCTGATATGTGTACAGCACACGAGGCGTAAGGTTTAAAGGTTATTCATCTCATTAAAATCTGTGAACCTGTTGGTAATTAAGTAATTAAATTCACGATGTTTACTGATGATGTAGTAGTTGTTATATAGAATTGTAAATAGTGTAATCTTCCAATAGATAAGCAAAGCTCTACCGCAACACACAAACTTCAAATATCGTGGACATTCGAGCGATGAATCAAAAACATAATAATGCTCAGCGGCAAATATTTTTTTACGTAGGTAATTTAAAAATAAGTACTTATGTATATTATTAAAAAAAAAAACAAAAACAAAAAAACTGCAGAAAAGCAGTTTTTGCAGGCTCTAACTTACGATTTTATTACGCTTGATACGCTGTTGAGTGTACGTTTTTGTGAGAAAGTACAAGAGGCTGAGTGGTTTCTTTTTTAATATTTTTGATAATTGTAATGTCTACTTGGAACACTATTAAGTATAGATAGATAGATGGACTCTTATTGTTCACATCATAAAAATAGCGGATCGTTTGTGCATAATTATACTTTAATCATCATCATCTTAGCCATAAGAAGTCCACTGCTGGACATAGGCCTCCCCCATGGATTTCTAAAAAGACCGATTGGAAGCGGCTTTCATCCAGCGTTTTCCCGCCATTTGTATCGATAGGTTATCTGTCAATCTCGTGGCTGGTCTTCCTACGCTGCGCTTGCCGGTGAAAGGTCTCCACTCGAGAACTTTTCGGCCATCAGTTCTATGTGCTATGTGCCCTGCCCACTGCCACTCCAACTTGCTAATCCGCTGTGCTATGTCGGTGATTTTAGTACGTCTATGGATCTTTATTTTTCATTAGATCTCGTAGAAAGATTCCGAGCATAGCCCTCTCCATAGCTCGTTGCGTGATCTTGATCATATACTTTCATAAATACTTGCATAAAATAAAAATAGGTGCTAAATTACGGACAGAAGGAAACTATAATGGTTCCTTGTAGTACGAAATCCTTGGAAAATTCAAAACTTTCTACAAATCATCTCAAATAATGAGAAACGTCTTAGAGGTACCTATTTTTTATCGACTTCAAAAAAAAGGAGATTATCATTTTGATAATTATGAATCGGTGCTAGGCCCTAAACAGTTACCTACAAAGTCCTAGACAGATACCGACCTCAAAAAATATTTGGTGTACGTAACTACCTACTTAGATAGTCGCCCAGTTTTGACTTAATTTTTCGGTATTACGTAAAAGTTGTTATTTCTCCCTTTTCAGTTAATTGGATTGTTTTGAAGTCAATATCTAAAAAAAATAAAAATGTTTTGGTTCATTGAAGTTTCCGTTATACATCCTCCAACTCGCACTCGTACACATAAACGTCGATGATTTCACTTCACCTTCCTTGTTCATAAAAATGCAAATCAGCTTCTTCCTTTGACTAAGTGCCATTAACATAGTGTAGGGTGGGTGCCGCATCGTTTTGTCCACATCATGCCATGATGACTGTTTGCATATTGCATCGGGACATTATTCTATTATAGGCGGTAGGTAGGTAGGTACGCCGCATCGTTTGATTCAGGACTCTGCTATTTATAGGTAGGTGGGTGTATGCCAGTGTCGGATTCACGCTAAGGTAATAAAGGCTGCAATGTGCTCAATATAAGCTACGTCTGTCTAGTCTGTTTTATTTTTAGCAGAGTACTCAAAAAAGAGGGCTATTTTTTATGAGCGTATGTATGTTTCTATATATGATCACCTACAGCGTAAACGGCTTGACCGATTTTGATGTGCGAGACTTCGTTAGATACGTCTTCACTCCCTGAGTATCTAGTTAGTAGTAGGGGATATATTCTCTACATCTACATCTTTCACAAAAATGAAAAAAATGCGTTTTTTGTAACCTCATTGATTTTATTAGAAATTTTCTAGGGAATGCGCATTTATACTCTTTTATACAACGATTTTACGCATACTTTCTTACAAAAAACGTACACTCAACAGCGTATCAAGCGTAATGAAATCGTAAGTTAGACTGCAAAAACTGCTTTTCTGCAGTCAGGTACTTTGTTTTTCTTTTTAGATACTTGTCTGATCTAGTCTCGGTTGTCAGTTCAATTTTAGAACTTGTTCTTTTTGCTGCGGGCCTGTATCATAGAAGTACTATTACTATGGTCTATATCCGGAATCTTTTTTTTAATTTACCGATTACTCGAAAACACGTGGACACGTTGTTTTTGTTTGAAAGGGAAATTATTATCAAAATCGGTTCAGTATTTTGATTTTTATGACAAAATAACTGGAAATATCAAAGTAAACGAATTGCGTATTTTGAAAACCTCCTCCTTTCTTGAAGTCGGTTGAAAAACCGACTTCAAGAAAGGAGGAGGTTATCAATTCGACTATTTTTTTTTTGTTTTGTTTTTGTTTTATTTTTGTTATCTCAGAACTTTTGACTGGATGAACCGATTTCTTTTTAGGGTTCCGTACCTCAATAGGAAAAAACGGAACCCTTATAGGATCACTTTGTTGTCCGTCTGTCCGTCCGTCCGGGTGTCAAGACCTTTATCTCGGGAACGCGTGAAGGTATCGAGTTGAAATTAAAACCATATACGCAAATCCATAGTATCTTGCTGCAGAAAGAAAAATAAAATTTCTCAGTTTTCGTAAAAAAAAGTTACAGCCGAATATGTCGTAAAAACGCACATTTCGACACTCACAGAGGAATCAAAACCTAAGTTCCCGTTGACCTAGTACTCTGAAATTTGGCAAGAAGCATTTTATTAGAGCACACATATAGGAAAAAATCCGAAAACTGGACATTTTTAATATTAATCACAAAAAATAGTGTCTCTATGCAAGGTATGAGGGCCCAAATTTTAAAGTGAATTAACCGTATCAGGTAGGGTATCATATGAAAGAACCTCATTAGCATAAGCTAAAACAGGTTTTTAACACATTCTACGCCCCCTGCAGACCCTTCACTTCAGCTGGGAACCAAAACTTTTTAGGCGAATTTTGATTAAGTATAGAGTGGCCGCGCAAAGTTGAACGTTGACTGCCTCAAACGCCGGTGGTTTACTGACTAACACAAAATGAACGGGAAGCTCGCTTGGATCCGAGTGGGAGGCGCCGCTACTATAGCCCCATCCCACTCGGATCCGAGTGGTAAGCAAAGAATGTGTAAAATATTTTTACGATGTATATTTTTCGGCTTATGAAGGAAAATATAAAAAAAATATATGATTTCCCCCTTTTATTTAGTTTGTACGGAACCCTCGGTGGGCGAGTCTGACTCGCACTTGTCCGTTTTTTTTTTTATTTAAAAGCTGGTGGTTCCCTTGTGGTCTCATTTCAATTTGGTCCAGTTCTGACAATGGCATCCATAAGAAGTCGGTTGCTTCATTTTTTTAAACTATAATTATTTAGTTTATTGAATGATTACTTGTAATTTATATACTTTAGATCTTTTTACATGACTTAACAAGTATAAGATTAGAAAACTCAATATCCCACGACAACAAAAAACGCCTGAACCGATTTAGATGAAACATTCAACTATGTCGCTATTAAAGGGCAGATCTGAATCGTATTTGGCAGAAACAATTCGCGAGATCTACCGACATCTGCTGCGTTTATGCCCCAAATCCTCACTCTTGATTCAGCTCTGTGAAGGAGTAGTAACTACGCGTGTCCTGCAACGTGATTACATGCTAGTAAATAGGTCTGCTAGTAGCTTGTGGCCCCCTTGATGCGATTTACTAACTGGGCCATTGTGAAGGCCTCGTTGTAACTATGTGCAAGTCGCCCCGCTCCAAACTCCGATGCAAAGATTCTACTAGTTTTTAACTTGCCAAACAAGTTTGTGCGTTTTGTGAGATTGTTTTTCTGTTTGTTTTGACTGGATTCTGTCAGCTTTTATTTTGACAATCTTACACGAAACCTATTTCTCATACCAGTTTCACTGGAAGTAGTCTGACCACAACTAACAGTGACTGTGGTCTTGTGGTTGAGCGCCCGCGTATCCATAAAAAAGTTGGGTACCATGACGAATATTAAATCCTTCCCTAATCTTATATACTTAAGGTATCGATTGGATCGGGTGCCTATTCATCATCATCATATCAGCCACAAGAAGTCCACTGCTGGGCATAGGCCGCTCATTGATTTCCAAAAATATCAGTTCGAAGTGGGTTGCATCGGATAGCGTCGCTTGTATGAGGAACATATTGATATGATATCGCATAATTTTTATGTTACAAATTTTTGCTTTAGAGGAAAATATTTTGGCATATCATATATTTTTGTATAAATAATCTTGCCCATTGCCCATCTTCACTTATGGAGCCGAAACATGACCGCTCTGTATGGATGCGCTATTAATTTGTACAATTATAAATTAAGATTTTAATTTTATGCGAACCAATAAGAACCCTATTAAATCATATACCGATCTATCAATCACAGCGTCTCATCCTCAAATCTCCGCAGAGCTAAACAAAATCTGTAGATAATGCGCATTAGAATGCACTCCTCTCACTCTCGTGGGTAGATCATGAGCGATGTGTTTATTCTCGCGCAAGTGACTTTGAATGCCGCATACACTTATTAGTGTCATGTTGCTGTTGATCTTTGAGAACTTGCGAGTAGTCTCTAGTCGGTCATACACTGGACGCGTGCGATTGTCTAGTTTCTCTTATGTCGTGCTATCGTAAAGTGCTGAGTTATTACTTATAACCTACTTAAAATAATATTGGACCACTGGAAATTGAAATATAAACCTGATATAACTTAATATCTGTATAACACCTTACTTATATTCGGAATGTTTCGTCCACAAAGTAATTGTTGAAAGTATTCGAAATCGCCGTTAAATTGCGTTGCACATGTACGTTGCACATTCTGTATTAAGTAACCGAATTTAATTACTACTTAAATTGAGTTGCTCAAAGCGCGCAACTATCTCCCTCGCGCATCATAACATATTTAAACATATAAAATCATTGAGTAGGTTTATTTGAAAATATACGCCTCCATTTTTTCGTCGGTTAAAAAGTGAGTCATGAATTTATTTATTTAGAAGGGAAAATATTGTTAAAAAGTTTATTCCAGATATCATTTATACTGGCGACGAAATATATTGTATATATTTTCTACTCCTCGGCCAATAAAAAAAATATCGAAGAACTTTTTTTAAATATTTCCCCTATCTAAATAAACAAATTCATGTGTCACTTCTAATATTCGCCAATGATTTTATATGCTTAAAAATGTTGTGTTGCTGTGCGATTTGAGCATATCCTTAAATTGAAACATTTACTTAGTTCATGATACTTTATTGACACTTATCAATATTCATAGTAAATACTCTTATTTATATGTAAACTTACATTAGTTTCGTTTCCAGCTGCCGATGTTGACTTATGCCTTAAACAGGGTTTAATAAAATATTATTACTGATTATTATGTAGAGTTTTTCAGGTCTCGTGGTAAGAAGGCCGGTGCGGTCGCGCACGAGAC
Source organism: Lycia hirtaria (assembly GCA_947563715.1). NCBI lineage: Eukaryota > Metazoa > Arthropoda > Insecta > Lepidoptera > Geometridae > Lycia > Lycia hirtaria. The sequence continues at coordinate 32,240,944 of OX387381.1, read as the reverse complement.
GCACACGCGACGCCTGCGTTTCGCCACACACTAGTCGGTAGTCGGTACAGTCTGTTATTACGGTTACGCGCTGCCGCCAGTCAACCAGTGCTTGCGTACTCGATTGAAAAATTACTAGTTCATTTTCAGAATGAGTCTTGCTTATGCTTTGTTTGGCTGCTGTTTTTTTGGGCGACCTTCTCGTACACGCTCGTAGACCGAAACGATCTGTCATCAAACTTAAGTACACCTACGATACGATACATTTCAGATACATATTTATGTATATTCCTGTGTATGTGTATGTGTAAAGAACATATAATAATATTATAGTGACAGTTGAGCTCAATTTAAAATTTTAGATGCTACCGTGTACTTATTTATTTACTCATTTTTATGTTTTGAACAAACGGGTTACTCACGTCTATTTTTGAACCGAATTCTCCGACTATAGTTTCAACCGCATACGGCGGTATTTTCAAAAGGAGCAGCGCACACGTCACTCCCGAAGGACGTTTCGTCTGGTACCTTTCTAATTCTTATTTATTTACTACTGATATTTACCTATTGATATTTTATAATTATCTCTTGTAACCGGAGATACTTGCACGATTTTGACGATCAATGAGACGTTGACAACTTAGGTATTCGCTAGGCAGGAGCTCAACCTCCAGCTTTATTATAAGACTAATCTTGAATTCTTACAAAATCCCTAAAGAAAAGTACTTTAAATTTTTAGGGTTCCGTACCTCAAAAGAAAAAAACGGAACCCTTATAGGATCACTTTGTTGTCCGTCTGTCCGTCTGTCTGTCTGTCCGTCTGTCCGGGTGTCAAGACCTTTATCTCGGGAACGCGTGAAGGTATCGTGTTGAAATTAAAACCATATACGCAGATCCAGAGTCTCTTGCTGCAGAAAGAAAAATCAAATTTCTCAGTTTTCGTAAAAAAAAGTAACAGCCGAATATGTCGTAAAAAACGTACATTTCGACACTCAAAAGGGAATCAAAACCTATGGGGTACTTCCCGTTGACCTAGAACTATGAAACTTGGCAAGAAGCATTGTGTTAGAGTACACATACCTATAGCAAAAGAGAAGTAGAGAGGAGAGTCTGACTCGCATTTGTCCGGTTTTTTTAGAATCATAACAGAATTCTCAAAAAAATAAATATTGATTTTTATGTAGACTCTTGCGACAAATAATAATGTAACAATAGTGTAAGTAAAGTGTAGTGATTTTTTTAGAATCATCTAAAGCAGGGTTTCTCAAACTTTTGGTTCCACGAACCCCTGTTAAAGTTTCCAGTTGACAGCGAACCCCTGAACTAACTAATCACTTTGAGAATTTGAGAAACCACTTTGAGAAACCCTGATCCAAAAGAAATTTATTTAGTTAAATTATGCAGCGCATTCTATGCATACTTTCTCGCGAAAACTACGCTTACCATTATTTCAATGAAAACAGTTACACTACAAGAACCACTCTTGAAAATACAGTCGGGTATTTTATAGATGCTTGTTGACGATCGTTTGTGTTATCGCAGTGTGGCGCCATGCAGTATCATTGTCATTCTCAGGTTATATATGTGTGTACCTATATATGTGTATAATAAATCTGAACATTATTACTACAGAACTATAGGTATTCATTAACGCACTATTATTATTAACGGTATTTACCGTAGTTCGTGTTAATTTTGAAAAATAATAAATATCGGGAGCTCAAAATTAACGCGAACCACGGTAAATATCCCGTTAACAATAATAGTGCTTTAATGAACGACCGTGATAGTTTAAAAAAGTGTATAGGTATTCAGAATTAATTTGAGTATGAGATGTACATATGTACGTAAATGCCACCGTATAATCATGGGGGGGGGGGTTAATATTATGGAGGATAACAAATATGAATTGTAGGTTCAGTCAAGAGCATGAAGCTTTGCGCTCTGCAGTCCTTATTTAATTGCTTTGTTAAATTCAAACGTTAGTTCCCATATTTCGTCGTGATAGTTCTTTATCCAAATATACTCTAGGTACGGCACTGAATTGTAAGAAGTTGTACATAAATCTTACTCCTAAATAATATTATAAAAGCGGAAGTAACTCTCTGTCTCTCCTATCTGTTTGTTACCTTTTCCCGATCAAAAGGTTGAACCAATCAGGTTACCCCAGACCGATGAAGGTCTAAAAATAATACCTACGTAAATATAGGTATGCTTAACTTATTTTAAATGCGTACTAAAAGATAATGCAAAGAACACAAATATACATATATTTATGTAAATGATCTGGTTATGTCTTGAAAATTAAGGCCCTACGTACTTATACTACCGGTTTTCCAATTTTAGACCTATTTTTTATTCTAGGTAATGTCCTATATTTTATCCTCGTAATATCCTATTTAGTTTCAAAATATTCCAACGGTAAAGCACCATCTGTATGTTTGTGTACAAACAAACAGGTAGTAGGTTTGAGGTCAGGACACGCGCTCAGGACTAAATGTTCGGTTAGAGGTCAAATCCCGACTCAAGGAGTTGTTGATTACTACCAGCTCTAGAGTAATCTATTGCATGATATTTTTCTAGACCTCGGTACCTATTTCGGAATGTACAATGTAGTTTTGTTTATTACCCGACTGTGTAAGTAGGAGGGTTATGTTTTTCGATTGTTCGTATGTATGTGGGTATATTATATGTATTTATGTATTTTTCTATATTATCGCCTATAGCCTAAACGGTATCAACCTTTGTTGTGCAAGGTTTCGTGAGATTCGTTTTCACTCCTTGAGTATCATAGGCTATATTTTTTTGTAATAATAATAATACAATATCTCTCAAAATAAAAAATAATGCGTTTTTCGTGACATCCAACGAACTTTTTCGTAATATACAAGTGATTTTACTAGAATGCGCATGTATGATCTTTTACAGCGATTTTACGCATACTTTCTCATAGATAAGTACACTCAACATCGTATGAAATCATAACTTAGACTTCTAAAAACTGTTTTTCTGTAGTCGGGTACTTTCTTTTTCATTTAATATAGATACCTGTTCTATACTTAAGTAAAATCGTGAAAATAAGTACTTGTCCTAAATTCTATCTACCTAGGTACCTAGTTAATAGCACATCACAACATTTTTAAACATATAAAATCATTGGTTAGGGATATCAGAAAAGTGAGAAATGAATTTGTAAGATAGAAGAAATGTCAACAAAAAAAATGTTTACATCGATCTTTTAAATTGAATAAAGAGTTGGAAAATATGCGGTTTTTACTACTCCGTCACTAGTTAAGTGATATCTGAATAAAACTTTTTTTTATATTTCTCATATCTAAATAAACAACTTCATTTTCCACTTTTCTGATATCCCTAACGAATGATTTTATTTGTTTAAAAATGTGATGGGTGAGAGAGATTGATGCGCGCGTTGATCACCAACTTAATCATATTAAGTACTGCCATAATCACTGGATTTTTTCCAATATTACCTTGCTCTTCATTTTTGTAGATTGGCATTAATTTGATTTGAAATTGAAACAAATTTTAGAGAATCAAAGAAAACGTCGAAACCTTCTGATCTATGGCCTCTGAGGTTAGATAATTTAGAACAGAAAGACCATTAAACGTCTATAAATTCCATCGCCTTTAAAATCGAATGCAAACAGAAATTTTGTCTATGTCTGTCGCCTCTGTCGGTTGTACCGACGGAACCGATTTCGATTTGCATTATTTGAAACAAACAGTGTATATAGTGTAAATGCACGGGTAACCACGTGCTCATCTACAGTTCATTAGACGGTTCGCTTAGTAACCAGACACGGTAGTCTCCAGGGGCAGACGATAGGTAACAAAAGATAATTTAAGAGTGCTGTGGGGTCAAGTGCACCGTCGTCGGGGCGCCCAATTGGCAAGTTGAGTGCGGTCAGTGGCTCGACTTCGCACGAGACTGCTCACCTTAGACTCTAATCTAATTGATCTACTAGACACGACTCGAATACAACGCTCAGATTTATTTCGCACGCCCGTTTGTCATCTAGTTTAATTTGGTTTCCGTACGTAGGTCATAAGGTTAACTAATAATAGATTCCTCTAGTTTTTTCGGCCTACGGGCGGTCTGGGGCCTGTCTGATGATAACTATTAGCATGTTTGGTGGAAGACGTTCTTATAGGTTTAGAATATACGGGAGTCCATCATTAAAGGTAGATGGTGATAGATCGAACGATGAATAGGATCGATTTGTGAAAGGATATGAACCCATTTTCTACAGGCCATCTGACCGGTTGTCAAGACCTTCTATCTCGGGAACGCGTGAAGCATGGGCGTAGCTATAGCTTTCTCATTTCCGGGGGTACAAATATTTATAAAAATATACTACTATTTGCCTCTTTATTTGCGCAGACTATACGCAGACGAGTACTAGTTTCTAAACGTTAATGTTTATATAATTATAATCTTTATATAATTATAAGTTATAAACATTTAAATACACGAAAATAACATTACTGACAAACGTATAACTGTAAATAAAGTGTAAAAGTAACGTCGGAACAATATTAATTCATATTACACTAGAGGTACCCTATGACTTCACCCGTTTTAACGAGCGCTCAGCATTTGCATGACTCAAGTAAACAAAAACATAGATAATAAGCATACGCGAGCGAAGCGAGCGCGAACATTTTAGTAATGATTTTATAGCAATATGATTTATTTCTCGTATTAGTGAGCCCGCAGTATTTCCATGACAAAATAGTACCCAATAATGCGCGAGCGAAGCGAGCGCGAAATTTAAAAAAAAAAATAAAATTAAATCTTGGAAATAATTTAATTCATTGATCGTGTTAGAAAGTGTCCCAGATGAACCAAACAACACAAATTTTATACCAAACAAGTATAAAAGTGTTTAAAAAAATTAAATATCCGACTGGATGAGTAAGACTGACTTACGCTATCAAAAAATATAAATATAACCATTTGAATGCATTGATTTCAAATTTAAACACGGCACTTTAAGAGTCTTGTTCGATCTTTTCGAAATTATTAACGCAAAAATATTTTTTTATGTAAAATTGGCTTGGATCGAATTGAATTTTTCATGGAATATTTGTGATTTTTTTAACGTAAGATAGATCTACGACTGATCTCCAACTCGCCTGATATTTAGCGATGTTATTTTCTACTTTTACGAACGAATATCTTTTTATAAGTTCATTCAGTCGTTTTATATCTTCAAAAATATGGGCATGCGCGAGCGATTGCTTCGCTTTGGCGCGCGAAAAATATAGAAGCAAATTAAGTAAACTTTAAAAAAGAGCAAGGATTTGTCATAATTGCCAGGATATTTTGGGGGAGGGTAGGTTGAACCCCTAAGCCCCCCCCCTGCTTACGGCCTTGTTCACAACTTGTCGGATTCGGAATCGGCCTGGAAACTATATCTCCTTCTCTCTCAATTTGTATAGATATGACAGAGATGGAGTTAGGGTTTCTTAAAAAGTATGTATATTAAAATAAAAATAAACGACAGCAGAAAAGCAGTTTTTTGCAGTCTAACTTACGATTTCGATACTTTTAGTACGCTGTTGAGTGTACGTTTTTTGTGAGAAAGTATGCGTAAAATTGCTGTAAAAGATTATAAACGCGCATTCTTTAGAATAATTCTAAAAAAACACTTGTTTATTACGAAATAGTGCGTTAGTGATTACGAAAGAACCTTTTATTTTTATTTTTGAAAGAGATGTAGGTATTATGATTACGAAAAATATAGCCTACTTATGACACTTTGGAAACGAAGACGACTGTAATAACACATCAACCTCGCGCATCCGGACCCCCTGGACCCCCCCCCCCCCCCCCCCTTATATACGCCCATGGCGTGAAGGTATTAAAATTTTATAAATTCCACGAACATAAATAAAGGCTTGTAATAAAATGATAAACGTAAACATTCAAATCTTTGGCAGAGGATCGTTAATGAAATGGTTAGATCTTATGAACTTCATTATTTCGTGTCAGTAATTAAGTATTTACTTGTAAAGTACTTAGGTAGTGTAGGTAGGTACTTTAATTAATAAATGAGTATCATTGAGGGAGAGGGAAACAAAGGTCACTTGTGCCTTTTGGACTGGATTTATTTTGAGAACTGGTAAAAGCCTAGACGTATTTAAAGTTAAGTAGTTAGCTTTTAGCAAACCCACTGTGTTATTTAAGGTGTAAAAATGATACGATTACTGTTTACGGGCAACCAGTTGGTTCGACCTGTCGCTGTTTTCTTTCTAGACGTATTTTAGTTGTAGGGGTCAAGAGTTGGTCAAACGCACGTCAACAACTGTCAGAGTTCGTAGAGTGACCGGTTTCGACCCCAATTTAAAGATGACCTGACAAAGTTCAAATACCTACAATCTCGCGATCGCAAACAAACAATTTAAAGTATGGATGGTTCCTGCTGTCTGTCTGTCTATCATACATTTAAAAACTCCTAAAATGGCCGAAATTAATCTTTAAGTACCTATACACTTTCCTAAAATTAGAAAATCGTCTTAGATTTGCTAGTTACAGATTTACTTTAGTCGGCCCTTTTTTACCAACTTGCCAGTTCATACTCACCCTTTCTCACCATATGTATAAAACTCTATCGTCAACCTTCAATCATCTATTCTCTCCATATGCCCGAACCTCTAATCACCCTTTTAAAAACAAATAATTGAATTTTGATAATTTCTTACCGCGCAGCTATATATGTGGATATTTGTATCTAGACAAAACAAATATGTCTAGTCCTAAATATTTTCCAACTATTATTAAGACCATGAATGACTAAGTAAGTATATTAATTTCATTGTAAGTTAAAGTTTAAGGCAATTAATTTGAAAAATGATTAAAACAAATAAAATCACACATGGTTCCAATCACATATATTTTTTACTTTTTCATACCAGAGGCAGACAAAACTGCAGGTGTAACAGGCTTGCCAAGAAAATACCCATATACCTACTTTTTGTACAGAAATCAGCTCTCTCCAGTTGTGTAGGAAAATATGCATTGTAGGAAATGACTTTCTCATCGACACTATCAAAGATTGTAGATATTGGGGAAAACGATTCTGAACGATGTAATTATAGCTAAAATAACTGAAAAACCCGACTTCAAAATACCTACGCAATTTCGTTTACTTAGATTACATATTTTTTCAGATACTTTTTTATTTTAATAACCAAAATACTGACCACCTCTGAAGTATGACCTACCAAACAAAAAAATATCATCAAAATCCATTCATAATTTGCAAAGTAACATATAAAAAAGAAATATACGGTCGAATTGAGAGAGTTCTCCTTTTTGAAGTCGGTTAAATAGCTAAGGTTAGTAAGATCGTAATTTGCTATTGGGTGCTAAGTTTCACCCCCAACCACCTTGGAGCCAGGACCTCCTCTATAACTTAAAAAACCAAGGGCACCTAATATTCTTTTGGCAGGTTGCACTGTACCCTATAATATGCGGTCTTCTGTCTCTTGACATTGAACTCTGAACTCTGAGCGTGAGATCGTGATAGTCAGGTGCATGCTCGTTATCTCCCTCAGCTAATTGTTTACATTTGATTACTTCTCGCACTTTTATCTATGCAAATGACATATCATCATACAAATTGCATGTATAACTTGTTCCCACGAAATATTAAAGGTCACATACATGCATAGCATATATATTTTCTTAACGTCTAGCCTCTTAAGGGCCTGTGCGAATAAAGCTCGATATCTCGCTCAAGCGTTTCCACAATTTTAGTGATATAAATTGCTTGATTTTACTTAATGTACTTATTACTTACAAATTTGTATGTCATCATCATCATTTCAGCCACAAGAAGTCGTAAGAAAACCTTTAGTTTTTAAATAGATACCACTGCAGAGCAGTCTCCCCCTATTTCCTTCCATTCCTTACTTCCTTACTAAGACATTTCTTACGTTTTATTATTATTTGCGATCAATCTCGGATGGAACTTTATATGATACATAATATATGTGCGTTCAATCTACATATTATGTTCAATGTATGTTATATTATTCTTGAGGTTCTTTACATACAGATCTGTAGTAGGTACATGTAGCCAAATTGTATTTTAAAATGTGGTATTTTTATTAATCACGTATTTTTAGTACACATCAGAAAATGTATACGATGTTCCAGTAGGTAAGTATATAGAATTCGATATTTTTCGACTTTTACTTTGCTGTAAAATTGTGTTTGTAAGAAGCACTACCGATGTAAATAAACAATAAACTGAAATGTCTCAGTAGTCGACTTCCATTCTTAACGTCCCGATTTCTCGTTTAGATACCTACGTAATAAAAAGTAGAAGTTATGCGCCTGGTTTGACTGGAGTCGAAACCATAGCAAAAAGCCTTGCTTCAAATGCGAAACTGGCTCGATTCACCGGCATTTCTGAGTGTTCAAGTGTGTTGAATGATTTCTAATTGAAACTAGCTTTACGAAAGCGTCGTGTAACAACTAACATACCTATCTAATAGGAATTTTATCGACAGCTTCAATAAATAGCAGGGAAGCTACTAGTAGGTATGTAGTAGGTACTTACTTAAACTTATGTGATGTAATTTTATCGTGTATCGTGTCATCATCATTAATCGTTAATATGTTTCTACATTAATAAATAATAATAGGTAATACATATTTGGTGGACATTTCACACATCATCAAGCCTAAACTAAGTAAAGCTTGTACTATGGAAACTAGATGGCTGATAGTATACATGATGGGTGATAGTATCCTTTGTTTTGTAAATACATACTTAAGATATATAGAAAGAACCAGACACAGAACAAACATCACAAAATGTTTGTCCTGGATGAGGATCGAACCCACGACCTACAGCTTTGCAGGCAAACATAGCATAGTATACTACCAAGTACCAACTGAGCTGCGAGACCAGTCATTGGTGTATGTATCCACACAATTCTCCTAGTTAGTCCTTGAAAAGCAAAACTTTCACGAGCCAAATGAACCACAAAACAGCAAAAAAAAAGTTTTTTTAAAATCATTTTTGTGTATTGATTTGATTCATTGATGTTAGCGAGTCCTAGGTTATTTTGTGGCTTATATAAACAAAAAAATTGACGATAATTAATGCACGAGCAAAACGAACACCAACAATTTTGAATGTTTAAAAAAACATGGGTAGTGATTTGATTATTTGCTCGAATTAGTGAGGTCTCGACACTTTCATGGCCCAGATAAATAAAAAAAAAGCAATAATAATATACGAGCGAAACGAGCGCGAAAAAAATATGTTTTTATTTTTATCGAATATTGGGTAGGTATTCATATCCTATTTTAGGGTCAAAACATATAATCATTAATAATTCGGGAGTGAATGCATGTTTTTTGTTAAATTTATCCAATTTAATATAATATAATAAATTACCCATGCACAGAATAGTACGTGTCACCCTGCCTATGAATCCACCGGTGCAATCGATTTATCCGTCCTCTTCTTCAGAATTCTGATTTTCATTTACTTTTCTTTACATTTCTGGAGTTTAACTTTTTTTTTTTACAAAAAACTTGCTTTCTTTAAATGCGTTTCGCATTTTTTTTTATTTAAGCGTTGACACAACTAGCTACAAAACTATTTGATGGTTTGATCAGATCAACGTGATGTGTGGCTCTGTTCTGCCATAGCTAAAAGACCTCAGAAATTATACAATAGTACATAAAAAAGTTATTCTTATTCGACACAGTCAGATAAAGAAGAAACAAACAATTTTTTGTTGGGCGAGATCAGACAAAGGAAGCTGACAGAAAATTGGGATCTCTAATTTACAGAGAATTGTAATATAAAAAAATAAACTCACATAAAATGTTAGCAGTTATCTTCCCAGCAAAGGCAGGTTCGAAGATAATCACTTATTTATGGTGGCGCGTCGGTGCTCGCGACTTGAGTCGACGGTGGAGTGAACGAGGTGAGATGCGGCTGCGGAGCACGAGACTGGAACCAGCGTCAACACACACGGGTCGGTGTCGCGACTGGGGACCGTCCTGTGCATAAGCTGGGTGCGCGCGCGCCTGCTTGCGCGGACTCCGCTCCCGCGCCCTTTCGCGCGCTTATTATACAGCCACAAACTACTAGAGGATACTACGTATACAGCCAAATGGGCGGCGCGCGCGCACTCGTCGGCACGCCTCGCTCCGCGCGCCCCGCCCCGGCTACTTTCAGCCCTGAAATATTCCAACCCTCATAATTCTCTAATGCCCTGCATTAGAAATGACAAGCGAAGCGAAAATAATCTTCGCGATCGCCGCCTTCCGAGAGGAGTACCTGTTGGTAGTCTATGTAGATGTATTACAAAGCAGATCTTTTTTCTTGATACCCAATTTCCGTGAAATGTTTCACAAGCATTTTATTTTGTTTACCTACTTACGCTATTCTGTAGCTAAGTATTTTGTTTTATTATTTACAAGTATTCAAAGATGTGTAGGTGCATTTTTCCAATTAAATGAAATAAATAAAAATAAAAAAAACAATTATGAAAAATATATACATAACAAAGGTTACCAATAGTATCTTATTATAACTAAGCTTACTATCTGTCTGTCTATTCTACATTTGAAGGCTCTATATATTTGTGTCTCGACTGTCTCGACATTATTATTTGTAGCTTTTAGTAGGTAGATACCAACATCAATATTATATTTCCGTGTCAATAAAACCGTTTAACTCATTTTTTACCCTACTGCGTAAGAAGGAGGGTTATGTTTCTCGAGTATATGTATTAAAAATGCGTTTTTTTCGTAACTTCGAACAAACTTTTTGTAATAAACAAGTGATTTTATTAGTTTGCATTATTTATGTGTAAAATCGCTTTTACGCATTTTTATGTGTAAAAGCGATGTTACATATATTTTCTTACAAAAAACGTACACTCAACTGTATACCAAGCTTCATCATCATCATCATCAGCCTACTTTAGTCCACTGCCGGACATAGGCGGGCCAAAATTTTATTTTGGGTACAATAGTTGGTAACAAATATGATTTTATTGGTAAATAGCTAAATTATAAAATAAAATAGTAGTCGGCAGCTACCTAATACTAAACTCCTTGTAGGAACACGGTCAATTTCAAGTTAAATACTATATTTATTTGTAAATTATGATAATTCAGTTGTTTTTCTAAGTAACGCAGTTGTTTTTAGGGTTCCGTATCTCAAAAGGAAAAACGGAACCAAAACTTATACTATCACTTTGTTGTCCGTCTGTCCTTCTGTCTGTCTGTCTGTCTGTCTGTCCGTCCGTACGGGTGTCAAGACCTTTATCTCGAGAACGCGTGAAGATATCGAGTTGTAACGCAGATCCATAGTATCATGCTGCAGAAAGAAAAAAATATCTCAGTTTTCGTAAAAAGAAGTTACGGCCGAATATGTCTTAAAAACGCACCTTTCGACACTCACAAGGGAATCAAAACCTATGGGGTACTTCCCGTTGAACTAGCTAGAACTATGAAATTTGGCAAGAAGCATTGTGTTAGAGTACCTACACATATAGGAAAAAATACGAAAATTGGACATTTTTAATTTAATCACATAAAAATAGTGTCTTTATGCAAGGAATGAGGGTCCAAATTTTAAAGTGAATTAACCGTATCATGTGGGGTATCATATAAAAGAGCTTCATTAGCATAAGCTGAAACAGGTTTTAAAATAAGTATTTTTACGATGTATATTTTTCGGTTTATGAAGGAAAATATAAAAAAAAAAATATGATTTCCCCCTTTTATCTACTAGTTTGTACGGAACCTCCGGTGGGCGAATCTGACTCGCACTTGTTCAGTTTTTTTCATATAAAAATTGACTGTCCTTCTAGGCGAGTCGCATGACATAAACATAAATAGCATAAATTCTTCACAAGATCAATATACTTTAATATTTTGAGTATATGTATTACTCATGTGTCGTTGTTTGAAAGTTATTTAGACGCCAAGAAGTATTTCTTTTTTTACTAAATACTTTAAAAATAGAAAAACAATTTAGCAAAGTTCCCATTACCAAACAAATATAAACATACCCTGAGTTATAGAAAAGTGAACCTAAATAAAACTTTGCACATCTTATTTATAAGATCGTGTGAATTTAAATATGATGATAGTGCACGGGGTAATGAATCTGACCCAGTCAATCGTATGAGAGTCACTGGAACAGGCGCGTGTGTTTATTGTGAGATCACTGCGTTACTGGCCAAGGACCATGAGTTTTCAAACTTTCATTTTAGTTTTTGTTAAACAATAATTATGAAATATTTTGATGACATTTCAATTTAAATACAATGTTTTTTCATTTAAGTACTAAGCACAGTTTTCCACAGTATTGTCATTAGACATTTGGTTTGGACATGTACGGCCTCACCGAAAAACGTTACTTAACTTTAAACATTGCTTAACATATTTTGTCAACTTCTCGCTGACACGTAATGACACTTGCGAAAAGAAGACAGAGAATTTAAGACGATGGTTAAATTTAAGTAACGTTTTTCGGTAAGGCCATTGGTTTGTACCAAGTATCAGTTTTTGTACCAAAAAAAGTCCGCGTTTTTAATAAGACGCGCGTTTTCCTAAATCTTAGGTAGTTTGTCTTAGGAACCCTGGGGACTCCTAAGACAAGATTTAGGTCAGGTTACCACAATCTCAATAGTAATCTTACTTTAATATTATTTTGACCTTTGTTTTGCTCACTCATGTTGGTGACTTTGATACGTCAACGGATCTCTTCATTTCTGATAAGATCTCGCAGACGCCCCGAGCATAGCACTCCCCATAGCTCCACCATCAAGTACCTACTAAGGCTAGTCTAGTTAGTAACTAAGTTGTTCCGGGAACCACATAGGTATATTATTTTTAGAAGATTTCTTTCTCTCTCCCTCTCTTTGAACTAAGCAACAAAGGATAACCATGTTTAGTTTATTCGTTAAATAAATTATAATATTATAATGATAACTTTGCAAGATCAACATAAGTACCTATAGCTCAAGGTAGCTAGGTACATATAGTTGGCAGGTGCTAGGAATATATCTATCTATATTAGTAGGTAAGTTGTGGTTAAATAGGGTTGCAAGTGCACTATCTGTACACAGTGAGGGTTCAGTGACAGTTCGTCGCCAAGTACTTGACTAGCTGACCGGTATCCCGGAGTCACTGCTCTCACTGACCAGTTATAATTATGCTGGATTCTTTACAATTCCCACTGCTCAATATAGATATTCTATTTCAGATCGAGGTGACAATTCAATGATGTATGGGCTTCTTTGAATCTGATGCTAATGAGAATTAATTGCTATGTAATTGTGTCAGTTATCGTGCTAGAGCAATTTAATTAATGTCATGATTGTGTTCCGTGGTTTCCTACTTTGTAGTTTGTTGCTAGATGCGATAAGCTGAATAGACTATTAGCTGCATAACAGGACTAGGCGACTGTAAATATATGATAAAAGCTGCTGATTACTGCAGAATGAGTACCTAGATGATAATATGTAATAAAATAACAAGCCATTTCATTTCTAGGAATCAATGCATAGACCAAACCGCTTATAATGTAAGGATGAAAATAGGCAATAATTTATAATAGGTATTATTCTTCAAGTTATATATCACAGGTATCTCTCTGTTATACCTACCCGTAATCGATGAATCTTTTCTTATTGGACATCAACAAAGGCAATGCGAGAAAGGAGGAAGAGATCTCATCGGCCACACCGTCACGTCGCTTACCATCAGGTGAGTTGGTGGTCAAACGTATTTGTGGTATTTGGTGTATAAAAGAGATGATGTAGATTTTTAGAAGGTTCCAAATTTTGTCTCTAGGGCCAGCGATTTAAACTGTACGTTGATGTCTGTTTGTCAGTAATTCAGAACTAATTTATAGATATAGATAAACAATAAAAAGTTTAGAAAAAAAAACCCGAAATAAAATAACGGCTGAACTGATTCTGTTGAAACATTGCTAAGAATTAACGCTCTCGATTATATCCTATTTCAAACAAAAAAGTTCCAATTGTTTGGAAGCTACGATGACATAGATACACAAATACACTATAGAACATATAATTTAAATTCAATTTTTTAGAGAATTATATAGGTATATCTACGGGAATCTACTTTCTAAATGAATTAAAAATTATAAATAAATATATTACCTACATAATTAATATTACTATTAACGCAATCCTGATAATCATAAATCTTCTACCTAGTATCTAGGTATACATAAAGGTCTGTAAAAGGTCAATAGGAACTGATTCAGAGTCCAAATGCCACTCAAGCAAAAGCGGCTTGGAGGCGGCGAGGAGGAAAATCTAGACTGTAATCTTTTGTGTGTGGTACCGATCTATTCAAGTATGATGTTATTTGATAGGACAGTGTGGCTGTCGTCTGCGAGGCTGATTGTCCGGCGCCAGTAGTTGGTAGCGATAGGTTTGAAAGCTGTCAAGGACTGCGGTCGCGACGGCGTAGGCGCCCCCAGACTACTGCTGGGGAATCTCTTTGTTATATTTATATAAGTTTTATCGGCCGTTCTATTATTAGATGTAACTGATTTGGAGCGGTCAGTTTTGGAGAGGAATATTTTAGGCGCATTTTTGTTCTATTTTTGAGAAGACCAGATATTGTCTTGCAAAAGTAGAAATTTCTATTTTAGGCACATTCACCTTCCTTTTTGACTACAATGTTGCTTGCCATCAAATGAAATTGAGGTCTAACGTTACGTATTTTTTCAGTAATAAATCGTACTTCGGAAAAACTACGATCTATGTTGAAAAATTACGTAGGTACTAACTTTTGACAAAATTGAACAAATGAAGATGAGCCTCTACTTTCAAGGATAGTTCGGATTTCAGATCTGTTCAGATTTAAACTGAGACCTTCAGATGATAAAGAAGTCCTGAGGCAAAGTACCTACAGCAGCTTAGTGATCTCCAATCTCCTATTATTGAAACAACGCAACGACATTTCGTTGCTGTAGTTCTGCCATTAGCTCCAAAAGCTACAATTGGTCGATTCAAAGCAACTTGCTGCAAGTTGGTAGGTTAGGTATGAATAAAAATATTTATGTGTATAACAATATATAATAATATAAATTATATTTAAATTAAGTTTTACGCTTTTCCGTATTTACACATAATAATTTATGTAAACTTAAAACTGGTTTGAAATTTGATTGATACTATGTACATACGTGTTAACTTTTTTTTCTCTCAGCCATTACTGTCCCACTGCATGGCAAAGATCTCTCTTCCCTCTTTCCATCTTAGTCCAGCCGCTAAAGTTGGAGTTAAGCTCATCTCGCCATCGTTTTTTGGGCCTGCCTAGGGGTCTTGTGATGTTCAGTACCCAAAAAGTTGTTGTTTTTGCCCACTGGTCTTCGGGCATGCGGCAGATGTGTCTAGCCCAATTTCATTTTAGACTGGCAACATCTTTGTTTTGGAGCGCAGCACGGAATTCCTAACTCGGTCACTTAGTTTAACTCCAAGTAAGTATACTGCGCTCCATAGCTCTTTAGCAAACCCCAAGCTTGGCCTTTCACGTGTTAACTTACATATGTTAGTTTAAATGAAATGTTTATTTCTTACATTCTAAACAAGAATCCCGAATAATTTAATCAAAACTTGGCGTCTATCTAAGTATTTACGTACACAAAAAAAAATTTTGAGGTCGGTTTTAAGCCCTAAACGGTCACCTATAATGTCCTAGACAGATACCGACCTCAAAAAATAGTTGGTGTACGTAAATACTTACTTATGTAGATGCCAAGTTTTGATTTAATTTTTCGGTATTACGTAACAGTTGTTATTTCTCCCTTTTCAGTTAAATGGATTGTTTTGAAGTCGAAATTTTTAAATTACTTTAGAATAAGTAGTTTTAGTCTCAGTCATAAATCTTGATTATTATGATTTTATCAAATCTACCGTATCCTTTAAACTAGGTTACGGCTGTACCTAGACACAATAACAATATTAAACTAGGACACCAAATTGCAAATGTTTGATGCAGTTAAATCGTAGCCGTGGGCGAAGAGGGCAATAAAATAATCATTTATCAGTCATATGTCAACGTAGGACATGGCCGTATGAAATAATAGGTATACCATTTGGCCTAAATTTACTTAATTAGATACCATTAGGACCAGATTGAAGATGTAAGAAGTATGAAGAGAGCTATATTTTTTTAACCCGGCATTTTATTTAATTTTTGGTAATCATTTTTAGGGTTCCATACCTCAAAAGGAAAAAATGGAACCCTTATAGGATCACTTTATTGTCCGTCTGTCCGTCCGTCCGTCTGTCAAGACCTGTATCTCGGGAACGAGGGGAACGAGTTGAAGGTATCGAGTTGAAATTAAGACCATATACGCAGATCCATAGTATCTTGCTGCAGAAAGAAAAATCAAATTTCTCAGTTTTCATAAAAAAAAAGTTACAGCCGTCGCAAATAACGCATATTTGTCGCAAATAATTATAGTTTAAAAAACTGAAGCAACCGACTTCTCATGGATGCCATTGTCAGAACTGGATCAAATTGAAATGGGTACACACGGGAAGCACCAGCTTTCAAATAAAAAAAGAATCATCAAAATCGGTTCACCCAGTTGAAAGTAATGAGGTAACAAACATGAAAAAATACAAAAAAAAACGTCGAATTGATAACCTCCTCCTTTTTCGAAGTCGGTTGAAAACCCATATTTCGACAATCGCAAGGGAATCAAAACCTATAGGGTACTTCCCGTTGACCTATAGGTAACTGTGATATTTGCCAAGAAGCATTGTTATACAGTACACTGAGTACACATTACTATATAACAATGATGTTAAGCGACTATTGAGGTCTACGATGGAGCGTGCTTGCCTAGAAGGAATCTATTCACTCGCGATTTGAAGACACCCAGATTATACCCATTCGGAAAGGCCCATTCAGGAAGCGTATTCCACATTTTAGCGGTACGGCTAATACAAATGGCAATAAAAAATTCAAGCGCTCAACCATAACTATATCTATCCATAGCCTATCTTTAAGACTGGATTCCAATACGTATTCAGAAGTTCAGAACTCATTCGGATTCGAAATCTATATCTCCGTCTCTGTAATTTCCATTGAAAATGAGATATAGATTCCCAATCCGAATGAGTTCTAAATACGGGGGCAGGTCCGCTGGCTCGCACTTTGTAGCCTTCTACAATGGTACTGTCGTCAGCGTATCCAAGAATACCGGGTTTCATTTCAACCGATTATTAATATGCAGCGAGAAAATCACAGAAAACATTGACCCTGCGGAATACCAGCAATGACCACTGGTATCAACCGGTCACGTAGGAAGTCTGTGCTATTAGAGATTCATAAGGTATGCATATTAATTTACATGAGTTACTTGTGATAAATCATACTACAGAGTTAAGTGTCTGTTTATACGACAAGTCTGTAGAAAACCCTTTTATACTACAAATAAGTATAAAGTTTTACATGCCAGACATCCCTCTGAAGGTATTCTTAGTACGCTAACAAATAATAGCGCAAGATATTCGATTTAATAGGAACTACAACTTAGTAATATCAGACGGCGCGGTGGTCCTGTAAGTTACACGGTTTATGGTTCCTTGGAAGCGATACAAGGAGTCGTCTGTGTCTGTGCTATAGTGCTAAGCTATAAATAGCCGGCGGGTGGGAAGCGACCCGGTTACACTGATCCTGTGCACCGGCCCTAACGTCCTGCACAAAGTAATTCGAGTACCCGATGCCCTGCACTCGACTTGAACCTACGACGGACGACGCGTGTACTCGACTCACTTTCTGAAATAGATTTATCTTCCTTTTTACCGACTTCAAAATAGAGTAGGTTTTTATTTTGTTTTTTTTTCTTGTTTTTTATTTGTTACCGTATACCTCCATCATTAAAAAAAAAAACGATTTCAAATATTATTGTTTTGTTTGAAAGGATATTTCATCCCTAAGTAAATAGGGCCACGAATTCTGTAATCGTCCTATAGAAATTTCATCAAATTCAGTTCAGCAGGTTGGTGTTTAAAACAAAATTGCGCATTGTGAAGTCGGTTTTTCAGTTTCTTAAATATCCCTACTATCCCAAATGCTTATGGAGGAAGATATTGTTTGTCTGAGGTATGTTGATTTGATGCATGTTGATTTTTATTTGCAAGGTGCAATTCTGTTCTTCTATACTTCCCGACTGTCACATTTACTAAAAATGGAGATAATTATTGTTATAGTATAAAAAACCGAAGACGGAAGACGCTGGATGCAAGCCCCTTCCAAATCTTCCAATCGGTCTTTTTGGAAATCCATGGTTTATGTCCAACAGTGGACTTATTATGGCTGAGATGATGATGAAAAATAGTTTTATTAGAATGGTCAAAGAAAGAGAGAATTCCCACGACCTAAATAAAGATGACTACCAACCAATTCGCGAAATTTGAAAGCAGAGGCTTATTGTAGATACCTAAGTATGCAGGTAATTATTAAAATTCCATTTCAAGCAACAAAGTATATTTAATAACGATTCACTTACAATCAACGATCACATAAATTAAATGAGGTACAAGTTACATTACACTTTTAGGGTTCTGTACCTCAAAAGAAAAAAACGGAACCCTTAAAGGATCACTTTGTTGTCCGTCTGTCCGTCCGTCCGGGTGTCAAGAGACAAGACCTTTATCTCGGGAACTTGCATTAAGACAATTTTTTGTGATTAAATTAAAAATGTCAAGTTTTCGGATTTTTCCCTCTATGTGTATTATATAAAATGATGCTTCTTGTCAAATTTCATAGTTCTAGGTCAACGGGAAGTACCCCATAGGTTTTGATTCCTTTGTGAGTGTCGAAATGTGCGTTTTTACGACATATTCGGCTGTAACTTTTTTACGAAAACTGAGAAATTTTATTTTCTTTCTGCAGCAAGAGACTATGGATCTGCTTATATGGTTTTAATTTCAAATCGATACCTTCACGCGTTCCCGAGATAAAGGTCTTGACACCCGGACAGACGGACAGACAGACAGACAGACGGACAGACGGACAACAAAGTGATCCTATAAGGGTTCAGTTTTTTCCTTTTGAGGTACGGAATCCTAAAAACGGAATTGATAACCTCTTCCTTTTTTCGATTAATTGCAATGATGATGATGCAAAAAACAGTATTATAAATATACTAGGTGTTTGGATAGATGATGAGCGTAATAAAATGCTTAAAAGAAATACCCGAGAAACCCAGCAATTTTTAACCGACTTAAAAAAGGAGGTTATCAATTCGACATGTATGTATGTCAATATTGTCAGAACTGCACAGTTGTTGTATAAGTTAGTTTATACCAGCTTCTAAACATGTGTGCCAAATTTCTTAAGTGTATGTTTGTTTGTATATTTGTATGCTTGTCCACGTATTACGCAGAAACTAGAAGTCATATTGCATATATTTTTTTATTATTATATTTTTTTATCAGCCCTGTTTGTACAAACTGTCCCACTGCTGGGAACGGGCCATCTTCTCATTGTGTTTATTATTAATAATATATTATAATTTTATATTTTTATTGAATAAATTATCTCTCAACTTAGGAGTCAATGTAAGTTTTATCGAAATCGGTTCAGTAGTTCGCAAGACATAGACTTTTAAAATATGAGCGTTTCAACGTGTACTACGATGTACTGTGTACTGTGTTAAACTACTGGGCGGATTTGAATGAAATTCGGTAGGGTTATCACTCACACTATGTAAAAGATTTGGTATACCTACTTTATAACGCAAATTTTGGCGTTACAATACTAGTGAAGTGTGTTTGTAAATTAAAAGAACTTACCCAGTGAAGTTTTATGAATACAAGTTTTAGTTTCGAGCAAAACAAGTAAATACAATTAAAAATGAATGAACAAAACTAATTTAAAAAAAGCTGACTTCAAAACAATCCAATGAACTGAAAAGGGAGAAATAACACGAAAAAAACAAAACTAGGCGTCTACCTAAGTAGGTACGTAAACCAACTATTTTTGAGGTTAGTGTGACGCCCTAAACTATGTATACTAGATTGTTTTGAAGTCGTATTTTTTTAAATTACGTTTTCCGGTATTATTAGGCCGGCAATCCCAGGAAGAATTAAAAATACCGGACAAGAGCGAGTCAGCCACCGAGGGTTCCGTACAAACTAGTAGATAAAAGGGGGAAACAAAATATTTATTTACATTTTCCTTCATGAATCGAAAAATATACATCGTAAAAATATTTAAAAACCTGTTTTAGCTTGTGCTTATTAAGCTCTTTGAAATGAAACCCTACATGATACGGTTAAAGCACTTTAAAATTTGGACCATCCTTCCTTGCATAGACCCAATATTTTTATGATTAAATTAAATATATCCAGTTTTCGGATTATTTCCTATATGCGTACTATAAAACAATGCTTCTTGCCAAATTTCATAGTTCTAGCTTAACGGGAAGTATTCCATAGGTTTTGATTCCCTTGTGAGTGTCGAAATGTGCGTTTTTTACGACATATTCGGGTGTAACTTTTTTTACGAAAACTGAGAAATTTGATTTTTCTTTCTACAGTAAGAAACTATACATAGATACTGCGTATATGGTTTTGATTTCAACACGATACCTTCACGCGTTCCCGAGTTACAGGTATTCACACCCGGACGGATGGACGTACACACAGACAGACGAACAGATAGTCAGCAAAGTGATCCTATAAGGGTTCCGTTTTTTCCTTTTGAGGAACGGAACCCTAAAAATCAACGAATAGTACTAATATTTGTAAAAATATTGAAAATCCCGATTCCCGGGATTTCCTGGGTAAACAAAAAATAATTCCCGATTCCCGGGAACGCAAAAACCCAGGATAACCGAAAGCCTGCTTTTTTATATAAAAATTGAGCACCACAGACTCCACGATCCGTGCTTTTTATAAACTAATAATTTTTTTTAACTAACTTGTTTTAAATATTTGTTGTTACCTATATCTAAAAAAGTTTTATTACAGAATGATCAAATTTTTTTTTTTTTTTTTTTTTATATGATTGATTACATAGAAACCTGTGAACCTGTTATTAATAGTTTAGAAATAAATTAAGTTTAGAAGACTCCATGAGGTGAATCTTTGTACCCAATATACATAGGAGTCAAAACATTAGTCATGAGGATGAGGAACAATTTAGGAGAATTGGAATTAAAAAATATTTCATAGTCCGTGGTGTGTTAGTCGTCTATTTAAGTACACGTTCAAAATATATATATATATATATCATCCAACCGAACACCGTCTAGATTTAAAAAAAAATAAGAAAAAAAATAGATATCTTCTAGATCGACGAGCTCCATCCTCGGCCACACCGTCGCTTAACATCAGGCGAGTTGGTGGTCAATCGTAGATTAATGTTTACCTAAAAAAATACCCCTTAGTCTGTCATCGGTTAAAAACAGACTATGAACTTATAATAGGTATTACGCATAAATTCATAATAAAATACCTATTACATAGAATTGACTATACAAACAACACACACAATTACCACTACGATACAAATAGCAATCTATCATAATTTACTATCTTGTGTAGTTGAGTAAAAAGAAATCTCTCTTCGAGCTCTGTTACAAACAAAATAGGTACCTATATTATTAATATTATTTTCCTTGCACCGCGTCTTTCAAGGCCAGCCAGCGCGAGCGCACAGATTAACTACTAGTTAGTACAGCGACGCGCGCTCGTACAGGTGTGTGCGTCCGCTACGTTTGTGTGTTCCGGGCAAGGCCGTAGGCAGGGGGGGGGGGAGTTTGGGGGGTTCGACCCCCCCCCCCCCCCCCGAAATCCTGGCCATTATCAAAAACCGTTCCAGGCTTCAATAATTTTATAAAATGCTTCAAAAAGTTTCGCGCTCGCTTAGCTCGCGCATGATTGTTTCATATGGATCTTTATTTGTATTGATCATTAAGGCGAGGCTTGTCCAGAAATTTAGGTATTTTACGCTACCTCAGTTTACGGCATAGTTCCGCGTTTTATGAGAGCGCGACGTCCGCACAAAACGTGGCGTACGTTTAGTGCGATACCGATCCGCCGCGCGCCGCGCCGCGCGCGAGTCTCGCCGCGCAGCGCGCGACTCGTCTGAGCCACATCTTCATTACATTGTAGTGGCAAGTAAGTTGTGATATACTGATAACAATCTATAAGCTTATTTCTTGAAAATCTATGAAATAATAATTTACTACTCGTACTCGTTCATTTTTCCGGGATAAAAGCCTAAGTATGTCATATTATGTGGGTATATCTATCTCCATTCAACAACCAACTCACTAACTCACATAAAACACTAAATTATCACATTTATAAAATAATAGCTATGCTCCTGCGGTGTAACCTGCGTAGTGATGAAAAACGATGATGAATATGATAAAATATAGCCTTTGTCCTTCTCCAGGTCTTGAAGAATCTCCTGTCCAAATTTCATAAATATTGGTTAGAATTACATATTACAGGTCAAATATATCACGTAAATATCTTTGACAATAATGTAAAGGTCTATACAGGATGTTAGGTAATAAACACAAGCAGACACAACAAGGTTAATTTTATAATTATATTGCAATACCATTAGTTAACCGACTTCCAAAAAGAAGGAGGTTTTCAATTTGACTATGTTTTTTGTATGTTTGTTCACCGATTACTCCACCAATTGTGAATCGATTTTGAAGATTATTTTTTCTTTGGTAAGTGATTTCAGAAGTGGTCCCATATAAATTTTATCAATATCGGTCTAGTACTTTGGATCTTTATAACAAAATAACTTACAATTATTGTAGGTTTTAAAAAGATCCTGAGAGAGTTTACTACAAATAATATAAATAATAAGTTGTCTATTTTGTTTGTTTATTGATTAACAGATTTGCAGATTTACATATTTACATATTTACAGATTTACATATTTACAGAGTTACAAATTTAGAATCCGGAGTGTAACGAGGGATTCAAGCTCGCCCAAGACAAAAACACCTTTATCCCCGAAGTGCATACTCTACTTTTTACACCTAATGCGTGATTATAGAAAGAAATGGGTTTGAATCTACATTATTTACCAAAACAGAGCGCTTTGTTGTTATTTTTAACGTACAGCCTTGAAAAATTTCAGCATACGCTACCTGAACGGATTTTCTTTGATTCACATTATTATACCTACATTATGTAACAGAACGTCGCAATCGCAATTAAAATAGAGTTTTCTAAGCAAACGCGCTCCATCGTAGACCGTAAACGTCGTTCAAAACTAGCGGGATCGGTGGTCAAGCTAAAGTTTCCCATAATAAAAATATAAAAAACAACCGTAGTACAATATCAAAAAATTAACAGATCTTTCAGTTGTAGCATATTTCATCTTCTTTGGTTGCAGTATTCGTGCCTGTTTTATTTCTTTTTTATGTTTTACCTACCAATTCATACAAATTTGCAGTTACAAAAATATATGTGCATAAACCTCATTTTTTGTAAAATAAATAAGGTTGTAGTGCTCACTCAATCCTAGAAGTATTCAAATCAACTGGCTCTAATGTTATCAAAGACTCGTTGATTACTTCAAGATGCTTCTTTGATCTGCAATATACAAGAATAATGCTAACAATGTCAATCACTGATAAATGTACCTAACTAACCTAACCTAACCTAACACCCTGTATTTGTGGTGGAAATATAAATGTTATGAAACTACCTATCTAAAATATTTTATACTCAAATACGTAATATATGTATACGTAAAATCGCTGTAAAAAGTTGAAGTGTGTATTTTTTATTCCAGTAAAATTACTTATTTCTTATTTATCACGAAGAAGTTCTAGGTTATGAAAAAACATTTTATTTTATTTTTGCAAGAGTACAAAAAATGCGTTACAAAAAATATAATATAGCATATGATATTCAGGGAGTAAAGACGAATCTAACGACACCTAGCACATCAAAATCGGTCAAGCTGTTTAGGCTGTAGGAGGTAATCTAAAAATATGCATAGTACATACATAGATATACACCCACATACACCCTTACATACATAAATACAAACATACATATACTCGATAAACAACCCTCCTTACGCAATCGGGTAAAAATTACCTACCTACGCGCGGCGCGGGCGGCGCGCGACAGACGGCGGTATACCTATATAGGTACTCTCAAAGTCTGTGAGGCGTTCAAAGATGCCGCGCCATATGCCGCCTGCCGCGACCGCGGTGTATTTTTACCGGACTGTGCAAAAAGGTGGGTTATGTTTTTCAAATGTATGAATCATATAAGATTATAAAAGCGAAATTGTCTGTCGTCTGTCTCTCTGTCTGTTTGTTACCTAACCGGCTGAACCAATAATTATGAAAGAAGAGAAAGACAGAATATATATACCTATATATATATATATATATATATATATATATATATATATATATATATATATTATTATCACCTTTTTTCATCACTACGCGGGTGAAACCGCGGGATGCAGCTAGCATGTGTATGTATGTTTATGTATACATTTATTTTTTATGAGCCCTGTTTGTACAAACTGTCCCACTGCTAGGCGCGGGCCATCTTCTCATTATAAGAACGGTAAGGCCATAATCTACCACGCTGGCCAAATGCGGGTTGGCAGACTTCACACATCTTTCATAACTGAAATATTTGAACATCAGGTAAGAGTAAGTACATTTTCTTTATACGAGTATGAATAGAACTCATAGGTTTATGAACTGCGAGTGCGAGTGATCTATATAAATACTTACATGTATTTCTAGGAAATAATAACTTGCAACTGGGTATTTACCTTTTTCGGGATCGCATCATTTCTATATGAGCCAAAATTTTGCGCTTACGCGTTCGCTTATTTTTTGGTTTCTTTGTTCTATGATTTCCCATAGTAATTTGTTTTATTTGGCGCGCGATGCAATCCGACACAGTACCGTCGCTGACAGTGGTCACCGACAGACTGGCGCGGGTGAACAGCTGAAGCAAGGCGGCCGGACGGTTGCTCGCGAGCAAACTTATTGTAAAATAAATTACTATAAAATAATGCACTAAACGTATCAAAAATGTAATTCTAGAGAACACTAAAAAAATTTAATAGCTACTTAACATGGTAAATTTGGTTTTGATGGCTTTAAACACTTTAGAGATAAATGGGAAAAATAAATAAAATGGCATATTTTTCAAAAAATAAAGCTATCGAGATTTTTTTCAGCAATCGCGTTTTTGTTTCTAGCGAAACCTAGCCAACAGATCAAAATTTTACATACAAAAAATTTGAGCTTGAACTAATAATACAAGTATTTTTTGTAAAATTTCAAAAAGCTTTGTTTTACTGCTTTTGCGGACTAGCCGGGCCTTAAAGTGCCGTGAACTTTCTAATACGAGTAAATAATTCACAAAAAATAGCCACTAACAAAAAATTTTTGCGCGTTCTTGTAGGTATGTTTGTAATTTTCTATAAAGTTATATGTTTATATTTTGGAATATTAAATTGGCAATCAATGCATTTAAATGGTTGTATTTATAATTTTTGATACCGTTAAAGTAGCTCTTTACCAGTCGGGTATTTCCTTTTAACACAGTTACTTGTTTGGTCTACGAAAATCTAGGACTCGCTATCACGATCAATGAATCAAATCACTTCCATGATTTAATATTAAAAACCTTTATAAAAATATAAAAAAATCTTTAATTTTGACATGGCATGACATTGACTGTGGGTTCATTAATACGAGAAATAAAGCATATTACTATAAAAACACCACAAAAATTTTCGCGCTTGCGCATTATTACTATTTTGACATAGAAGTACTGTGAGTTCACAAATACGAGAAATTTGGCATATTACTATAAAAACACCACTAAAATTTTCGCGCTCGCGCATTATTACTATTTTGACATAGAAGTACTGTGAGTTCACAAATACGAAAATTTAGCATATTACACTATAAAACACTACTAAAAAAATTTCGCGCTCGCTACGCTCGCGCATTCATATTATGTTGCCAAGGAAGTACTATGGATTTACTAATACAAGAAATATAACATATTACTATTAAGAGAATAAACAAAGCTTACCGTATTTTCTTACAAAAAATAAAACAAAACCGCTAAGAACTAGTTGAACCGAAAGACATCTGTCTTCGGTGGTTTCTTTCTAAATAGACTATCTATGACCTCCTGTCTACGTAACGTCACTTCATGCACACGCTTTTTAACCGACTTCCAAAAAAAGGAGGTTATCAATTCGACCTGTATGTTTGTAATATTGTCAGAATTGCAAAATTTTTGTATGTTAGTCTATACCAGCTTCTAAACATGTGTGCCAAATTTCATAAGTGTATGTATGCTTGTTCACGCATTACGCAGAAATTAGAAGTCGTATTTCAAATTACTTTTTCAATAAAAAAAATAGAAACATGAAATTCAACCTCAAAAATAGTTGGTTTTCTTCGAGTTATTTCTTTCTTTTCAGTTTGAAGTCGGTTTAATTTTTATAAATTACTTTTATGTCATTTATTAGTTGTTGTACGTTTGCTTGTATATGTAAATAATAAGGAAGCTCTGTCCACGGAGCGGCAACGTCATATTTGCGTATGTACAAGTTGCGATCAAGCGTACAACCTGGGCCAGATTTAGGGCAGAGCAGCCGGGGCAAGTGCCCCGGGGCCTCCACAAGAGAGATAAAAATCGACGGGTTAGCAACTTTTACGTTTTTTTACGAGCTAATAATGAAATCAGTCATCAATCATCTTTTCGGCGATCGACGAACCTCCCCCTCCCCTGCTGGTATATTCGAAAAATAATTAGGGGCCTCCACTCCTTCGTAATCATGGCAGTACTTTCGAGTGAAAAGACATTGTAGCCTTTTAGTAAATATAGATTTGCCTTATACCTATATCTTGGTGTTGCACTTTCTAAACACACAGGATGGCATTGTCACTGTTCACAAGTCAAGACACAAAGCGACAAACAGCGTTACCCGACGTGTCACGACTCGGGAGGAGTCGGGCGATTACCTTACTTGAGGCTTGCCTCGCAGAGCTGAGGATATACCCATCTATGTATAGTACATAATTGTAGTAAGTCTACGTTAAGTCTACGACGGCGCTTGAAATTATGTTGTGGATATGGACATCTCTCAGGGTCCGATGCCGTACTTACAATGCCTTTGCTCGTTTAATGAAAATGGGCCTTTCTTCCTAGGGAAAAGACCTTTCCCTAATTTGAATAAGGTTGAATAGGATTGCTTCACTTGTCACTTAGTACCGTAAACAAAGAAAAAGGGATCCTATTGCTAAGTATCTCTCTATACGTATGCAACGAACACAAAATTCGTGGCCCTATTTACATAGTCCAGGAACGTATAATATGTAATGCCACAATATAATTATATTGAACTGACAATTAATACTTGATGACTTTGTAATAATATATGGTAATAAAACTCTTGCAAAAATTAAAAATTGCAGTTTTTCGTGACCTCCAACGAACCCTTTCGTAATAAATACGTGGTGTTACTGTAATTACTCTAACGGATTAAGGATTTATAACATTTTACAGCGACTTTGCGCATACTTTCTCGCAAAAAACAAACGTACACTCAACAGCGTATCAAGCTTCACGAAATCGTAAGATAACTCTTCTGCAGATAAAAGTTTTTAATCACATCCGGAGACTATAATGTCTGGTATTTCTTCAGTAAGTGTTGGCGTTGTTCCCCTGCATGGCGACGCTCATCCGTCTGGTACAGTGCGCATGCTCCCGCGGCTGGTACGGGTGCCTGGGGCGCGCCAGACGCGGCGGCAAGCGCGAGTCGGTGCTGGCGCGCGCGCGGAACTCGCTGCAATCTGACAACTCATTCGGGCCCATGGACTCGTCTTCTTCTTCAAAATCTAACTCGGCACAGCGACGACCTGAAACCATTTCATATTCAAGCCGGACTGCATGTCGCGTCATGAATAAATAATAGATACTAACATGAAAGTGCCGAAGTCACTTTTCGGGACTATTTTGGATAGACGCCGCAACGCCGCTGAAGTCCCGGAATTTTATAGTAAAATCAGTTGTTTTCCCCGCACCGCTGCGCTGTTTTCGCCGAGCATTTTTAGGGTTCCGTACCTCAATAGGAAAAAACGAAACCCTTATAGGATCACTTTGTTGTCCGCCTGTCTGTCCGTCCGTCCGGGTGTCAAGACCTTATACAATATAGACAATATGATTTCCTTTTATTTAGTTTGTACGGAACCCTCGGTGGGCGAGTCTGACTCGCACTTGACCGGTTTTTTAATCATGACATTTGTTAGAAATCTCTGGATATAAATTGATATGATATAGTAATTTTCTGAAGGGTTGATAATTTTTATTTGACTGCCGACTTGCTGAAAAAGGGTAATGTTTTCAAGGCGCATGTACGTTTTGGATATGTATTTCTATGTTACCTTTCCTGTAGCTGACGTGACCAATTTTGATGTGTGAGGCGTCGTTAGATCTGTCTTTATCTAAATATTCATTGCCATGGGCTGTATTTAATAAGAAAAACCTTCATTTCTAATCAAATCACTATTAGCGCCGATCACGACAGAGCTCAAAGCATTTTGATTGCCAATAGTATGCAGTAACTACAGCTTTTTTCATTTTATTTTTTAATTTATTTGACCACATAAACATTAAATAAAAAGTACAATCAAAAAATAAAACGTTATAGGTATAAGTATTATTTTTTCATATATATCTAATTTGGGTTATATACAGACTAGTAACTAATACTAATATAGTGCCGTACATAGTACATACCTAATGCTGAACAGATGTTTCAAGCAAGAAGTAGACAAAATTATGTTGTGTTATAAAGGATAGCAAAAGAGGGTAGATAGTTACAGAAGGGTTCGGCGGCGGGCGGGGTATCGGTCGCATCGGACGAGGCGCGCGCGAGCGGTCTCCCGAGCGCTGACCATTTGCTCACACGCCAGAACCGACGCGTGTCGCGGAATACTCCCCACACCTGGAATATACGAGAAAAACGTCATCAAAAAAATCTCGTCATTCATATCAGTTTAGTCAGGACGGCATAAATTATTAGCATTATGTTTTGTCGCTGCATTATATTATATCTACATAGGTAATCATTTGTTGTATATTTCAATTCTAATCATGTGATAAATTTTTAGTATCTTCAATTTAGTTCTGACCTAGACACTAGACCTGACAGAATCTAGTATTTTTAATTAATTTGACCAATTTTAGATTACTTTTATGTATTATATTTTTGACGTACAATATTTTATAATTTATTTGTTCGTTCTGTGGCAATTGTAATTATATCATTAATATATTAAAACTTGTGAATATTGTACACAATGTTGATGAACTTAAATAAAAAAAAATGTGCTTACATTTACACAATTTTGAGTCTTAGGAGATTTTTTTTTATTTTCGAAGACTTGAGAAACGTAACACGCACGATATGTTTTTTTAAGTATAGTTGTCGCGGCAATTTTTACCTGTTCATTACATGTTTTCTCATTTAAAAGGAGAAAACTGTTTTCTGACACTAAATATTAACCGATTTCGATAATTCTTTTCTTGTAACTCCCGCGCCCCCGACCCAAAAAGCCCCCTCTTTGGGTCGGGAGCGCGGGGGTTAAAAGAAAAAGAGTGTATCTGTATATCTGTGTCTCTGTCTGTGACATCGTAGCTCTCAAACGGATGGACCGATTTTGATCTAGTTTTATTTTTGTTTGAAAGAGGATTTCCGTTTGAAGAAGGAGATGAGAAAGTTCTTAGCTATGTTTCAATAAAATCGGTTCAGCCGTTTCTTTTTGTCGGGTGTTTTTGGGTCTTCTGAACTTATTTTTGTGTAGATATACTTTTTCTGTAAATACATACGTAGATGATACATATAAACATCCTGACAAAGAACAAACATCCATGCTCAGCAGAAATGTTTGCCCTGGGTAGGGATCGAACCCTCGACCTACAGCTCAGAAGGCAGACATACTACCATTGAGCCATGAGGCGTTACAACTATCGGTTTATGGTTATTAATAATTACTAGCAAAGTCGATGGAAGAGCTCAGTACGATGCTCGAAGACCTCAACAGAGTTTCCCAACGGGTGGGCCTCAAAATGAACATGGACAAAACGAAGGTTATGTCGAACGCCCATGTAGTGCCCACCCCAATATCTGTGGGGAACTTCACTCTTGAAGTTGTTGACGAATACGTCTACCTAGGACAGACGGTCCGATTAGGCAGGTCCAACTTTACGAGGGAGGTCAATCGTCGTATCCAACTCGGCTGGGCAGCGTTCGGGAAACTTAAAAGTGTCTTCTCGTCCAATATTCCCCAGTCCCTCAAGTCGAAAGTGTGAAGTACAACCAGTGTGTGTTACCAGTGATGACATACGGCACTGAAACGTGGTCCCTAACTATGGGCCTTATAAGGAAGCTCAAGGTTACGCAACGAGCTATGGAGAGGGCTATGCTCGGAGTCTCTCTACGAGATCGAATCAGAAATGAAGAGATACGTAGACGTACAAAAGTCACCGATATAGCACAGCGGATTAGCAAGTTGAAGTGGCAGTGGGCAGGGCACATAGCACGTAGAACTGATGGCCGATGGGGCCGAAAGGTTCTCGAGTGGAGACCACGTACCGGCAAGCGCAGCGTAGGAAGACCAGCCACGAGATGGACAGACGACCTCATACAAGTGGCGGGAAGACGCTGGATGCAAGCCGCTTCCAATCGGTCTTTTTGGAAATCCATGGGAGGCCTATGTCCAACAGTGGACTTCTTATGGCTGAGATGATGATGATGATGAATAATTACTAATAAAATAATATTTTGTTTTTTTATTTTGTGTTAACCAGGTACATAAATATTTCGCTTGACATCTATCCAAACACCTTCAGGTATATACTGTACAATAATTACCACATGCTTCAAACCTTAAAAGTTTACCACGCTTCAAATAATTTGGGACCCAATTCGTAAAATCGATATTGTCGGGATAACACAGATGACGTGAACGTTTATAAGTATGTAAAGGAATGGCTGACTCCACTCAGGGTTAACACAAATTGGCTCCGATTGTAAAGTTAAATTGCCTTACGAGTACTTGTCGAGTGGCTTATGGCATGTAAATGAGCTTCTGGGAAGCCGTGCGTCTTATGTGCGGTTTTTCTCACTGGGGTAGCTGAATCCGGTAATATGTTGAATTGAATAGGAATCAAGAACGGCCGCGTATCAATATTACGTTACGCATGATATGATGTTGAGTGTACGTTTTTGCGAAAGTATGCATAAAGCTAATATTGTACGTAATGGATATTTATTTAAATCATTTTTGTAAAATTATTTATTTATTACGAACGAACTTCGTTAGAGATTACGAAAAAGCACATTTTTTACCGACTTCCAAAAAGGAGGGGTTCTCAATTTGATTGTATGTTTGTTACGAGATTACTTCGCCAATTATGAATTGATTATGATTATTTTTTTATTTGGTAGGTAATACTGCAGAGGTGGTCCCATATAAATTTTATCAAATTCGTTTCAGTACTTCAGTTTTTAAAACAAAATAAATGAAAAAAATGTCATCTAAGTAAACGAAATTGCGTATTTCGAAGTCGGTTGTTTCAGTTTTTTTTTATTATAACAATATTTTTTCAAGGTTTATTATTATTATTGGATGTGCAAAACTAAGGACTTCTTGCACATCAAAATCCGTTAAGCCGTTTAGGTTGCAGGATATACAGATACATACATATATCTACTCGAAAAACTAACCCTTCTTGCGTAGTCGGCAAAGTTTAGAGAAAACATATTATATACTTATTTTAACCTATATCTACGTAAAACTACTAAATTTCTAGGTATTTTTGAATAATACACGTAATTAAATTATTTATTAGGTATAGTTTTATCAAGTTATACGAAGGTGTTACAAAGAAGTTTGAAAATTTTAGTACTGAAAATCTGTAACATCGTCGTGTTCGAATTATGAGAAGTTACTTACTGCCCTAGGATATAACATTATGCCGTTTACCGCGCATTTTCTAGCAACTTTACGAATAATATGGTAAAAATTGTTCTTATAATTGACCGAGCGAAGCGAAGATCTCTGCATGAACTATAATAGTAAAATTTTCTTTCTTCTGTTTGGATGCTTGTTCGTAATCACATATATACATACAAGTTTTACAATTTTATTATTTAATATTAAGGGAAAAAGGCAAAGGGGCCGAAAGGCATGTGGCTCGCATGCATCCAGAAAGATGGGCTCAGATCGTCACGCAGTGGACGCCAGATGAACGACGCTGTCCAGGTAGACCTAAGAAACGCTGGCTTGACGATCTTGGCAAATTCCAAAAAGATTGGCAGCAGATGGCGCAGGACCGTGACTTGTGGAGGGAAATGGGAGAGACCTTTGCCCAGCAGTGGGACAGCAAAGGTTAATAAAAAAAAGGGAAAAAATAAAATACTTAAATAAGTAATGAAAGGGAGAAGAGTTTCCTGTGGCACCATTTATTGACTGATTTTGCTAATATTTACTAGAAACGTACCTAACTACTCAATTTTATACATTTTTTATACGAGCAAAATCGATCAAGAGTTTGTCGTGACAAAAGGCTCAGAAATCTTGATAAGATGAGAAGTTTGCTACTCTAAATGCTATGCATGATACTTTTAATAATATTTGGCAGAAATGTTCGATACTCATTTCTGAATATGAATTATGTCCAGAGATTTTTTTGGAACAAGTATATTTACAAAAAGTTTGTGCTCGTGAAAACATTATTATCTAAGATTCAATTTTAAAGATACAGAACAAACGAGCGAGATGGAGGGGGTAAATCCGTCCACGCGTTCTTATTCCGCCTATTTGGTTTATATCCTGACGAAATTACACACACACACACACACACACAAGTACAAAATTACTTTCGTGCAATACTACCCTCGCTTCATCTATTTTCCTTATTTTCCTTATTTTCCTTATTTACTTCCTGATTTTCAAATATTGTAAGGCGTCAATAATTGAATATGCTCGAAGTTTTAGACGAGCGAATCGATTTCGTGGAAGGTTAGAAGTTGATAAGTACGAGTTTAATAGGCGTTCGTAGCTCGCTCACGCGAATCAAAATTTTTAAAGACGTATAATAATTATTATATAAACGTATAATAATTGAACAGACTCAGGTAATATTGGATATGTATAGTTTAAAAAACTGAAACAACCGACTTCTAAATGCGCAATTATTTCAAAAACCAAACTACTGAAACGATTCTGATGAAATTTATATAATTTTATTTAAATTTATATAAATATAACCTTTCGAACAAAAAAATTTTTTTCAAATCGGTTTATAAATGACGGAGTTAGACAGTAACAAACATATAAAACATATATTGGAATTGAGAACCTCCTCCTTTTTGAAATTGGTTAAAAAATTAGAGAATAACGTCACAAACCTTCAGAATTTAATTTTGATAAAAAAATATTAAATTATCGAAAATAAACCAGTTGGCGTCAACCATCAGTTCTGCACGATGTGGGATAGCCCACATCGATGACTTTCGTTCGTCTATGTATATCTTTATTTCTGGTTTGATCTTGTACAGATCCTATTATATTTCACTACTCTTCCTTGCCTGTGCTCTCCCTCTTTTGCGTAAGACGCCAAATCCAAAAGATTGATAAATCATTCCAACCAGGTTTCCTGCCACCTGGATTAGATTGTTTATCCTTTTAGCTGATTGCAAGCCGCATCCAACTGAAGTTTTTTGGAAGGTCATCGGGAAAATGAGGAAGACCTAGTAAGTCCAACAGTAGATTTCTTGTGGCAGATGACGACGATGAAGAGGAAAGTTAAGCGAGCAATTCATCATCATCATCATCATCTCAGCCTTAAGAAGTCCACTGCTGGACATAGGCCTCCCCCATGGATTTCCAGAAAGACCGGTTGGAAGCGGCTTGTATCCAGCGCGCACGCAATCGCCGCTACCATATCGGCTGGCTCAACGTCCCTCTTAATAACGAACGCCCGGAAAGATAATGTTACGTAAGTTTAATGACTAGGACACCGATACCCTGCCTTGATCTGTGGCCTTGATAGAAGAGCCTTGCGGATTATTATGTTCTGTGCTTGCGGTTTGCGTCGCACAAAGCCTTTACCCAGAAGAGGAGGTAAACGAAGGTTCATGTCCGAATGGAATGAATGAATTGATTCAGTCTCAGATTCATAATCTATATTATTATTAATAATTTGGGAAATGTATTAATTACTTTTACTTTTTAGAATCATACATGTCCTAGGAAATGTATATATTTTCTAGGAATTTTATACAATTCCTAAATAGCAGTAATGCTACTTAGCGGGCAAAGATTCGTGTCGCGTTGGCGCGCTAAAAACATCGTGTACGGGTATACGCGATGTTCTTGTCTACATTAGGCGGACTAAGATTCGTGTCGCGTTGACGCGATAAATCTTGCCGGGTTGTGTAGTGGTGTGCTGTGCGGCTAGACTTAATTTAGACAGTTTTATAGATTTTTTGCTTTAACTGTCAACGGAAATTTGAATGAAACTATATCTCTGAAATACTAACGATATTTCACAAGCACCGTGTATTTCAGACAAACTCAGACTTGACGTGCTTCAATAGGATTTCTACATTTCCGATTGATGTTTAGTAAATGTATAGATATAGTACTAGGAAAAGTGTATATTAAAATTCATTTCATACATATCCTATCGATTTTAGGATAATCGTATACCTATTTATCCTAGGAATTCTATAGAATAACGTAATCGATAAATTTCCGGGACATATACATTTTATAGATTTATCGCTTCAACTATGAACGGAATTTTGAAAGAAACTATCTCTCTAAAATACTACCAATATTTCACATGCACCATGTGTTTCTGACAGACTTAGACAGTACCATGCTCAAGGGCAGTTTTAAAATGTGTGTTATCGGAGAAACAGCAAGGTAGTGAAAAGAGTGGTCACCTGGTCGATGCTCTCCCTGACGGATATCTCGTGGAAGCAGACGCAGCCAGTCTCCTTGCTGCGGCGCTGGCCTTCCTCGCTAGAGACCATGCGGTCACCAGCCTGGTCGGTCTTATTGCCCACCATCACCACGGGCGTGTCCAGAGTACTATCCTGGAAAGTTTAGTTAAAATTTATATGAAAGAGATTGAGACAGAAATAAAAACAATCTATCGCATTTATACATTTTAATTAAAGTGATTTTACTGAATACCGTGGCACTTACCTACCTATGTTTGTATTTTCACAACTAAGTAGTCTATTTAAGGTTGAACATTGAATCAGAATGAAATCGATTAAATGGAAAAATCGCATATCAACGCAAATTATATTCGTAAGCGAAAGGAAAATACGATAAAAATAAAAATAATTTACTAATTTAATCCAACAAGGTAGTGAAAAAGACAAGACTGACCTATCTATTCATAGAAGACTTTAATAGTACTATTATAATTTAGATAATTATTATCAGCATGGCTCAGCAGTGTGTGTAAATAATGGCTGATGATGATGACTGGTATAATTAATGGTTACCTTGATAGAAGAGGCGAGCCTGCGCCGCCTTTTGTTGTAATTAATGAGAAACTTGAGCCGATGGCACTCGTCAAAGGAACACTTGTCCGTCACTGAATACATCAGGATGAACGCCTCGGCCCACCGAATGTTGTTCTCCAGATTTGCATATTCACTTTCCTGTACATTTAAAAATGGCACTCATATAGTAATAATAATAAGGGAGTCAACACCGCAATTAATGCTCCATTAATGCTTCCTGCCCCAATAACAGACTAAGGCACCGCTATCAAACACGATTTTTGAAATAACAAACTTGACTCCCAGATTGTTTCATTTGATTTCTGTAATGGATGACTTGATGAAAATGTCTACGACTAACTGCCTATTGTAACAAAAAAAAAACAATAACTAAATAAATTAGTTTTTTAAAACAAATATTATTGTCAATTTAAAAAGACATTCATCATCATCATTGAACAAAAATCACCTTCATCAACCCCAGTCCCGATTTCTTCAAATTGACGTACGCTACATCTGTATGTCTATTTACCTTTTAACGATTATAAGGCTGAATAATCGTGATGAAATTTATAAATACGATTAAACATCTCAGAATAAATATAATCCGGGTGTCATTAAATCGAGAGTGTATCCTTCTTTAAAGAACTTCATCTCAGTTGGAAAAGCGAGAAAAACCCCAGAACATTGAAAAGAAGACACAAATGCAATTGGAAACCTGCTTATCCTCCGTAACGTTCGGAAATTCAAAAATAAAGTAGTAAGTTAGAAAACTTAAAACCCTCCGACATAAAACAACGCTTCAATCGATTTTGATAAAAAATAGCTAAGAATACTCTCGATAGATGGAATTTTGTTCAAAATCGGTTCATCCATTTGAGAGCTACGTTGCCAGGCAGTCAGTTAAAATACATAGACCGCTAAATAAATCAAATTTATAAACACCCCTGTTTATAATATCTGTATCTACCTACATGTCTTTTTGCGTCGAGGATTAAAAAAATACAGAAATTCGGCGTTCATTTAGTAGAGAAAAACTTACTTGTGACTCCCCAGCGGAATCCAATATCTCAAAATAAACCATCTCGTTATCTATGACGGTTTGATACGAGTATATTTTTTCTAAATTGGGGTCGTATTCGCCTATAAATCGACGGGTAATGAACCGCACCACTAAGGCTGTGAACAAAGTAATAAACTTGCAATAAAATACATTAAATTAGCTCCGTACCTATTACAATTCCACCCACACGACGTTGATGTCGTTGATCAAGGAATAATGTGAACAGAACACTGTTATTTCATGCTGAGTCGTAAATAAAAAGTTTATTTTTCGAGGAAATAGCTTTGTTACGAAACGAGGAAGTCGGTCGCATGAAGTTATCACATGTTTATACAATTACATAATGCTGTATGGCAATGCGTTGCGCTCTTCACTTTGACGGGCCTCGCAGCTCAGTTGATACTTGTATGTCTGCTAAGCCGTAGGTCGTGGGTTCGATCCCCAGCTAGGACAAACATTTGTGTAATTAGTGTGTTCTTTAAATATATCTATACTTGTTATCTTGATTTTTCTCCAATTAAGAATGTGATACAAAATGAGCCTACTTATAAATTGTGATATTTTAACATTCGCTTCAACTTTTGTATCACTCCCATAATTACAGAAAAAGCAAGATACATTACAGTAGGTATATATATTAAAAGAAAAACAAAATACTGGAGTACAGAAAAGCGGCTTTTACAGTCATAACTTACGATTTCATTACGCTTGATACATTGTTGAGTGTACGTTTTTTGCGGGAAAGTATGCGTAAAATCGTTGTAGGTACATGATCATAAATGCGTATTTTTTAGAATAATTCTAGTAAAATCTCTTTTTTAATTACGATAAAATTGTTAAAAAAAATTTAGTAAAAAGATAAAAGATTAGATAATAGATTTTAGATAAAAAAATTATTACGATAAAATTGTTAAAAAAAAACCTTAGAAATTACCACTTACACGGGCTTTTGGCTAAGCGAAAAAGTAATTTTTATTTAGTTGCCCTCAACTTTATCCCTATAAAAACTTCCAAACAATATGACATGTTCAGGATAGCTACTTTTTGGAGTTACATGAATGTGTTATTATTGCCTATGATATCCAGGGAATAAAGACGATAAATAAATATAAATAATAAAGTAAAATTTATTATTTATTTTTATTATATTAAAGATAAAATAATAAAGACGATATATAAAATAATAATATCGAACGACACCTCGCACATCAAAATCGGTCAAGTTGTTTAGCCTGTAGGCGATCATATAGAAACATACATATATACATACAAACATACATACTCTCGAAATACATCACCCTCCTTCTTACGCAGTCGGGTAAAACACGGACGCGAGCAATTTTTGTATCGGTATAAAAGATGAGCGTAACCCCTGGAAATAGTTGTCAATAGGTAGTTCTCGATGCTCTCAGAACAGAACATCTGTTACTGCTTATGTAGGTGTTTTTTACTTACGGCATATTATTTATTATTTTGGCCTTCCGTTCTTATTTACATTTCTAATATATTTATTTAGCTGTTAGTTTTCCTTTGAAATATATATATATATATATATATATATAAATAATTAAAGTGTTCTATGCTTACGGGTAATAGCTAGCCTGCTGGTTATGAAATACCTAATATGAATGAGTAATTCAGTACTCTACTACCATGTTTAATCACGATGCTTTGCTTGGCGGCTCAGGTTCATTTTTGGAATTTTGTGCAGGTTCGTACATGCGATAAAAAAATTAATACAGCAACCATCAAGCCACTGCGTTTTATCATCGTTCCTAGGATTTACCTTTTTAAATATATACAAACACTAGGTAGATATTCAATTTATTGTTAAACAAGTAAGTAGTATTATGTATAAAATAAAAACTGAAAAACCCTACTTCTAAATACGCAATTCGTTTACTTGGATGATTTTTTTCTAGTTATTTTGTTATAAAAACCAAATTACTCAACCGATTTTGATAAAATTTATATGGTACTAAGCTACCAAACAAAAAAGAAACAATTCTGCGTGCTTAATCTCCGACCACATCGTCGCTTTCCAAGAGGCGAGTTGGTGGTCAAACGCGGAAATATTCGTGTTAAAAAAATTCACAATTAGCGAAGTAATCGCTGAACAAACACAAAAAAACCCGGACAAGTGCGAGACAGACTCGTCCACCGAGGGTTCCGTACAAGCTAGCAGATATAAGGAGGAAATCTAGTTGTAAAAAAAAATGTAAACTTAGTAAAAATAATGTACCTATTAGCTTATAAAAGGCACGGACCCTGGAGTCTGTGGAGCTCAAATTTTTTAATAAAAAAAAAATAATAGGAAGAAAAACACATATTTATTTATATTTTCCTTCATAAACCGAAAATTATACATCGTAAAAATATTTAAAAACCTGTTTTAGCTTATGCCAATGAAGCTATTTCATGTGATACACCACAAGATACGGTTAAAGAACTTTAACATTTTGACCCTCATTCCTTGCATAAAGACACAATTTTTTGTGATTAAATTAACAATATAGTTTTCGTTTTTTTTTTTCAATATATGTACTCTAACACAATGCTTCTTGCCATATTTCATAGTTCTAGGTCAATGGGAAGTACCTACCCCATAGGTTTTGATTCCCTTGTGAGTGTCGAAATGTGCGTTTTTAGGGTTCCGTACCCAAAGGGTAAAAACGGGACCCTATTACTAAGACTTCGCTGTCTGTCTGTCTGTCTGTCTGTCTGTCTGTCTGTCTGTCTGTCTGTCTGTCTGTCTGTCTGTCTGTCTGTCTCCAGGCTGTATCTCATAAACCGTGATAGCTAGAAAGCTGAAATTTTCACAAATGATGTATTTCCATTGCCGCTATAACAACAAATACTAAAAATTAAAAAAAATTTAATATTAAGGGGGGTCCCCATACAATAAACGTGTTTTTTTCGTATTTTTTTGCTCAATATTAAAAACGGTGACAGGTAGACGCTTCAAATTTTCACAGAATACTTACTTGTATATTACCTTTCAAAATAAATAATTAAATAACTATAAAGTAAATATTAAAGGGGGGCTCCCATACAACAAACGTAATTTTTAAGCAATTTTTACTC
This sequence comes from Lycia hirtaria, assembly GCA_947563715.1. Classification (NCBI taxonomy): domain Eukaryota; kingdom Metazoa; phylum Arthropoda; class Insecta; order Lepidoptera; family Geometridae; genus Lycia; species Lycia hirtaria. The sequence continues at coordinate 32,201,177 of OX387381.1, read as the reverse complement.
GATCTTAATTAACAGGTAGAAACTTGAATATTTGTAAGTAAATATTTAGAAAGATATTAACTATAAAAATAAGTACCTAATCTAATACGTAAAAACTCACAAAATGAAAATAATCCGTGCATCTAAACGCGGTGCGAGCGCCGCGCCGCGGTGTGGTGGTGGCGCGAACGCGCGGGTAGCGGGGGAGGTAACATCACGGAGCGAGCCATAACCGCGCGTATTCGCGCGAGCGTCGTCATGCTGCCCGGATGTGTATCGAAAACCTACCTATAAGTTTGCAATTTACTACTTGGAATTTTGTTGATTTCTCGTTATTTTATAAACAGAACTAAACTTTGTAGTATTATAGATGATAGTACGGAACCCTTCGTGCGCGAGTCCGACTCGCACTTGGCCGATTTTATTTTTTACAACATATTCGGCTGTAACTTTTTTTATGAAAACTGAGAAATTTGATTTTTCTTTCTGCAGCAAGAGACTATAGATTTGCATATATAGTTTTAATTTGAACACGATACCTTCACGCGTTCCCGAGATACAGGTCTTGACTCCCGCACGGACGGACAGACGGACAACAAAGTGATCCTATGAGGCACGGAACCCTAAAAATGAAAAATACAAAACAAAACTGCTCCAACAATTTTGCTGAGTATAAGTAGATATACCTAGTAATATACACATTTTCGCTAGAAAATATGTGTAGTGCCACTATACGAGTAGGTATTTTTTTTTAAATACGTCAATGATGTCATGTTTATGCATTAGATATAGTATAAAGAGAGATTCATTATTGTGAGGAAAAATCTCCAAAATATACTTATAAAAATAGCCAAACGAGAAATAGGAGCTGCCCACCTGTTCCGTTTGGCGTGGTTACGATCATCCGCAATCCAGTCGAATACTAAAAACAGTTGAATTGAGAACCTCCTTCTTTTTAGAAGTCGGTTAAAATGGCACTATCAAAATGGGTCAAACAGTTTAGGTTACAGAATTTAATATGGAAATATAGAAATAAATATACTTACATATTGACAGTTAAAAGGTAATAGGGTATAAGCGACATTTTAGTCGAAAATGAGTTATGAATGCTATCTTACTTAAAGTTTTCCGCTTTTTCATTTAGTACTCATAACTCATTTTTGACTGTCTGAAATGTCGCTTATACCCTAATACCTTTTAACCGTCGATATGTATGTTTATATACACACGCTATGTAAATAGGGCCACGAATTATGTGTACACACGCATGAAATTGTAGATAAAGGTGGCGGTACTCGACGAAAGATTTGACATTTCACATTTATGCTCGTATAACAGATTGAGATAGTTCATCGTCACGTGGTTTTGAATTGTTGCAATCCAAAGCGCTGGGGGTTACCACAATCTTACTTTGAATATTACTTTGACCTTTGTCTAACTCTCTCAACTGTAGAAAGAGCGAGACAAATGTCAAAGTACTCGTAATATTGAAACATGACTGCTTGAACGCTTGTGGTACGAGCATAGATACGGCCCCTGGGTAGCATTAGACTGGCAAGCGAAGCGTTTTGCATCAGCGACTGATTGGCTCGTCTTGTTACTCGGTTGCACAAAATAGATACCTTACTAAGTACCTCCCAAGATTTTATTTGATATTTCCCATGTCATCTCTTGATCATCATCACCTCAGCCATATCTCGCACTGCTGGACGTGGACTTCTCGTATGGTTTTCTAAAAAACCGCAATCAGCGTCTTCTTGCCACACACAGTGAGTGACTGATGGTTGTCCAACGCTGTGTCTACAGATCGTATGGTCACCACTTGAGATTTTTTCGGCGCCATCGGCCATCAGTTCCGTGTACTATATTCATTCTGTGTATTGCCCACTGTCAATTCACTTTATTAATTCGTTGTGTTAATTTGGTGGCCTTCGTTCATCTACGGATCTCTTCGTTTTTTAGTGATTGCATTTAATTTAATCGTTTGAAGCCAACAATTAGATAAAGTGTTTCAAATTAAGATAAAGGAACTTACCTGATTTGCCAACTCCTGACTGTCCCAGTACCATCACTTTGAAGGGCTTTGGTTTGGGATACAATACTAGCTTCGATAGCGATGATTTTGGTGATGGTGTTGTAGCCATTGTTTCTATTGACCTCTGTATTATTTTCTGTTATATTTGCACTGAAATTAAAAGCATTTTTGACAACTTTTTTTTATCTAGCTTCATTTCGCAAATATGTAGATGTTTTTGTTTGTCTCAAAGTTTGCAATCGAGTTTTAGACAACTTCCACTTGTCCGATCACGCTGTTTGCCATATGTACGTAACTTCGATGAAAATACAATAATATGATACAGTGTCTGGTGGAGTTCGCACTGTATAGTGTATAATCCTTATGGCGTTCAACAGATTCGTCGAGATAGAGTTCATAAAACTCGTAATTATATGACAAATGATGGACTTGTTTAATTTTGACACATTTTGTAGTCATCGTAAGCACTTTAGGTATTAAGAGTTTTTAGGTTAGAGATAATTTTTCATCTATAAGCTGGCGTAAGTTCGATTATCGATAGCAGTAAAGCAAGACCATTGTAAATTAATTAAAATGTTGATATGGTACTTGGGAACTTCACCAATTATCACCTAGCAACCACTTATCCATTATAAATTCATAAAACATCGATCAGACTACGTTTATATTTATATTTAGAAATATCCATCCCCTAATATAACTTAGTAAATGATTGATAGCTGCAACTTAATGTAGATTGTAGATAAACAGTAAATAGATACACTTATAATTTTACTTATGTAGTTAAGTGCTTAGTATACCTACCTATAGACCACAGAAAATTGATAATACAATAATTGTTGCATTTCACAAGTGCGCGAGAACATTTACATGTAGTATTCGTGTACATGCACAGTGCGTTAGTGTGAGTGCCTGACGGAACAAGCGGGTGCTACTCACTCGTACATGAATACGATACGAATACAACCAAAGGCCACGCGCAATCGTGACATTCTCATAAGATGTCGAAAAGTCAATAATGGCATGTAAAACATTTGGGCTCGGCAACTGACAGGCTATTAATTGATTACAGAATAATCGTCGACAGCGCGTTGAACGACATATACTACGAGGTGTAAAAATGAACGACAGATATTTCAAGGGGTCTTTGTACAATTGTACATGTTATTATGAACAAATTTTATTATGAGAAAAAAATTGTGCCGTATATTTTGTCGATATAGGCCAATAAACTATTTGTATGAAACACCAGATTTTTAGCGATTTTAGGAAAAGCCAACGAAAAGTTGTTCTTGATAGACAACCGGCTCCAATCAGAACACTCTCGAACAAAATAATAATAATATACATACAAAAAGTCTTAATTAATTAAATACACACATATGTACATAAAATCACACCTATTTTACCCTAACAAGGTAGCAGAGCATCAAATAGTAATAGCCATGATGCCGTTTGACGCCAGTCTACCGTGGTAAGAGGGATGGAACGAAGGGAGATGGCGATGGAGATATACGTAGATACTTATTATAAATACGTATATCTCGATCCCTAATTATAATAACTAGAGATGGTTACTACATTTGAATCAAAATTAATAAAAAGCAAAATACGCATGTTTTTCACTTATATTAGATATTTTTTCCATTTATTTTGATTTAAAAAGTAAACTAGTGAACCAATTTTGGAAAATTTTCTATGGTATCAATAAAATATAACCGAATTGACAGTCTGTCTGTCTGTCCGTATGTCACAGTCATTTTACTCGGAGACTATTAGCTCTACGTAAACGAAATTTGCCATGTAGAGGTGTTCTGTGAATTGCTACAAAATGCCGTAGTAAAAATTTCAAAAATGAAAAATAGTGGTCCATACATATAAAGAAGGGAAGAAATGTATTATATCGGGTGGGGTATCATAGAATAGGTCTCTTAAAATAAGACTAAGTTTCTATATATCATTTTTGACTCAGGTCGCATATCTTTTGTCGCACACGTCACGTGCGAGATTAGGCGGGCGCGGGCGGTGAAAAAAAATGTGCATTTCTAAACTATTGGACCTAGAAATTCATAAAATAAAAATAATATCACTTACCGCGTACTGTAACTAAAAAACTTAGCAACGTAAGTATATTTATATACCTACGTGTCGTACCGCGTACGTCTATATACATACAATACCTATTCAATATAAATATGCAATACTATAATATCTATAATAGTGTCTCTTTATTATCTACAAATTAGGTAATTTTATAAAAGTGGAAGCAACTGTATATTTGTTAAGTTTTCACGACTAAACGGCTGAACCGATTTTTACGCAATTTAGTCATAGAGCATAGATGCTTTAAGAATTTAGTAGATGGAGACCGATGGAGCGCACGAAGGGTTCTTTACCATTGTCTATAAAAACGGCAAAAAAAACACGTTTGTTGTATTGGAATAAATAAAATTTAAATATTAAATATTAATTTTATTTTAATTATTTATTTGTAAAGCGATTAAAATAACTCAATATTCTGTGAATATTTCAAGCGCCGTTGAAATTGAATTTAACTTTAATTTCAATTTAACCTGTTGCCGTTATCAATAATGAGCAAAAAAATCATCTGTTTTTTAGTATTTGTTTTTATAGCGGCAACAGAAATACATCATCTGTGAAAATTTCAACTCGCTAACTATCACGGTTCATGAGATACAACCTGGTAACGGAAGGACGGACGGACGGAGGACGGACAGACAGCGGAGTCTCAGTAATAGGGTCCCGTTTTTACCCTATGGGTACGGAACCCTAAAAAACACCTGTTTCATGCAATCAGATACCTAGCTACGTTATTTGTAGGTTCCATATTTTTTTTTTTACCATCAGCAAAATATGTGGAACAGCTGATTGTTTTTTGCGCATTATCTGTATTGTTGACAAGTTTGGTCTCTGATAAAAGTTGTTGACGCGTAAAATAACCCCTTAAAATATAACCATCGCTTACTCTTACACTTTGTATGAAAATAAGAACATAAGTACATATTGATATTGTTTTATTAACAAGCTAAAAAAAAACAAAACAAATTTTCCGCATCAAATAAGATATTACCTTCGTATCTCCTACTAAATCATCGTCGTGGCACTGTCGGTAATATTTAAAAATATTGAGGATTATTTTTATAAAATTTTGATGGGTTGTTAAACGTAGCAGCAATATTTTAGGTCGTGTTGAAGAGTTAGAACTGGGTGCGTGTCGTAAATGCGCGGAGTGACGGCCTGTGGTGACGGCAGACACGCGCTACGCGGCGAGACCGGGCTGCGTGTACCACGCGAGTGATTCATATCACAAAGTCACTATACGATACTACATTCATACAAGTCGGCGTTCTCGGCCCGTGACACACTGTGGTTATTTATTGTAACTGAAACGTATTTTCCATGAGTGCTTGACAGTTGAAACCTGAGCCTAACAATGGATAAGAAGGCACAAGAATAAAGTATCTTTGCAGACGAGTGTGGAAATGACAGAGACGGAGATATAGATTCCGAATCCGAATGAGTTCTGTATAAGTACGGGGGCTGGGCGCAGTTGATCCTAAAATATTTTTATAATTCATTAATATCGACGAGGTTTCGACACAAACTTTGTTCACGTAGGGCATTGTAGAAAAAACCTACCGGACCATCGGGCCGGGAATTTTATTTTTTACTTTTCTAAGTACAATTTAAACTTGATCGACTATAGTGTTGGTTTTCCTTAACCCCACATTTCCTATCCAAAGCTAGTCGTGGGGTTGGGAACAGTTAATTCTAACAAAAAATATCACTTTACAGCTTAATACTTCGCTAACGAATTCCTACATTTAAAAAGGGTTATCCCACACTATTTTTTTTGAATTACCTATCTAACTATACCCCATCCCATACGATCGGGTACACGATAAAGCTATACTTACCTACCCTAAAGTAGGGTAGTAAAAAGTTAGAATATAATAACTTTATTGTACATCCATACAGAGTAACTTAAAAATAGATAATAAATGTTTAATTGAAAGAAAAATATTAATTGAAAGATAATAAACGTATGAACGAAACAAAATTATTATTATATTATCTACGTATTTGGAGTTGGTTTTTTCAGTTTTTTTTAAGTACAATAATTATTATGTATGGCAAAAACGTACTCATAAATTCTCATTGGTCTCATAACAACAGCGCAGACGCTAGATAAGTAGGTATACAGGTTACGACTGTGAGGAACAAACTACAACTATAACGCCACAGATTTATAAAACCTTTCTACGATTTATAAGTAGGTTAAGAGGAAGGGACATTAGAATCAGGCATTTAAAAATTTATTACGGTAGTAAATTGGAATAATATGCTATTAAATAAAATGTATTCTGTAAGACGTAAAAAGAGCACAAATTAAAGATATTTTAAAATCACTTCTACAAAAAAATCCTACACATATTTAGGTACGTACCTAGATACTTTATGTACTTGCGTAGAGTCTGTTCACTTATTATTAATACATAGGTCTATTGTGCCAAAAAAGAGGAACTAACGTCTCGAAATATATACTACTATGGTATTCTGTGGTCTCGACTGAACAACATAATGAAATAAGGACAGCAGCGGCCTCAATGCCACAAATGTTCTCCAGCTGAACAGTCTCTAGTGCGTACATTAGTAGGCGTAATTTAAACAGCACGACCCCGAACATGTCACAAGAAAACAAATTACGCAATTTCGTTTACTTGGATGGCATATTTTTAAACGACTTCAAAAAGGTGGGGGTTCTTAATTGGATTGTATTTGTTTTTAACCCCCGACTCAAAAAGAGGGGTTGTATATAAATAAATATTGGAGGTAAAAAAGGAGTCCTTATAGTTTCGCTATGTCCGTCTAGGTCTGTCCGCGCGTCCGCGGCCATATTCAAAGACTATTAGTACCTACCTACTTGAGAGCTGTGATTTGGTATGGATATGCATATTAACTATAATAATTATTTTCATTTATTTTGACTTAATTACCGGCCAATTGCCCGGTTTTTCTTTTTTGCCATGCCACTTTTTGCTAGTTGCGAAATGCGTGTTGTGCCACGCGCAAAGTAATGATGTGGTAAATGAGAAAAAAAAAAATCATCCCAACTTTACGTGTAGGGGAAGTACCCTAAACATTTTCAAGATTTTATTCTACCGTTTTGTTGGAGTTACAAATATGTAAACCCATACTAAATTAGAAGTAGGTATCTAATACGTATAGTCTGAGCCAACCACATGTCAAAATGTTTTCCCTCCGATGTTGTGATGCCGCTGAACCGTACATAATGGAAGTAATGTTACTTTACACGACAGTCGACACCTTTACCGAACCGTGTATTTACGGGAAATAATAATTGATCAGGTGCTCCCTCCCACGGTCTTATGAAGTCTTATCGCTATCAAAATGCGGACAAACATTTAATAACGCGCACGTTTATGAACCTTCCTCGTAATATACTGCCCTATCTTTATAGTCTGCTTTGGAGGTATTATTGGAGGATCGTAAACATGTAAGGTGAATTACATATCTATACATATATCAATGGAATAAGGTACAATAACCGTACACATAGCCACTGAAGTATAATCCATCCTAGATTGAAGATAGTAAGTAGGTAGGTTGATCGTGTTGAGGTCTTTGTTATCGGTATCGCTTTGACCGATCACGGGCCGATTTCTGGCGCTCGGCAAATATAGACCGATATCGAATCAATAGGTAATCAATCTATAAAACTTTGTTAAGACTATGAAGTATCCTGATGGTCGGTGTATAGCTTATAAAGTCAATATTCACGCTCCTAACATAACGTGACCATATTTTTTTATGGCAAAGCGGGACGCTTGCGGAATTTAGTAAAAAATAATATATAATTATCTTACAATTTAATGAAAAACACGAATAAATGAACAATATGTTAATAATATATAAACAGAATTAATTAATATTCGATTAATGTTTTTATATTTTTCAAAGAAGCAAATCAGTTGTCATGTCTAGCAGTTCAAGAAGGAATGGAGTTCATTACATGGTTTGATAATGTGGTTTCGGTAATCAAAATGGTTTTATGGGGTAAAATACCCGACTGCAGAAAACAGTTTTTCCAGTCTATCTTACGATTTCGTTACGCTTGATACGCTGTTAAGTGTACTTTTTTGTGAGAATGTACCTATGAGTGTAATAATTGCTGTAAATTTTACTATGGAAATTAACATGTTTTTCACACATTTTTAAATAAAAACTACGGGTCACTCACGTCTGTTTTGAGCCGAAATATCCGACTATAGTTTCAAAACAGACGTGAGTGACCCGTAGTTTTTATATTTTAAAAATTGCTCTAAATGAATATAAATGCGCATTTCTTAGAATAATTCTAGTAAAATCACTTGTTTATTACCAAAATGTTAATTGATGTTGTTGTGTTGTTATTTTGTTAAGCGAAAACGTGTGTACGGTAACCTCGCTATACGAGTCAAACGTGTGCTTGGCTGTTTTTTTAGTAGGTTAGGTAAGGTACATTTACAGTAAATTTTTACCCGTTTTTGCGTAAGAAGGACGGTTATGTTTTTTCGAGTGTATGTATCTAAATATATATATAATTATGTATGTTTCTATATGATCACCTACCGACCGATTTTGATGTGCGAGGTGTCGTTAGATTCTTCTTCACTCCCTGAGTGTCATAGGCTATATTTTTGTAATAATAATAATAACACATCTCTCGCAAAACAAAAACAAAGCCGTTTTTGTAATCTCCAGCGAACTTTTTCGTAATAAACAAATGATTTTTCTAGAATTATTCTAAGGAATGCATATTTATATTCAACAATTTTACGCATACTTTCTCATATAAAAGCACGCTTAACAGCGTATCAAGTGTAACGAAATCGTAAGTTAGACTGGAAAAACTGCTTTTCTGCAGTCGGGTATTTTGTTTTTCTTTTAATACTTTTACTTGTTACGATAATATGTTTATAGATACATAAAATACGCTACTGACTTGCTGACAGTAATATTGTTCTGTGCTTGCTGATCTATGCGGTGTCATGTCGTGTTATTATGCGAACCGTGTCAGCTTCCCAGGTGACAAGCGCCGGAACCGACAGGTCACTGGTTCGGCTTCCATAGTTATCACGAATTGAGGAGATACGTACGTATCGTACACGTATATGTACATTTTCATAAATATGATAAACACAAATACGAAATATACATTTATAATATTTATAAACACATAATATAGGTAATATGTAGATTAACCAAAGATGTGATTTTAGTAATTAGTGGTATAAAAGATGTATGGCGGCTCAAAAATGCATTTACGATAGGCATTATTTTCATAGAAAAATCTTAACATCATGTTGCAAACCGAGTTCAGTAAATAAAAAAATTACCAAATGCAGGGAAGGGTTCTGCAGTTGAACTTCATTAAATCGTCGTTACAAATCTTAAATCTGAAATGTGACATTTGTTTCGGATATTTTTATGATAGATATCGAATCCACAAACTACCGTGTGATTGGAACACTTGACTCGAACCAAAATAAACCCTTTAAAGCTTACAATACATTTTTTTTTTCAAATGGATATCTAAATTGAAAAATGGTTTTCCCTTTAGCATACATACAATTTTTTTATTACCTATAGAGTAGATAAGAATAAAAACATCCCACTTAGCACATGTAGGTACCTACTTTTTTTTTTTTTTTTTTCAAAATTTATCCTAACATTTTGTTGGTGTGATAAAAATGCCCATACTAAATTACAGCTTTCTAGTACTAAGTATTTGAGCTAAGTCGCGGACATACAGACAGACGGACGGACATGCAGAAATGATAAGGGTTCGTAGTTAACTACGAATGTGTACATCCCCTAAAAATACACTTTTATCATAATACGTTGAATAGGCACCCGCCTTTATTCACGTTTGACAAGTATATTACACAAAGTACTCTTTGGTATTGGAACAGAATACCTACAGATGTTTTCGAACGCAGTTTAAGTTCGTTGTTGGACTTCTCAATTGAAACGCTTGAAGCGCCACCTAGTGAACAGCGTAAGAAATAAACCTTTTTTAGGGTTCCGTACCCAAAGGGTAAAAACGGGACCCTATTACTAAGACTTCGTTGTCTGTCTGTCTGTCTGTCTGTCTGTCTGTCTGTCTCCAGGCTGTATCTCATAAACCGTGATAGCTAGAAAGCTGAAATTTTCACAAATGATGTATTTCCGTTGCCGCTATAACAACAAATACTAAAAATTAAAAAAAAAAAATATTAAGGTAGTTTGTGAGTTTTTATGTATTAGATTAGGTATTTATTTGTATAGTTAATATATTTCTAAATATTTACTTACAAATATTCAAGTTTCTACCTGTTAATTAAGATCGAGTAAAAATTGCTTAAAATTTACGTTTGTTGTATGGGAGCCCCCCTTTAATATTTACTTTATAGTTATTTAATTATTTATTTTGAAAGGTAATATACAAGTAAGTATTCTGTGAAAATTTGAAGCGTCTACCTGTTACCGTTTTTAATATTGAGCAAAAAAATACGAAAAAACCACGTTTATTGTATGGGGACCCCCCCCATACAATAAACGTGGTTTTTTCGTATTTTTTTGCTCAATATTAAAAACGGTAACAGGTAGACGCTTCAAATTTTCACAGAATACTTACTTGTATATTACCTTTCAAAATAAATAATTAAATAACTATAAAGTAAATATTAAAGGGGGGCTCCCATACAACAAACGTAAATTTTAAGCAATTTTTACTCGATCTTAATTAACAGGTAGAAACTTGAATATTTGTAAGTAAATATTTAGAAATATATTAACTATACAAATAAATACCTAATCTAATACATAAAAACTCACAAAATGAAAATAATCCGTGCATCTAAACGCGGTGCGAGCGCCGCGCCGCGGTGTGGTGGTGGCGCGAACGCGCGGGTAGCGGGGGAGGTAACATCACGGAGCGAGCCATAGCCGCGCGTAATCGCGCGAGCGTCGTCATGCTGCCCGGATGTGTATCGAAACCTACCTAAAACTTTGCAATTTACTACTTGGAATTTCGTTGATTTCTCGTTATTTTATAAACAGAACTAAACTTTGTAGTATTATAGATGATAGTACGGAACCCTTCGTGCGCGAGTCCGACTCGCACTTGGCCGGTTATTTTTTAAAGTATACATAATTATTATCTATATGACGTATTCTATCAGCCATCTAGTTGCCAGAGTACAAAGCTTTGCTTAGTTTGGGCTAGATGGTGTTATGTCAAAATGTCCATCAATATTTATTTCAATTATACAACTTTAACCGAGCAGCTTATTGGAGTTAATGATTATATTTGTGATATTATTTCTTTTTACTTTATAAAAATAACTGCGTGAAGTACTTAAAATTTTCTCGATTTGTTGAGAGTGAAAATATAATACATAATATGTAACTCATCACACTTGAGAACCTATCCGATTAGTATTAAACCTAATAATAAACGATCGAATTAATAATCTTCTCTCTTTTGAAAACGGCTTCTTTCTTTGGAAAACGGCTTCTCTCTTTTGAAAACGGCTAAGCAACACTTATAAGTGCATAAAAATTTTAAGCTTTGCTACTAGATAGCACTGGCGTCGGGTGGACTATACTCCTGAATCGCGCAAACGCAACCTTTTGCAATTTGGAACGGAAATAACTTTTTGAATTAGCAATACGTGGTAGTCCCTTATTATTTTGTGTAAAGTATAATTTTCTTTGGAGAACCCATAAATTAAGACTTTTCTACACGCTACGCTCAACAGGTGGAGCGTTTTATTACATCACTAATTAGGTGACGTAAAACAAAGCATTAAATTATCACGTTTATATTAGTAATTAATTAATTAGAATTTATCTTTACGTGACGCCGAGGACACGTTTTAAATAGCTGAGTAGCGAACTGGCAAAGTGTATGTCTCCTTTCTTTGCGATAAAACTTCTTTGGGAGAACCCAAAGGAAAGCGCACTTTAACTACAGTACAACAACCAAAGAAAATTTTACTCTCAAATGAGACAACGAAGTAAACACACATTTTTTTCTACAAAGATATAATAGTAAAAAAATACATTGACTTATATATATTTTTACATATATATTTATACTATATTTCTTAATATACGCTGACCGCTACATCACCATATTGCGTTTATAGAATTTCTTTTACTGGCAACGGTTACTTACTCTAAAACAAAAAGAAAATGTGGCACCACTAAGGAGATCCTATATATTTGTGTACGGCCTTTAGAAAACAACCTACCTATATAGATAAGATTTATAAATGCAACGTTATAAAATAGTAGAAAGATATAACAATAAACAATGGAATGAGCTCTTTAAACTATAGATTGCACATAAATGAACAAGACTATCAGCCATCAGTTCTTGGCACCCATGTGTAGTAACAGATGTAAGATACAATACTGCACTATAATTGTACCGTAACTAGCAGCTGTAACTACGCAACGGTGATAGACTAGAAAAACTTTTATTACGGAATCACGCCCATGAAGTTTATTCATTTCTTTTGAATTTTAATGATTTTATTAATAAAACTAGTCATATTTCGGTAATTGCTAAGAAATTCAAATAAACTTATGGACGAATTTAATATATGTAGTAGGTACTAAGAACGATGGATTTCAGTATTATGTCCAAATCCAGTTTATCATACCATTTCACAATAGTGGTACGGTAGAAGTAAACAGAATTTGACAGAATATTGGCATTCACTAATAGATATACAGCAGAATTAATAAATTTAGTTTGCAAATATTGTACCAAAATTCGAACGAATCACTTTTAATTTCTTATAATAAATATTTTTTTCCATTTCCGCGCGAGGCGCGGGGGCATCCACATAAATCAAGGGTGCACCGGCTTGTTTCAATACATGTAAGAGTTTTTCAAGTTTCGGATCATCTAGAAGAGTATAGACGACAGTCATTCCGTTGATGGCACCTATTACAGATAGTATTGGGTTCCTTTCTACAAATTGAACAGAGTCTTCGAAGAGCGGTACTCGCACCACGCCGAGACAAATCTTGCCGTCGTCGACGCTCACAAAACTTTCGTCTCGTACTTTCAGTACGTCATTTAGGAAATTTTCGACGGAATCGTAGCCTTTCGGAGCAGACGACAGACCTCGCAGGGCATTCGTGACCGAGTCCAGACGCTGTCTTTTAGTCAATTTGTTCCAAGAGGTCCAACAGCTTTTCAGATCTCGCAAATGGATATCGTTAACGGTGCACTGAAGCCTGGAATATAATGGTTCATAAACGGGTATAGAGGAATCGGGTGGGCCGTGAAAGGTGGCATACTCGTTGATCCAGACGAGGTTTGCGGGCGCTGCGACGGCTATTTCGTGCGTCAACTGCGAGTCCGCGCCCCAGACACTAAGCGAGGGCGTGGGAAACTTCTGTCGGAGTAGCGAGCACAGCTCCTTGGTCGTGCGATAGGCTTCTACCGGCACGAGTGTCTCTTTCCCGCGCTCCGTTCCCAGGGCGTCGCACCCGAATATTTTGCCTTTTGCGGTGAAGGCCTCGCCACATGAAGGGACGACGTGGCGGTCACACCGCGCTGCCAGCGCCTCTTTCACCTCGTCGTACGCGCTCTCTTGGACGTAAATCCGCTGTAGACGCCACGGCGCCTGTAATAATAACATTGAACTTTTATCATATCATTACAAAGCAAATAGACATATAGATAAACTCTTTATAAAGCACGGCGCGGTAACGCGGGTATGAATGCGCCCCTTTATCTCCCTTCTTTTCTAACTCCAGAAGCACTAAGCAGGTAGTAACCTAACTGAGAGGATTTCACACTACAGAAACGAAAATGTGGAACGCTTTTTGAATGGATCTTTTCGAATGTATATAAGTGTGTCCTCAAATCATGAGCGTAGATTTCTTCTGGGCAATCACGCTCCATCCTAGATCGCATCGGTCGTTAAACATCAGGCGAGTTGATGATCAAACGCAATCTTATAATTGAATTTTAAAATAAAAGCAGTGTGGTTATTCAAGTGGCATTCTAATTTCGTGAACGCCAGTAGAATACAAAAATAAATGAATGGGATGGACAGTAGACAAAGAAATATCACTTGACGGCTCGTCACAGTTTACTAGCATTTCAAAACGTAAGAGTTTGTAGACTAGGAAATGTTTGCCATTTGTCTAAGTCTGCAACACGTTTTTTTTAATGAACCGTCATCATTTAAGTGTTTTTTCATGTTTCAGCATTTGAATAGTTGAAAATCAACCCTCTCTAACCCATTACCAAACCAACCAGATCCTCTATTATTTACTACACATGGCTGTAGCATCTGTGCATACCTAGTTTATGATTATTATAAAGGAAAATATTTACCGTAGCAGACGAGTTGATAAAAACATCCAACGCAGAGTCGATGTCGGCCGATTCTGTCACAACTCCGGTACAGCTAAAACATCCTGATAAAAATAATTCATATTAGGTTAGGTGTTAGATATAACCGTTTAAGTGTAGGACATACAGACAAAAAGATAGACAACATAGCTTCACAAATAGACTCCCGCACCCTTAGTACGGAATTCTAAAAAAAATAATCGGTCAATAAACTTCCGAGTTAGAAACATTTGAAGTTTTTGGCACGGAATGATTTGTCTCTTTCTCGCAAAACGGCAGTTTGTATTGAATTTATACAGCGCACCATGATGCATTACGTCATCTTCCGCGACGATGTGTTCTCTGTCTAACATGAAATTATAATGCTAATTTAGTTTTGTTTTTATGGAATGGATCTGTATGTAGGTAGCTTTTTTTAAAACAAATAAAAATTCGAGAATATCCCCATTACTTTCGGCTTAGTCATCGTAACTTAATACAAAGTGAAATTAAGGCGGTATTTCATTAAGATGGCTCAATAAAGCATTGATGCCAGGGGTGGATGCACCTATAGAAAGTTAATAACCAACATCACTTACCTCTTTCTTCTATACAGACATTACTTGCAATATCTTTCGCATTAACAAGATTATAATCTTTCAGGTCATTTACAAAAAAGAGATTTATTACCCATCTGGAACGAAAATATTAAATGTAAAGCAAACAAAAAACAAATCTGACAAATAGGTGCAAGCGTAGCACGGAAAAGAATAAATTAGATCAAATTATACACTAAGTGATTATAACACACATAAATATTCGATACAACACAACATTCTTCATGTAAGTAATTAAAGTAAAAGTTAAAGTTCAAAGTTCGTTGACTGTATGGGTAGTTCAAGCTTAACAACAGTCTTTTGATATCTAGCGGCGATAGTCGGCGGATGCACCACGAGGTTGGTTGCAGCGCGGTGCCGCACCCGTCGCCCGAACGTCGCTGAGGGTATCGCACGTCACTTCTCATGCTCGGTGCTCGTCGTCAATCACGTTAACATGTCTCCGTATACAGAAAATGCCCACCGCGCCACTCATTGTGCTGCGCGTCGCCCTGAACGAGCCCTTAGTAAGTTTGCAGAGTACGATGACATTTGACCCGACAATGCCCTCAACCTAGACGGCGCCCAACGCAAGCAAACCAACATCTGGTAGCGTACTTATTGAGGATGGCGCCAAAACCCACAAACTTTTCCATGTAATAATGTAATCACGGTCTGTAATGTACACAAATGTACCTTAGAGTAAGGGCTCAGGGAAACCTATTTATGGTAGGACTTGTTAGAATCTATAATAAAGACATACCTACCCTAATTGTAAGCAGAGACTGGTAAATAGATGGCATATGGGAGCCATTTTCTGAGTAGTTACTATACACAGAATCAGGGCCTGTCTCTTAGTAGCAGCCGCGCAGCCAAGTGCATAGAGAGGTGTTTTCTCATTCATTAATATGTTTATAACAGTGACGTCTCCTGCAAAACAAAATCAATTCAGTAGAGACTTATGTCTACCATGTTAAGAATATAGCCAAATAAATATTATACATGTTTCATATAAAAAAAAATTATAGCAAGGTTTCACGCAGAAAAATAGAATCTATTTTTTTGGCCACTAGAATTGATTTTTGTGTATGAACATTTATCTCAATCAAAATGGAATTTTAGCGTGATACATATGGCAGTGGCATAATCAATGTTTGCAAGAATGGCAAATATTGCAGCAATAGCAGCCATAGGTTTATGAGTAGAAAGCTACTAATGAACAACATTTGCCATTCTCGTCGAATTGATTAAACAAACTGCAACTCCAATCTGTTATTTGTCTATTTAGCACGAAGATAGGGTACTCTACCAACCTAAATTCCAAGTATCTTCATCACATAATAGATGTTGGCACATTAAATGAAAATAGTTTTGAAAATCAGCTTTTTCCGTTTTCCTTATTAAATATTCCAGTTGATAAAAGGTTGATTCATGTTCTTTAATTTTTTCAACAAGTTCTCTTGCTCTAGAAGATCCAAAGAAATTTGTCTCATTCGGATGTGTATGTTCCCTTGTATCATCAGGATAACTCTTCACATGCCACACCTTTCCAGGTGCAGGAAAGGCATCAAAGCTGTTGTACTTCTCCAAATAGTTCTGTAAAACAGCAAACAAAAATATTATATTGATTGATTGATTGATTTTATGCATATGGCATCAAATAATCTAAAGCTGAACACAATATTAAAAAAAAACGGACAAGTGCGAGTCAGACTCGCTAACCGAGGGTTCCGTACAAACTAGTAGATAAAAGGGGGAAATCATATATTTTTTTATATCTTCCTTCATAAACCGAAAAATATACATCATAAAAATATTTAAAAACCTGTTTTAGCTTATGCTACTGAAGCTCTTTCATATGATACCCCACATGATACGGTTAATTCACTTTAAAATTTGGCCCTTCATTCCTTATCATAAAGACACTATTTTTTTGTGATTAAATTAAAAATGTTCAGTTTTCAGATTTTTTCCTATATGTGTACTCTAACAAAATGCTTCTTGCCAAATTTCATTGTCTAGGTCAACGGGAAGTACCCCATAGGTTTTGATTCCCTTGTGAGTGTCGAAATGTGCGTTTTTTTTACGATATATTCCGCTGTAACTTTTTTTTACGAAAACTTAGAAACTTTATTTTTCTTTCTGCAGCAAGATACTATGGATCTGCGTTTATAGTTTTAATTTCAACTTCATACCTTCACGCGTTCCCGAGATAAAGGTCTTGACACCCGACGGACGGACAGACGGACAGACAACAGTGATCCTATAAGGGTTCCGTTTTTTCCTATTGAGGTACGGAACCCTAAAAAGGATGGAAAAAATGGAGGAGGGCTTTGCCAAAGTTGGGTAAACAGACCAATTTCTCTATGTTGACTCGTCAGAGTCATAATATTTGTGTGAAATGTAACTGCTTATAATATATCGGAATAAAGCCTTATATTATTATAATATCATCATCAATTACCTTCCTAGCACGCTTCTCCATATGTTTTAATGCCTGGGCAAATACCAGTTCCAGGCATTCAAATATATTGAGATCCATCCCAAAGATACACAGTATTCTTGCATTACCTAACTTGTGCTGGGTATAGTGTAAGCAATTGTTCTAGTATGAATACAGGCACACCTTCGAGATGATGTTCAGCTTTTTGGCAGCTAATTGAGCCTTAGACTCAATATAGGATCCAAAATAAAGGGTTGAATATTATAATAAACTATTAAAAATAATTATTATCCCTTTATTCATTTATAAACCCTGGTTACAGCCTGGCAGACGCCAACACTGAGAGACCACTTACATAAAATAAAATATACAATTACATAGTCCTTCTTTTTACAGAGCTTATATTTTTATCCTGAATGATAAATAGTTCTTACTTTTGCTAGATCAGTATTCACAACAACTGGATCCAGAGTGAGCACCATTTTACCCAAGGATCTAAAACAAAACAATCACATACCTTTATATCCCAAGAAGTGGTATAAGAGGTTTCCAATCTAAACCTCAGATGAAATACAAAAGTTATTATATATATCTAAATACTATAATAAGCAGAAAATAATATACATTTTGAAATGAATATTTTTTATTTTTAGCATGTATGCTATAACTAGTATACTAGTTATATTTTACTGTTTCACCTGTATATTGATGAAAAAACAATGCTGGTGATGATTAAATATAGCCTATGTCCATATCCATCCTTAAAGAATGTCTGTGCCATAATTTGAATGTAATATTATTATTGCGATCCTGGCTTTATTTCACTAATACCTGATTTTTATTTTTTTTATTTTTCATTAAATAGCTAAATATTCACATCAATATTCTTGATCCATACTTAGTGCAAAAAAGTGGAACTCCCTGACCTCTTTGCTTCCTGTTTTAAGGAAATTTAAGGCTAGAAGGAAGGAATAGATTATCGACATGCTACATCCTTGCCACACCATCACTTAACATTAGGCGAGTTGGTTGTCAAATATAGATCTTAGGTAAAATTCACACTACACTTATAATATTTAGCAACTTAACATCTTGTAAATCGGGCATAAGTTGGGTAATTGTGGCTTTAATTGAATACTGTAATTCCTACCTACCTATTAAGCTTATGAAAACTTTCTTTATTGAAATACGGGTAGCACTGTACTTTACCTGCCGTCGATTTAAGGGTGGGGTGAGGGGGGAGGGGGGGGGGGGGATATGTAGATACCCCCTGAGAAGCTAGATTCCTTCCCCCTCCGAGATATGAATTTTTAAATAATTTTTTTCAGTACTTTTTTGTTTTCCTGGTGAGGGGAAGGGGTCGACAGGGGGAGGGAGTAAGGCGGGAGGGTGTAGGACCCTCCCCCCCAAAAGAGGGGGTGCGAAAACCCAAGGGAAAGTGAAAAACACCCTTGAAAAACACACCAAAACACCAAAATCTCTCGGAAGGACTTTAGAACTGAGACTTTATATGAATATTTTGGCTTCAATTTTTTTTCTGATAAATAATTAATGAATTTATTATTTGTATTACCATTTTTCAGATCGTTTTTGAGGTTATGTACAAAAACATATTATTTAGCGCTTCGCCGGCCGCTGCCGCGGCACGCTCGCTACGCTTGCTCGGCTCGCGCGATGTGTTTTTAATGTTCTAACACAACCTAACCTACTTTTTGGGCCACTATATTATTTACAGAGATTTTTTACTGCTATAATCTTAATTTGTGGCTACAATTCTTATAAGAATTGCCAAACAATCAAACTATTTAAAAAAATATTTCTTCCAAAGCATTAATATTCTAGCGTTAAAACTTTAACTGAAGACTTCTTATATAGTAAGCTTTCTATAAAATAAAATCAGTCCCCAACTCAGCGACAGGTAAAGTACAGTTGAGCCGAAATACGTACCTATTATTCGGGTTAGGTGTATAATACTGGTTGTAAATAATATAATAAGTACCTACCTACGTAAAATGTGCTGTAACACACTTTAGTGTTCTAAAATAAGAATAATACACAGCAAAATTAAATATTTGGATACCAACCTGCTCTGTGTACTAACCTTGAAGAACTTGTTCTGTTTGATGAATATGAATTAAGATATAATCAACAAGTTGATGTGTGATGCGGTATAATGTAATAAGCAAAGACACGATAATAAGGTTAAATGTTATCACTTTTTATGACTACTATTATAAGTATATATCTTTTCAGTTTCACGAATTGAAAACTTGCTCAAAATCAAAACAATAACAAACTTTTTTTTTTGCTTGATGTTGGCATCATGCTTGCGCATTTTCCATTTGTCGAGTTTAATAATATATACAAAAAAATGCGATTAAAAATAAAAACAAACTTGAATAAAGAAGTGAGGCGTATTTATAATGACACAGATTTTAATATTAGATTTCAGTTAAGGCTGTTTGGTCATACTTGTTTTCAGTGTGAAAAATACGCATGGAACAAAATACTAGAAAACCTGAATTACTATTATACACATTTAAAACTATTTCAGCACTGCCCAGTTTTATTTGATTTTTCAAGATTTGGGGTGGCGGTGCGGAGTGAGTGTGGGGTTTGGACATAGAAAAAAAAATGTATGAAGCTATTTTAAATTTTGATTTGAGTCGAAATGAAAAATGAAATAATTTTTCTATCAAAAAACCGACTTCAAACGCAACTTACCTACTAAGTACTAAACGATAGTAAACTTTTTAAAGTGACCTTTTTCACTCGCTCTTTTTTCTTTTATCAAGAATGCGATTTGTCATTGAATGTCAAATGCTCGTCTTCGAAGATTAGAAAATGTGCAGATGTTAATACGATAATCCTTATTATTTGACACACTTGCAAAAAAAAAAACGTGTAGGTGGAACTCTGTGATTCTATAATCTGATGCACTTACTCAGGAATACAATAAAAATATTTTCATTTTTAGAGATTATTCAAAAAGTAATAAAGCGTTGTTTATAAAATAATTATGGGACCAACTTGGGAGCTTTCTCTATACACAAATTCAGGAAACACAAAAATTGGTTCTCGAATGGCGGAGTAGTTCGTGTACATACATAAAAAAATATACGGTACGAATTGATAACCTCCTCCTTTTTCGAAGTCGGTTAAAAAATAGTATGTTATTCACTTGACTCAATAAAAGAGGAGATTCACAATTGCTACTTTTTTTCAGATTTACACTACATACTACATATTTTGAAGTTTATAAAAAACATAACCTTTTTACCATAAAATAACGTGATGAGAATTAACGTTGTTTGAATTACAATTAAATTAAGTGTTTATGATAAACTTTCTCGGAATATTATAAGTGACAAAATTATTAACCCTTAATTGTCAAAAATATATGTTTTTGGCGGGAACGTCAATAGATTTACTTACGTAAATTAACTTAAACCCAAATCCTCAACAAATTGTATCTTGTCATAGTATTAGATCATTCCGTCTGTTGTTGGAAGAATGGACTTTAGACAGCAGCACACCAATGATTAAAAAATGTTGAAGTTGGTGTCAAACAGTATAAATGTCAATATTTTTTTTTTGCACATTTACATTTTTTAATTTTGTAAGGGCTGGCTGGCTGAATGACGTATTCTGTGGACTTATTCAAGACTTATTGTTCTTTTCTTTTTGTGAACGTACGTGTACAACATATTAATTGAATTAAAATATTGTAAGATAAATCATGGCTTCATTGTCTTCAGAAGAAACTATTGAAAGGTTCAAACGTTTAGGACTTAATGAACAAAAAGCTAAAGAAACTTTGAAGAATGTTAACGTTACCAAGTCACTGCTTGCCGCTACGAACGAGGTTAGCCCATATTTCTTAAAATATCTGTCTATTTACTTTTATGTATTAATTAGAAATCATAAAAATCTTGTCATTACATTACATTGTAGGTGAATGCTGAAAAGCTGCCCCCGGGCGGCGGAATGTTGATATATCATCTAGCGACCAAAATTAAACCTCAAATTTTGGACAAGCTGTCGTTCCTCTGCAACTACATCGCTCAAGAAAAATTAGATTCGACTCTTCGAGTGGATGGAGCTCTAGAGTACCTTCTGAGTACAGTAAATGAGTCCAATGTAGATATAGAAGCTTTTGAGAAAGCTTGCGGAGTTGGGGTTATAGTGACCCCAGAGCAGGTAGAAGAAGCTGTTGAGAAACATATAGCCAAGTATAAGCAAGAGATATTGGAGAAAAGATATCGCTTCAATTCTGGCATTGTTATGCAGGCAGTGAGATCAGAACTTCCATGGGCTGATGGTAAAGCCATCAAAAACGAAGTTGATGTACAGGTATAATATTACAATGCTTTATATTTTATATCAGTTAATTATCTTGGGCTGTGCCTACACAACCAAGATATTTTTAGTCTCTGGTATAACTTTCAAAAGCAAAAGTCATGACTGCAACTGAGACATCAAAATGATAAACATCCAGTCAGATGAGACGTATGTACTGCCTAGAGTATAATTACCTATGTCACTGAGGTAATAACAATTTTAAAAAGATCTTACACAAAATCACTCCATTTGGTTAGGCTACAAAAGGTAATATATTATGTACATACAACAACATTATTTAAGTACATCACACCATTTTTAACCGTCTTCAAAAAAGACAAAGCTATCAATTCGTAGCATATATTTTTGTTTTATGTATGTACACGAATTACTCCGTCAATCGAGAACCAATTTTTGTGTTTCCTGAATTGGTGTATAGAGAAAGCTCCCAAGTTGGTCCTGTTAGATATTACAAATAGATATTATGTACTCATTTATGTGTAGCTACCTACATGATTTTACTATTTGTTAATAATGTTCTGTATGTACCCACATTGGATGAATAAAAGTAAGTTTTGCTTTCAACACAACTTGATGGTGTTTACTTTAGGTCCCATTATTATTTTGTAAACATCGCTTTATTACTTTTTGTATAATCTCTAAAATGAAAATATTTTCATTGTTTTCCTGAGTGAAGTGTGTCAGATTATAGAACTGCAGAGTTCCGCCTACACCTTCTTCTTTGCAAAAGTGTAAAATATTGAGGGTTATCGTCTAAACATCTGCACATTTTCTAATCTTTGAAGACGAGCATTTGACATTCATTGACAAATCGCATTCTTGACAACAAAAAAAAAGAGCAAGTGAAAAGAGGTCTCTTTAAAAAGTTTACAATCATGAAGGATTTAATAAGTTGTTTTTGAATTCGTTTTTTTAATAGAAAAATTATATTTATTTACAAGAGATTTTATTTATTCATTAAATAATAGATTTGTGTCTGGTCATTAACTCACCTGATGGTAAGCAATCATTGCAGTCTATAAATGAGTGCACTTTATACCTCAAAGAAACCAATTCACTTGTAAAGAAATCAATAGAGTCAGTTAATAAGAAGCCAATGTTGATCCAAGGAATAAACAAGTTAATGATCTTGTATAGGTTTGGTTATACATATATCTTGTTTAGGATTGTTTATCTTCCCTTTCATGCTGGACTGGGAAATAAAGAAAAACATAGAATGTACCAGCTGCTTCTCTTCCAGGCATACTGTAAAAGTCAGTTAAGGGATTTGACAATTGGCATTTATATAGGCTATAGGCTGACTCCCTATCACTGCAAGCCAATATTACATCTTTCCCTCTATTCCCATCTAACCCTCTAATACCCTCTCCCTTCCATCTAGCCCTGTAACAATGGTCAAATGTGGTGTCTAATGGCTTGATGGTCCTTGACGCTTTGCCTAGCCCGTAAGGGAAAACAGGCATGATTATAAGTATGTATGTATCATATAAATTAAAATACCATTTACTCTTTGCAAAGCGTATAGAAACCTCGATAGATTTTATGATCAACATTTGGTTTTTAATTCTTTAGATGTATTTTACAGCATTTTTGAAACATAACACAATAACATATTTTAATTTCAGGTCTTAGATTTGCTGGGTCCTAAAACAGAAGCTGACCTTGCACCACCTCCCAAACCTGAAAAGAAAGCTAAAGCTGGTGATTCAGCAAAAAAAGCTAAGATAGAAGTTAAAGGTATGGCTGGTAAAGGCTAAGGCCGCACTACGGTTAAACCGCCGCGGTTTTTAACCGCGTGAGTTTATGAAACAGGAAAACGAATACAAGCGGCCGCACTTGCGGTTTTTCCCCGCGACTGATTTAGTACCGTCTCGAGCGGTTTAGCGGCTTATAGCGGTTACCGCTCGCGGGAAAAACCGTAGTGCGGCCTTAGCCTTACATGATTAAATATTAACAATATTGATAAGCAGTGTTATTATGGATAAGTCCAACTTGATGTAGGGCCATCTTAATGTATTTGGGTTAGTTAGGCTATAGTCCCCCATGATAGTTAAGAGTGAAATTGTAGAATAGGGAATAAAACAGTTGACTCCATTTTTTTAACTAACTTCCAAAAAGATAGAGATTCTCAACTCAACTGTATTTTTTTTTGTATGTTTGTTCAGTGATTACTCTGAAAATTATGAATTGTTTTATAATTCTTTTTTGTTTGGTAGATAATACCTCAGAGGTGGTCCCACATAAATTTTATCAAAATCGATTCAATACTTTGGTTTTTATATCAAAATGTCTGAAAAAAATGTCATCCAAGTAAACGAGTTGCGTATTTTGAAGACTGTTTTTTCAGTTTTTTAAACTATATCTATCTACTCTTAAGATCTAAAAAAACCCGGACAAGTTTGAGTCAGACTCGCCCACCGAGGGTTCCATACAAACTAGTAGAGAAAAGGGGGAAATTACATATTTTTTTATATTTTCTTTCATAAACCGAAAAATATACATCATAAAAATATTTATAAACCTGTTTTAGCTTGTGCTGATGAAGCTCATTAATATGATATCCCACATGATATGGTTAAAGAACTTTAAAACTTGGACCCTCCTTCCTTGCATAAAGACCTTGTTTTTTGTAATTAAATAAAAATGTACAGTTTTCGGATTTTTAATAAATTAATTTTTAATTAAGACAATGCTTCTTGCCAAATTTCACAGTTATAGGTCAACGGGAAGTTCCCCATAGGTTTTGATTCCCTTGTGAGTGTCGAAATAAGCGTTTTATGCTGAGAAAAACTGTGAAGTTTGATTTTTCTCTCTGCAGCAAGAGACTATAGATCTACGTATACGGTGTTAATTTCAACTTAATACCTTCACGTGTTCCCGAGATACAGGTCTTGATAGACGGACAGATGGACAACAAAGTGATCCTATAAGGGTTCTGTATTTTCCTTTCCTGGTACAGAACCCTAAAAATCATCAAAATTGTAGGGGTAATGATTTTAAGCAGCTTTTCTGTGCTCATATAATTACTATGGTTCTTGTTTGCTTGTCACTTAAATATTTTCATGTCATTGTCTGAAACCTATATTTAAAATTATTAGCTAAACCTGAGGAGTCGGCAGCAAGTGGTGATATTGGTGGTGCTTCATCAATCAATGAACTGATGAAGAAGCTGCCCTTCCATGCTCCCGGGGAGAACTATAAGTCAGATGGCTATATTGTGACATCTGATACCAAGAGATTATTGGAGGAACATTTAAAAATTACTGGTGGTAAAGTGCGGACTAGATTTCCACCTGAACCCAACGGCATTCTGCATATAGGTCATGCAAAAGCTATTAATATCAACTTTGGGTATGCAGCAGCTCATGATGGTATATGTTTCTTGAGATATGACGATACAAACCCTGAGAAGGAAGAAGAGAAATTCTTTGTTGGTATTAAAGATATGGTTGAATGGCTTGGTAAGTTAACTTGAAGTATTTTGACAAACCTTGCTTTTTCTGTTTTTTTTGTTATAATAACTGATTATTTATACTGTGTTTGATTTTGTCTGGGCAGTCTTGGTATAGAAATGAAATGAAAAACTTTCAGAGATGCATGTTTCCTCACTAATTTTTTTAAGCTTGTACCTTCGAACAGTGATGAAAAATACTAGTGAAGTTAGGTGAGTATTGATATTTGCCACTGCAGATATTAATACTTACCTAACTTCAAAAAAGAAAGTATGTATCCTGCTTTTTATTCAAGAATCCAGTGATCAAGTCCAGAAGTCAACAAACATTCTTTGAATTTGGCTGCAGAAAGAGTACAATTTCTTATAAACTATTTATTATGTTGCACCATAGAAATTTGCAAGTACAAACAAGTTACTGTATAGTTGCAGGAACCCATAGTTATTATTAGGTAAGTGATTTGCTTATTTAAAGAGTATTTTCTGTTTCAGGATATAAGCCATATAAAATTACCCACTCATCAGATAATTTCGACCAACTATATGAATGGGCTGTGGATCTTATCAAAAAAGACTTAGCATATGTATGTCATCAGAAGTCTGAAGAAATTAAAGGGTTCAACCCACCTCCCTCACCATGGAGAAACAGACCCATTGAGGAAAGCTTGCAACTGTTTGAGGTGTGTGTCTTTTATTTGTTAACATCTAAGCCTAATTTAACTATCAGTGATCCCGATATCTCATTTTAACATAATCTGTTCTAGGCAATTTTTTTCTAGGGTAAACCTTCCCTCCCCATATATGAAACTGGATGTTCTCAGCTATCACTATACCAAATTTCATAACAATCGGTTTAGCCATTTGTTTGTGAAAAGGTAACAGACTAAGAGTCAATTACTTTTGCATTATATCAGTTAGAATTGGTTTCTCAGACAGATAGATGACAACAGTTTTGTGTATTTGTCTAATTTTATTATTTACTCCCTGTTTTTAATTGCAGGATATGAAAAACGGTAAAATTGACGAAGGGGACGCCACTCTTAGAATGAAAATCACTCTAGAAGAGGGCAAACAGGACCCAGTGGCATACAGAATCAAGTTTAAACCTCATCACCGTACTGGTAATAAATGGTGTATTTACCCTACTTACGACTACACTCACTGCCTGTGTGATAGCATTGAGCATATCACGCATTCATTGTGCACTAAGGAGTTTCAGTCTAGGAGGTGAGGTTTCTTTAGAATAAACTAGTAAAAGTTTCAATAGGCCTATTGATTGGCTATAGGCACCAGCAGTAATAATATGTACAAATTTTACCAAGCAAAGGTTATATTTATTTATTATATAGCTTGGCAAAATAGAGTAGAAAAGTGTGACTACCACTATGGCCATTCATAGAAAATTGACCATTTAGGTCAGTCGTAAAATAGGTTTAAGTAGAAAATATATGTCATTTACCTACTATCTATTTATTTACATAGGTATATGAGTATAATTGATGGAATCTATACTATATGTATAAAGAACGTTATATCCTGCCATAAGGCAGGTATAGCATTTTTTTTTTTTTTTTTTTTATTCGAAGATAGGCTTGCGCTTGACCGTCAACTCACCTGATGTTAAGTGACAGTTACGTTAGTTATTTTCAAATCATTGATAATAATTATTACCCCTAAAATATTCATTCTTATAATTTATTTAAATATTACTTTGACATATATATAAATCTGTTAGCTTTGTTGCTAGAAACTTCTGTCAAGCTATAAATTTGCTGAATGTCAGGGGAATAACCGTCTGTGACTCGAAGTTACTCTTTTTAACTGAGTTTAAAATCTGATTTTAAAATAAAATGAGCTTTTCATTTTTTTTGTGTATATATGTATGTTTCGTGCTATCTTCAGGAGGGGGAGAGAGAAAAATTGTCTAGAACACCTAACCTGATTAATGGATGGCCTAATTATGAACTCTCAGCCCTGGAGTAATATTCAATATGGAATTTTATTAATTGTTACAGGTCCTCATACTATTGGTTATGTAATGCGTTAGGAATATACTGTCCTGTACAGTGGGAATATGGAAGACTTAATGTTAACTACACTGTGGTTTCCAAGAGAAAAATAGCCAAGTTAATCGAGGAAGGGATTGTCAATGGTCAGTATCAAATTCTATATAAATTAAATTAGGTAATTTATGTTTGCTTCCATTGTAATATTTTATTGTGCTAAATTCATTTAAAATACCGGCTTTTTTATCGTCATGTTGATTGACGTAAAGCAAATATCAGTTCAGTTTAATTAGTATTATTCGTTATGTTTAGACTGGGACGACCCTAGGCTGTACACGTTAACTGCACTGCGGCGGCGCGGGGTGCCGTCACAGGCTATCAACTCGTTCTGCGCGGCGCTCGGCGTGACGGGCGCGCTCGGAGCCGTCGATCCTGCCGTGCTCGAGGCCGCTACAAGAGACGCGCTCAACCTCACAGCACCTAGGTATATGCTATATTTTAAACGCGTTGACGGCGCGGTGTCACGTTACAAACTATAAACTCTTTATCCGGTACACAGCGTGATGGGGGCATGGTGCTGTTTACCTTGCCGTACTCGACATCGATACGCTACAAGAGACGCTACGCTACGTACTAAATCTTACAGCGAGCACGTCGTTGTTATAGTGTAAACTTATGATTGTGCGGCGTAGCGTCACAGCCTATCAACCCGTTCTATGTAGTGTTATGCTAGTGTCGCTATAATTATGCCAGTTGTTAAATATACAATAATTAACATACATTCAATTGTTTAAATAGAAAACTCCCACTATCTCGGCTCTGCATTTAAGAACCAAACTATATCAGCATTTGATAACCAGTAAAATGCTATAATCTTGTACTATTATAGTTTTAATAACGATTGATAAGGTGGCTTAATTTCACAACAAATTGCAATTAAATACCCATTCATTCTTTGCTGAACAAACATTGACGACAACAAGGTCGCAATAACAAATTGAACCACATTAAAACCTCTTACGTAAGGGACATTTATTTTTTCAGAGTAATGGTCGTATTAGAGCAGCTGAAAATCACAATAGAAAACTTCCCTAGTGACAGACCAATCGAAGTGACCGTGCCAGACTTCCCTAGCGAGCCACAGAAGGGGTCTCACACTGTAGTCTTCAACAAAACCATATACATTGAAGCTACGGACTTTAAAGAAGACCCGGAAAAAGGATTCAGGCGCTTGACACCATCTCAGACTGTTGGATTAAGACATGCTGGATATGTGATCAAAGTGAGATATTGTTATATTTCTAATGGAGCAAAAAAATAAACTAGTTACCATCATCATTATCAGTCCACTTTAGTCCTCTGTTGGACATAAGCTTATCCCATTAAAGGTCACTTAACCTGATCTTCAGCTTTTCAGTTCCAGCCACTGTCAATTGTCTTAGACATCGTCATTTGTCTCAGAGCATCCTATACTACATTTGTCGAGAAACGGCTTCCACTTCAGAATATAGTCTAGCCTAACCGCTATCGTTTCTACGACACTATTGATAACACTAATACTATTTTTTTTATTTCAGGTATCTAAAGTGATCAAGGACGCTAAGGGAAAGGTCACAGAACTCATATGCTCTGTCCAGACCACAGAATCTGCTGAAAAACCGAAAGCATTCATCCAATGGGTCTCAGAACCTATCAGTATAGAAGTTCGATTATATGAACCTTTGTAAGTACCTATTCAGTAAGAGTGTTCATGACTCTGAATTTCGGTCCCATTGTTCTACCGAAAGCATAAGCATTAAGACAAATATTGTAATTTTTCAACACTAGTCTTCTCCATGAGTCAACGCATGCCTTTAAAATGTGCTGCTAGTGAAAAATGTGACTCGGCAAATGGACCGCGCGTAAAACCAACCAATCAGTACTCTAGGAACTTAAAGCCACTCTCCAATATGGGTTTTCGGAGCTTAGACTTTTTAACCATAATATACAGGTGACTGTTTTGTTTGAACACTAGCAATATTGATACAGTGTTCAGTACTCTATTCTCTATTCCAAATAAGCAAACATGCGTCAACTCATGAACGGGTGCTGCTTGCGGGAGCTGGACTGCTCGGCGTACACACGCATGCATGTTAGTTAAGTGTTAATGTTATATTCGTCTTCCTCTTGTATAAAAAAATATGTAAACTTAGTTAAATAATAAAATATTTTAGCTTATAAAAGGCACGGACCCTGGAGTCTGTAGAGTTCAAATTATGAAAAAAAAAGTGGTTAATATTTGACCTAATTCGCCTGAGCAAAGACTTAAACTACTCAAACCACGCCCGCAGAGAACATACAAGTCTGCGGGAGTGCGCGGCGTCAATAAAAGGTGCAGATAGCCAGAACAGATAGAAGAATATGATACAGCCTCTACGGCTGTGAAGACGTCATTCATTCCCCCAGTATTGCAGTTTCAACGCAAAGTGGAGATGTTTGATTTATTGAACGAAGCGAGGCTCAGAACTTACTTACTTTCTTACTTATCCAAAGTTGTAAATTTTAACGTATAACCAATCACATGAATTCGTAATTTCGAGAATTAGAGCTTTTATTTGTCGCCAGTTCGTGTTATTATGCATTTAAAGAGCACCAGATTCTACGTACATACATACGATTATTTGAAATCTGTTGAATCAATCTCTTGTGAAATTTAGCTAGTAAAAATGTCTTCTAATCAGATTAAAAGACTCATACATGAAAAAAATTGTTAAGTGGTTGTGAATTTCAGAGATCGTGTATCGTGCGGTCTTAGTGTGCCTCTGATGAGTAATTAGTATGTATTTTTCAGATTCAAGCACAAGAACCCTGAAGACCCGAGCGAGGTCCCGGGCGGGTTCCTGTCGGACTGCCGCGAGGACACGTTGAAAATTGTTGGCGGATACGTCGACGCTTCTATAAGAGGAGCCAAAGTCTACGACAAGTTCCAGTTTGAACGAATTGGTTTCTTCTCGGTGGATCCTGATACGACGACAGACTTAGTAAGTACAATTTGAGCCTCAGTATATCGTGTTCCAAACAAATCTCGAAATGTCCGGTATTAAGGTGTGAATTTTGTTAACATGTTACGCGAATCAGAATAGGCCAATTGACATTGTTTTAACAATCATATTTCATAGTTGAGTGAAAAATGTAATGAATATTACAAAAATACAGAGGATTATGATTCTAAGATATAAGTTTCAAAGTGATTATTATATTGGGGAAGAAGCAAGGCTTTGTCACGCGTAACGAGGGTTTTATCGAAGCAATGGTGTATTTACAAATTACGTAACTTTTAAGCAAAAAGAGCCAGAGAGCGTTTCTGTTTTAAATTTTGAACTTATTTCATTCATTCTTCTAAATTTGCACTATTTTTTATTCACGATTAACTTTTTGAAGAGAAAAAAATAACACATGCTATGTCTGTAGTATAATTAAGTCTATATACTGGGGATAATTGCGCTATTTTAAATGTAAAATAGTTGGTCTAAAATATAATATTTCTTAGGTTTTTATTTTCAATGTGTTTCGCTTCATACTAATTCGCTTGTTAATACAAGAACAAAATGTGGTAACAGAAAATAATATCTTGCGTTTGACCTTTATTTGCATTTTGTGTGTGGAGTGATAATAATATAATTTTATGTATATAACATATTAAAGTCGATGTAAGTATGTTTGAGTTTTCCTTTTTGTTAATATGAGTGTTTTTTAATTAATCTTACTATTTTAAATCCTAATTGAAACTAATTCCTTGTTACAGATCGTTTTCAACAGAACTGTATCTCTCAAAGAAGATACAGGAAAATAAATATATAAGTTTTGTACATGTGAATGCGAATTATTTATTACATGATTTATTAATAAACTCTTTTTCTTATTCATAATATTTAAGTTTCCTAATACGTGTAAATGTTTCCAGTTGTTCAAACAATGATAAATATTTCGTTAAAACAAATTCACGTCGAAACAAAGTTGTAACAAGGCCAAGAAACGGAAGGAGTCGCGAATGATTGATGGGCAATTATAGCTTACCAACTGCTCCACCTAATATTTTTTTAGAGTCGAAAGGCTAGAATCTCCATGAATAAAATAGAGGGCTAGGCATTTGGCTATTCCTAGAGAGGGCACGACATAAAAAAACTATGACGTGCCGTCATGTGACATTTCGTTAGCTAATGTCAATCGTATACATTAAGCACCGTTAAGCGAGCGTCCAGCGCGGGCAACCGACGCGGGACCCGTCGCAGCCATCCGCGCCGTGCTCCATCACGGACAATCGCCCGTCGCAGATGTCCGCGACGGCCTCTATATTACGCAGCGCCCGCCAGTACAATTTTAGTCGTGAGTGTACAGTTGATACGCAATGGATTATTGGATGATTTACTATTTAGCGAAAAGACGACGTAGACAAGAGACAGCGTGCTCCGTCTCGCGGGACGCGAGAGCGTGCCGTCTCCCGCCGCTCCCGCGCCGCGAGACGCGGCTGTCGTCCGCGGTGCGGGCGACGATCCGCTTGACGCAGCGCTGCTCTGAAATTACACAAAACAGCGCCCGGCTCGTGCATCTGCGCCGCACGCTTAACGGTGCGGACGGCCTTACTTTTCTATTCTACTGGCGTTCACGAATTTAGAATGCCACTTGTCTAAGCCCCCAGATGCTTTAAATGTTAATAGTTAAATATATTAAGCATGTAGGTACTGTAATAGGAACTGAATTTAAGTAATACCATAGTTTCGCCCACTTGGGAACAGTACCCAAATGTTGATCGTTTTTAGGATTCCGTAGTACTACCAGGTATCCTTCGCCATATGCGTCTGTCTGTCCGTATGTAAAAGCCATTTTGCTCGGAGACTATTCGCACTACGTGTAGGAAATTTGGCAGGTATTCTGTAAATCGATATAAAAAGCTGTAGCAAAAATACCAAATGCAAATGTAAAAATAATAGTGGCACTCCATGTAAAGAAAAGATAATCGTTTTTATTCAACTCCACCCCCTCGTGTTGGGTATCGTTTTGAGTAGGTATTTTAAACTGAAACAGGTTTTTTTACACTTCTTAGATGTGTTATGTGTGTAACGTAAGAATATTGTGTCCCCCGCTCGCATTTTTAAACTATTACATCTAGATATTAATTTTAATAGTAATAGATTATAATAAAAACTTTCAATTAAATTCCTCATACTCATACTTTTAGTGTCCATAACTAAAAAGAATAAGCAGCCAAGTGCGTGTCGTGGCACGTGCAAAGTAGGGTTTCGTAGTTGCACATCATAATTTATGTGAACTTAAAACAGATTTTCTGTTTGTAGTGTAAGGCTCTGTAGTTGCACATGTGAACTACGAGTATAAACTTAAAACAGGACCTATAGATTGATACTATGAGCATACCAGATGAGGACTTGTGAAATTTGCACGAAATTTTCAATTTCGCTTCTCTAAGTACCTACATTTTTAAAGACATACTTGAAAACGATAGGATTTCGTCGTACGATGCGCATTGATTCGCGCGTCGTATCGTATTGTTTTCTCGTAGCATCGTTAGATATTTAAGGCCCGGCTAGTCCGCAAAAGCAGTAAAACAAAGCTTTTTGAAAATTTACAAAAAATACTTGTATTATTAGTTCAAGCTCAAATTTTTTGTATGTAAAATTTTGATCTGTTGGCTAGGTTTCGCTAGAAACAAAAACACGATTGCTAAAAAAAAATCTCGATAGCTTTATTTTTTGAAAAATATGCCATTTTATTTATTTTTCCCATTTATCTCCAAAGTGTTTAAAGCCATCAAAACTAAATTTACCATGTTAAGTAGCTATTAATTTTTTTTAGTGTTCTCTAGACTTACATTTTTGATACGTTTAGTGCATTATTTTATAGTAATTTATTTTACAATAATTTTGCTCGCGAGCAACCGTCCCGCCGCCTTGCTTCAGCTGTTCACCCGCGCCAGTCTGTCGGTGACCACTGTCAGCGACGGTATTGTGTCGGATTGCATCGCGCGCCAAATAAAACAAATTACTATGGGAAATCATAGAACAAAGAAACCAAAAAATAAGCGAACGCGTAAGCGCCAAATTTTGGCTCATATAGAAATGATGCGATCCCAAAAAAGGTAAATACCCAGTTGCGAGTTATTATTTCCTAGAAATATACATGTAAGCTAAGCATGTAAGTATTTATATAGATCACTCGCACTCGCAGTTCATAAACCTATGAGTTCTATTCATACTCGTATAAAGAAAATGTACTTACTCTTACCTGATGTTCAAATATTTCAGTTATGAAAGATGTGTGAAGTCTGCCAACCCGCATTTGGCCAGCGTGGTAGATTATGGCCTTACCCTTCTTATAATGAGAAGATGACCCGCGCCCAGCAGTGGGACAGTTTGTACAAACAGGGCTCAAAAAAAAAAAATGTATACATAAACATACATACACATGCTAGCTGAATCCCGCGGTTTCACCCGCGTAGTGATGAAAAATGGTAATAATAATATATATATATTATATATATTCTGTTTTTCTCCAGGTCCTAAAGAATCTCTGTTCCAAATTTCATAATTATTGGTTCAGCCGTTTAGCCGTTTAGGTAACAAACAGACAGAGAGACAAACGACAGACAATTTCGCTTTTAAAATATTATATGATTCATACATTTGAAAAACATAACCCACCTTTTTGCACAGTCCGGTAAAAATACACCGCGGTCGAGGCAGGCGGCATATGGCGCGGCATCTTTGAACGCGTCACAGACTGAGAGTACCTATATAGGTATACCGCCGTCTGTCGCGCGCCGCCCGCGCCGCGCGTATGTAGGTAATTTTTACCCGATTGCGTAAGGAGGGTTGTTTATCGAGTATATGTATGTTTGTATTTATGTATGTAAGGGGTTGTATGTGGGTGTATATATATGTATGTACTATGCATATATTTAGATTACCTCCTACAGCCTAAACAGCTTGACCGATTTTGATGTGCTAGGTGTCGTTAGATTCGTCTTTACTCCCTGAATACCATATGCTATATTATATTTTTTGTAACGCATTTTTTGTACTCTTGCAAAAATAAAATAAAATGTTTTTTCATAACCTAGAACTTCTTCGTGATAAATAAGAAATAAGTAATTTTACTGGAATAAATAATACACACTACAAATTTTTACAGCGATTTTACGTATACATATATTACGTATTTGTGTATAAAATATTTTAGATAGGTAGTTTCATAACATTTATATTTTCACCACAAATACAGGGTGTTAGGTTAGGCTAGGTTAGTTAGGTACATTTATCAGTGATCGACCTTGTTAGCATTATTCTTGTATATTGCAGATCAAAGAAGCATCTTGAAGTAATCAACGAGTCTTTGATAACATTAGAGCCAGTTGATTTGAATACTTCTAGGATTGAGTGAGCACTACAACCTTATTTATTTAACAAAAATGAGGTTTATGCACATATATTTTTGTAACTGCAAATTTGTATGAATTGGTAGGTAGACCAGCAATTTATGTGAAAACCTCACGCAAAAAAGTAAAATAAATTATAATGCACCTGTTTGTATAATTAAAATATATCTTATGTGCATTAGCCTCGTTGTAATGATAAAATGTGTGGTTGCTACAACGTTTACTTTGATATTACCGAACGACTGTCAATGAAAACTCGCATAATCTGTCCCGTACTCCACCATGTGAGAGTAATAACATCGACATGTGAGTTGTGATATAGTTGTGAGAATAGAACATAAAAAAGAAATAAAACAGGCACGAATACTGCAACCAAAGAAGATGAAATATGCTACAACTGAAAGATCTGTTAATTTTTTGATGTTATACTACGGTTGTTTTTTATATTTTTGTTATGGGAAACTTTAGCTTGGCCACCGATCCCGCTAGTTTTGAACGACGTTTACGGTCTACGATGGAGCGCGTTTGCTTAGAAAAACTCTATTTTAATTGCGATTGCGACGTTCTGTTACATAATGTAGGTATAATAATGTGAATCAAAGAAAATCCGTTCAGGTAGCGTATGCTGAAATTTTTCAAGGCTGTACATTAAAAATAACAACAAAGCACTCTGTTTTGTTAAATAATGTAGATTCAAACCCATTTCTTTCAATAATCACGCATTAGGTGTAAAAAGTAGAGTATGCACTTTGGGGATAAAGGTGTTTTTGTCTTGGGCGAGCTTGAATCCCTCGTTACACTCCGGATTCTAAATTTGTAACTCTGTAAATATGTGAATCTATAAATCTGTAAATATGTAAATATGTAAATCTGTTAATCAATAAACAAACAAAATAGACAACTTATTATTTATATTATTTGTAGGAAACTCTCTCAGGATCTTTTTAAAACCTACAATAATTGTAAGTTATTTTGTTATAAAAATCCAAAGTACTAGACCGATATTGATAAAATTTATATGGGACCACTTCTGAAATCACTTACCAAAGAAAAAATAATCTTCAAAATCGATTCACAATTGGTGGAGTAATCGGTGAACAAACATACAAAAAACATAGTCAAATTGAAAACCTCCTTCTTTTTGGAAGTCGGTTAACTAATGGTATTGCAATATAATTATAAAATTAACCTTGTTGTGTCTGCTTGTGTTTATTACCTAACATCCTGTATAGATCTCTACATTATTATCAAAGATATTTACGTGATATATTTGACCTGTAATATGTAATTCTAACCAATATTTATGAAATTTGGCAAGGAGATTCTTCAAGACCTGGAGAAGGACAAAGGCATAATCATCATAATCATTATATCATAATCATCATCGTTTTTCATTACTACGCAGGTTACACCGCAGGGGCATAGCTATTATTTTATAAATGTGATAATTTAGTGTTTTATGTGAGTTAGTGAGTTGGTTGTTGAATGGAGATAGATATACCCACATAATATGACATACTTAGGCTTTTATC
Source organism: Lycia hirtaria (assembly GCA_947563715.1). Lineage (NCBI taxonomy): Eukaryota > Metazoa > Arthropoda > Insecta > Lepidoptera > Geometridae > Lycia > Lycia hirtaria. The sequence goes on along the minus strand of OX387381.1, from coordinate 32,164,917 downwards.
CCGGAAAAATGAACGAGTACGAGTAGTAAATTATTATTTCATAGATTTTCAAGAAATAAGCTTATAGATTGATATCAGTATATCACAACTTACTTGCCACTACAATGTAATGAAGATGTGGTTCAGACGAGTCGCGCGCCGCGCGGCGAGACTCGCGCGTGGCGCGGCGCGCGGCGGGTCGGTATCGCACTAAACGTACGCCACGTTTTGTGCGGACGTCGCGCTCTCATAAAACGTGGCACTATGTCGTAAACTGAGGTAGCGTAAAATACCTAAATTTCTGGACAAGCCTCGCCTTAAGACGAGATGCTTATGGAAGAGAAACCTATGGTCATTGTGATGGCAACCGATCCTAGCGATGACACGTGTCACGCTGTCACGTTGACGATTAATTCTCAACCCTGACAAGTTTAAAGTAAAAATAAATTACAGTTTAAAAACTAACAAAAAACACGCTCCAAATTATTGTATTGTCATAAACCTTATAGTGGTCAAAGTTCATTACAAGACTTCTAACAAATCCAAATACAGCTATGATACGGTGTTCCATCATGAAGTTCTAGTTCATATCTTCCGGCTCCATCATCAGATCAGTTCGACAGTACCATATTATTTTATTGTCATCAGAACTACACACAGCTGCCAATTTTCATGACGCTACGATCCTTGGAAGATGGTTAAATTAGTTACCTTAGATTTAATTACATACAGTTCGACCTAATAAAAGCGTGTTAAAACCTAGAAACAAAACCTAGAAGCCCTGATAAGTGGAAACAAAGCAGTTTTAAAGTTTATGCAGTAGACCATTGTGTTTTGAAATGTAGGTTTTATAAGGGTTCAGTACGGTGTTGCTTAAATTAAATTTACACACATTTAATATCATTTTTGCTGTGGTACAAGTGGGTAGATCCTTAGAAAACCCTTACTGGATGCAATTTGGAGAGGTTATTATAGTTCATTAGGAAGTAGTAGGAAGACCAGCCACGAGATGGACAGACGACCTCATACAAGTGGCGGGAAGACGCTGGATGCAAGCCGCTTCCAATCGGTCTTTTTGGAAATCCATGGGGGAGGCCTATGTCCAACAGTGGACTTCTTATGGCTGAGATGATGATGATGATGATTATAGTTCATTAAGGCGCAGAGGTGGGCCAGGCACCGCAGGCGTCTTACTCGCGTTCGACATATTTTATTAGATTAGATATGAAATTATGCAATGTAGGTACTATTATGTATTCTGTTTTCTCTCTCTCTCTCTCTCTTTTCCATGCTATTTATCCCACATGGTGGTGGGATCAGCCTTTCTGCTTTTGCTTCTCCACTATGCTCGATCATCCGTATTCTGTTTTATTATTATAAAATATACGGTATTTGTAGTCATTAACCAGTATTACAATATATTCAAAATAATAATAACACATGTTAAATGAAACGTAAAATTTTCACGCTTAGATATTTCAGTTACGGTAAAAGGTTATATAGGCTAGAGTGACTCTTCTAGATCGACGAGCTTCATCCTCGGCCACCGACTGATATTTATTGAGATTTTTTTTTTTTTTTGTTATAGATTAAATCTATTTGTGGTTAGCTTTATATACGCAAAAAAAAAACAACCATATTCCGTAAATGGATGATATTTATCGGTTAACGTGAATATAAATTAATACAAAAATCAAGTATTTACTATTTGAATACTTACTAGAAGAGTCGTAATGGTGTAGTTGGAGCTAGTCAGGGTTTGGTGATACTTATTGTTTAAAAAACTGAGAAACCGACTTTAAAATCCAAACTACTGAACCGGCTTTGATGAAATTTCTATGGGATCAATCTGAAAGTATATCCTTTTTGGAATAAAAAATAAAATCAATTTATAAATGATGGAGTAAGGATGGAGTTATGTAAATTTCAACGAATGAATTGTCCACGGGGCCTACGTGCATTCACATGAACAGGATTTTATTTTACGTTATTTTATTTACGTTTTATTTTATGATTTTATTTTACTTTGTGCAAATGTGGTCAATGTGGTCACCTTACCGTGTATACAAGTGAATGTTTTTAAAAAATCGGCAGACAAGCATGTTTTTGGCCTATTGTGTTAGCGCCTCCTATATTAATATCTCCTAGACTACCCAGCATGAGGTAATTGTAAGGACACACAATAGATATCAGTAACGACGTAAGTATAATGATCATAAAAAGTGAAAGACGGTGTAGTACAATGTATTGTTCGGTGGCAATATCCTTGAAGCAAGTCCGATCGTCCTTGCCGAGTGCATGAGTGGGCACAGAAAAACCACAGTATTACCACTACAATATTTTCACGCGTACTATAATTAGCTTAGCACCTCACTTACTCTCTCTTCTCACCTCTCTCTCTTTCTGTCACTTTATTATCCAATGGTGTAAAGAAAATTGTTTATAAAATTAAAAAGGAAAATTAAGCAAACCATCAATTATCATTAAAACAATTATTTACTTTATTATTTTATTTTTAAGTTGTCTAATCTGTCCCTACATGAGTGCGTGTTTTGGTTGCCGCTTTGAGAACAAGCGAAAGTAATAGGTAAATTTCAGTCCATGCTGGTATTTTATAAAACTAAATAAATAACTTATACGCTATTACGCTATAGTAACACTCAGTTGTATAAAATAAAACAAGTGTATATATTAGACGGTTTCATACGTTATCGTATAGATGTTTGGTCAATATTTTAACGTATTTCATTATATCTACGCTCGGCTAGTTCTCTATGCGCGTAATGAAAACCGCTCGCCCTGGATAAGAATGGCATGGCCTGTTTTAATTAACATTAGTGAAAGTTTGTAGTCAGTATTCCTACTGCATTATATGTGATAGTAAAGCTGGGTGAAGGGATGGGGCGACAGTCGTTCAGCGCAGGCGGGCGGCGATATCGAACGTGGGCGGCGCTACAGTGCGCATGTTCTTAACTTAAACCACCAGTACTCGCGTCGCCGTGCGGCATGCACTGCGCTCTCACAGCACCGAGCTAACAAACTCGCACTATGTAGACGGATATTTAACACCTAAATATAAGGTAACTCATTATTTTATTTTCACTGTTGTACATTTTCGTTACTTTTTTCGTCATTATTTTCATTGTCACGGTCAGAAATGTAATTCAAGTGCGTTATACTGACGTGCATATGACGTAACTGAAGGGAAACCTTCATTTACATAAATGTTTTGTGGTTTCGTTGTTGTGGAATTGTGAAGCCTTTTCATTAATGTATCGGAGCAGGGTAGAGAATACTATGTGTACTTACCTACCGACTCTGTCTACTATACATGTATCTACCGAGAGTGAATGATTTTGTTTCAGCACACTAATAATCAGATTGAATTCTATTAGATTTAGATAAGTATATCAACCATCTTCTAAAATCCAAACTTTATCCCATCGCAACAGCCTCTATATTTTATCCGTTAGAGAATAAGCCGCGCCCACGTTTTATTGTATAGTTTTTATATTGATATCCAGTATCCATTTTATCCTTTCTCGGTCTAATCAGAGTCTACTCTCCCTCTCATCCCATACTACATCGGAATTCCATTAGATCTGTCCAAGTGGCAGTAGATTCACTGGATGTAGGTTACAAGCTAATATGACCGCCATGTCCATTATATTATTTGCATATATAGGTATAACATATTCCAATAAAAAATATTGATTATATGTGTAGAAAGATGAAAAAGCTGTCGATTCACAAATAAATTTGTATAACACAAGGAGTGTTAAGTCTGTTTATACGTATCCCTGTTCTTCGTTTGTTAAGTACTACGAAACCTAGGATTCTAAAAAACTATAGTGAATACATTTATTCTAGATCGACGTGGTTCATAATTCATACTTATGCTTACCATCACGCAGTTTAATGATGGACGTATTTTTATATGAAATATCTACGTTTGTACCATTAACTCACTATGTAGATTCTACTATTCAAATGTTATATGAAAAACCGTGAAGTTCTTTCTTACCCTAATTACAATATCAATCTTATCAAGTAAATTTTTCGTTGATTCCATTTGAGTTTTTTGGATGGTACACTCTCGATAGTTATTTGCGTAGCATGTTGGACTGTGATCATCATCATCTCAGTCCACAAGAAGTCAACTGCTAGACATAGGCCTATGAATTTCCAAAAAAGAACTGTGGGAAGCGGCTTGCGTCCAGCGTCTTCCTGAGACTTATGTGAGGTCTACCTTGTGGCTGGTCTTCCTACGCTGCGTTTGTCGATGCATGATCTCGAATGAGAATTTTGAGAATACGAGAACTTTTCGACTCCATCGGTCATCAAGACAAATAGCACGCGTGCTAGTGCCCTGCTCACTAGCTGCCACTTCAACTTGCAAGCCTTTGCAGACTATGAGCATAGCCCTTTCCATAGCTCTTTGCGTGACTTTGAGCTTCCTTTCACAGCCCATAGTGAGCGACTATGTTTCAGTGCCTTGGTGGACTATATCTTCCAATATGAGAAGATGGCCCGCGCTCAACAGTGGAACAGTTTATCCAAATAGGGCTGATTTTTATAGCTATCTTGGTGTCTCTACTTAATCTACTATAGCTTGTGCTGGAACACATGAATACATACTCAGGTTTGAGGTTTCAAGGCACATAGATGCGTTTTAATGCTACTAATGCGTCGACATTTACTATGTTAGTCCAACTTCGACCCATTTCCCGAAGTGATTCATGTTTTTTTAATGTTGGAACATAATCCTTATTTCTTTGTGACCTAGGAAGACATACTTATGACAAGAGGAGCAAAACGTCAACCGATACATAACTGTGGGCTTCAACAGTTATCTCGTCCGATTTGTCCTGTGGACCTATACACTGTGCGAAATTTCGCTATAAACATCGCCATTTAATTCCGAACACGATAATGCTTTTAAACTAACGCTCGTCGATTGAATAGCTGATAAACCTATCCTACTTCTTCAGTCGGAGTCTATAAAAGAATCCTTTGATCACAAAGTTATGTAAAGTTCCTGTAGCCACATGTATACTTGAACGAAAAACAACAAGTCCATGACAAATGTAGGCAGGCGTTATCTAGGTGTTATCAGCGCGTAACGGCAATGACTCCGTCATAATGCAGGCGCGATTAGTTAAAGGGAACAGTATTTGCATATCTACACATGATAGTGTGGACACCCTCATTCCCTACATTATAATACTTGACTGTGATACCTACTCCTATCGATATCTGTATTTGTTGTTTTGGGTTGCGTTATACAAACTATTAATAAGCTTCCGCTGTCTGTCCTATGTTTAAATTTTTTTATCTTTTGAACAGTAAAATAGAAACAGAAAAATGTAATTTTCTTAAAATACGTTATATCCACCTATTGCTCATACGAGATCCCCGTATAATTTCTTTACGATTTATTACATTTGCTATATGTTGAAAGATGTAAAGAGGTCACCATTTATATTTGGTAACTATTATGTTGAAAGATGTATAGTAAGGTCCTTTTATAATTTCTTTAACGAAATTACATTTGCTATTAAGTTGAAACATATAAAATAAGAAGATCTCTATGTAATTTCTTTAACGATTTATTTACATTTGTTACATTTTGTAATACGACCTACGATCGCTCAGTGTTGATTTTGATGTCAAACGGAGTACATTGTGTACAGTCTGTTAAAGACTAGCACTGCAGAGAAATATGGTCGTCTACGGAACACTGTTCCTAATACAGATGTAATCCGCTATTGGACCCATATTTTATTTTATTTTATTTATTTAACAAAATCTACAGCCCACAAACCATAGAAGCAACATTATGGGCATGGGGTTTCGCTGTTTGCTATTAGTTTGTTCAGCATTACTCCTCCGTAATGTTTTCTCCATATACATATATATGTGCATAAGATGGCATGACACGAGAGGCCTATACCCAGCAGTGGGATAGAAAGGGCTGTCGATGATGGTGATTTTTCTCCAATCTATAGAGCACAATCATTTTAATATGTGGACATTTATACAAACTATTTCTCTCTCTCTCTCTCTCTCTCTCTTTTGGTAATCCGTGCTGGTGTGGTTATCTTACAATTTACCACAGAATTCGTGGCCCTATTTACGTAAGTCTTTGCAATTTACATTGGTTTAGCTACATTTTAATTTTTTTTACCTGTGTATCTATTTATGTAGGTATCCATATTTTTTTCTACAAAATGTTTTTAAACATGCTCAATATTCTTGTCTTTATTTATTCACAAACTTCATTACAAGGCAATTTCGTTCTTCAGTATGGAAAAGGGAAAGTAACCAATTTGTAGCGATTTATTTCAAAACGTAGAGTGTAGGTACATCTTTTGTCAATTTAAGGCTCTGCGAGTTTGCGAGAAACGCAATTTGGGAGAACAAATTGGTTCATCAGCGGGCGGTCCGCTAAATTATTGCTCGAAATAGACAACTTGATTAAAGGGTATCAATATCAAAACGCAATTACTTCAAGAATATACTTACTCACTGTTTGCAAATCTAGTGCTCCGAAAAAGTAGATTTTCATCTTTGCGTTAAGTTAGATATATAATACGTCGCTCTTATTTAAAGCAGACAATAAAATATTTGTACCAGATTCACTACTATTGTATGCGATTCATGTATAAAGTCACTCGATTTAGGTTTTCTGATATGCCACCCACATGCTCATGAGCATGTGGGTGGTTGGATATCACCAGTGATATGTTTGGCAAATATCACGTCGGCACAAACGATGGAGATGATTAAACATAACGTCCCCTGCTTGCTCATAAAAATCCGTTATTTTTTACTGAAACAACGCTTACGACGTATTTTACGTTTAGGATTTATTACCTTCAAATGATCGCAAAAAAATCGTCAGAGCGTAATTTAGTGAAAAAAGTTTAGTAAAATTCCAGAATTCCGTGGTTATTTAATTTTGTATCCCACAAAAAAATATAATTAAGTTATGTACAAAGCTTGGGAGCTCAATTACCACATAGTATACGAAAGGCAATCAGGGAGAGGTAGGCGAAACGTAATTTAATCAAAAGCTTCGTGTGAGCCCGCGGGGCTTACGGGAGGCCCTTTTCAAGGTCGACCTCCCGCCCCTAACGAACTGTTGCGTCTATAGACCCGATAGGTAAGTACACACAGTATTCATCATGACATCCCTCTTTTACGACTGAATTGCTATTAAAACTGAAAGGTTTTTGACAGCTGTGAAAGAGGCCTTACGATCCAGATTTTATGGTTAATTGTATGGCCGCTATGAAGGTAGTTTATGGACTATAAGTGCTGGAATTGCTTGCCACCTGCGAGGGCGGGAGACTACCCTCGTTCGGGTGAAAATGTGTCAAGGCAAATAAATGGGTCAAGGAGCTGAGTATAATATCGCTTTTAATAGCACAGGAAATCAATATACGAACGAGTAAGTTTTCCCGTGTCATTAGAACGCATCTTGTACGTCGGAAAGTAAGTAATATAATATACTTAGAACTAAAACAGATGAGACTCTAGGAATATCAATTCTGGGCAGATATTGATAAATATATTTACAAAATGCATTTCAAATCAATATTACGAGCATTTCTTTGTTTCAGGATTAGAGTGAAAGTGATAATTATGACAAGCAATATTTTGATACAATATAATGGATTCGAAAGATATATCGCTTAGTGACACAAGACAAATAATAAAAGAAGCATGGATATTCAGAAACAGCATCTCTGTCCTCGACTGGTGGATTACTTGACTATTGTCGGGGCGAGGCCTTATACTTCGGGAAAAGGACTTGCTCCAGTACAAGTAAGTTATAGACCTTGTGCTAGTTAAGGTCGATACCTAGTACAACGTGCCATACCATGACCGTACTATGAAGGTATCAGATAAGGAACTGCTCTGCACTTCCCAATAAAACGTGTCGACTAAGTGTCATCCCCGTCGAAAGAGAAATTGAGGGAGAACGGATTTTATACAAGTATGCGCGGAGCGTATTCGCACCACCAAAATATTCTATTCCATCTATCAGTCAAATCGTTGCTGGATCGTGCATGGCTCTACGGTCTTGAATGGTCATGTGAGCATAGTCTCATACTAATTAATACAAACTATATTTTTTTAATGTACCATCACTGTAATGTTACGCACCGGTTCGCGGGCTCTACTTTTACAGTAGGATCCTATTTGCAACTCTACATTTACCTAAAGCCGGATTGAAAGCAGCTTTGTCTAGTTAATTGCGTTGCGTAATATCGTTTGGACTTAAAATTAAGCCGTATGGCGCGTTCCTACTTTGTCGTAAAGGCAGATTGTCGTGCAGTTTGAAGTGACGTGGCTTGTATGTTTAAATGGAGTCTTTCAATTTTACTTACCTACTTTCTATCCTAATATTTCTTTCTACTTTCTATTCTATTTTATTGAAAAATATCTCGGAAATGTCATACATTGTTCATTCTACAGTCTACATACGATGTTCTAGAAGGGTGGGTAATGTACCGTATGAAGCAAACACCTTACGCCATTTTTTATTTCCTATAAAATTCATCATTTGTAAGCGATAAGAACGTTGTCAACTTTAATTGCTCCACTATCAGTCAAAATCATGTTTATTTACGGGCTGATTAAGAATGCTGAGAGTTACATGCTGATCAAGTTTTGAATTTCAAGCGATTGTTTCTTAAAATGATATGTTTACGTGTATTTGTAGGCCCCGGAACTTCTCCGACGGTACCCTCTGACGAACCACGATGACTTCCCTCTGCCGCTGGATATGGTGTACTTCTGCCAGCCCGAGGGCTGCGTGTCAGTGGGCCCGCGCCGCGCGCCACCGCATCTTGCCAATCGAGACACGACCTCCTTTGTATTTACTCTCACTGACAAGGACTCGGGTAAGCAACCTATTTAATTACGATAACAATAATTTCCCATCTGCCCGGTTGTTTTAAGCTGCCTTTGGTTACATGACGTCCAAAGTGACTTTCATGAAACTCTGTTTTTTGAGATGCCTAGTCTAACTTGCTTGATGTCTTGGGCTGTCTATTCTAAGCTTATAACTAATTATATTAAATATAGCTAAGTTATAGCAAAGTATGGTATGACATGTGCATGAACATCGTTGACACGAAATAGTATAACCCACTTAATCTTATTGGTCATCGATTCTTAGGCCGCCGGTTGTCACACTAGTTTTGTAAGTTTCTCTGTTTTGTTTTTTGTTTAATAGTGTATAATAAAGAGTTTATCTATCTATCTAAATAAATATAATAAATAAAGAAAGACTATGGTTTCGAAGTTCTGAAAAACAAAGTTATCATGTTAGCATGTCGAGAATGGCAGATATCTTAAGAAGGATACTAAGTGTGCATATGTGTGTGTGCGTAGGTAAAACTCGGTACGGAGTGTGCGTAAACTTCTACCGATGCGTGGAGCGCGCGACGGCAACCGGCCCGCAGCGGGTGATGCGCCGCGACTCCTGGCGCAAGTCCATGGAGAAAAGCTCGGACTCTGCCTTCTCCAGGTGAACCTCACGGATACCGACATTAAATAACATAACCATTTTATAACTGAAACTCTGACTCGCAAACTGTTTTTTTAATCAACCCTGTTTGTACAACTGTTCCACTGCTGGGAACGGGCCATCTTCTCATTGTGAGAAGGGTTAGGCTATAGTCTTGATTGGCGGGTTGGCAGACTTCACACATCTTCAAGATCATTGAGAACTCTCAGACACATGTAGGTTTCCTCACGATGTTTTCCTTTGCCGTTTGAAGTTGGCGGCAATTAACAATACGCACATAACTTCGAAAAGACAGGTGCGTGCCGCGGGATTCGAACCCAGGACCTGCGGATCGCAAGTCAGACGGTCTCCCGACTAGGCTGCCGGAAACTTCGCACTGGTTTATTAAAATTTATAACGTGCCTGTCTAGAACAAATCTATTTAATCGCGATTTAAATATAGAGATTAAATCTTTTAGATATTCACCCACACAGCCTATTATATCATTTAGAACGATTTCTATGCGTGGATATTTACCGATATACATACTCATATATAATATAATCTTGGCATCTTCGAATCGCGAGGGAATCGGTTTCTTCTAGGTAAGGACGTTCTTCCGCGACGTCACTTAACATCAGGTGAGTTGGCGGTCAAGCTCAAGCCTATTACAAAATTTTAAAAAAGCTTGTTTTTCCCTTGTTACCTGGTGTTGTGTAACGGTTGGGTTAAGAGAGAGTGGTGTGTCCAGTGACTATAGGAGCAGCAACGTGGCAGTTAGTGACTCGGAGCGCGAGTGCAGTGCGGCGGCGCTCGCTGCGCCTGCGCCGGACTCTGAGAGTGGAGGAGAGCATTCCAGAGAGCGCAGCCCGCGAGCCGCCAGGAAACGACAGGTGGGCGATAAAACTTATTCTTTTTAAACGACTTCAAAAAGGAGGATATTCTATGTTTGCCTGTATGTTTCTTTTTCTATATAAGTTCATTTAATTCTCCGTAAATTGTGCCCAAATTCTTTTTTTACTAAATTACCAGATATCTTTTATTCTTTTTTATTTATTTTTTGACGCGAATAAATCAGTACGTTTCCTAACCGACTCTCCTTTTGGAAAGCAATAATGCTCGAAGATTTTGAAGACGCAGACGCACGCAGACTTAGATGAATGTGAAGACCCAATTTTATTTGGAAATGGAATCGAAAACACATGGCCTCTAATTGCTTATTATTTTCAGCGCGTAAGAAACCATTCGTTGACGTCGCTGTGTCTACTGTCTCACCACCCGTTCTTCTCGACGTTTCGCGAATGCCTGTTTATTTTGAAGAAACTCATCGATGCATGCAATGAGTCTTCCAGTCCGAGGCGAGTTGGGGGCTCAAGACAAGTACTCAGGTAAAAAAAATTAAGATTAAAAAAAAAAAAAAGCAACTGCAAAATATTGCGTCAATTCGCCTTTACCGCATGAGTGTCATAATCATACGACATTAATGACCTAAAGATGAATTTAACCACATCCTAAGTACGTACACATAGAAATCAGTTAAACTATTTATACTTACTACCACTAATATATGTATGTAGATACATAGATTTACTCGAATTCAAATATAGACAGATTTATTAGAAAAACCTGACCTTCCTTGTTGGACAATCAAGTAAAAAGAATTATGGAGTCATTTCCGTTCATGAGTAGTGAAATTGTATTCTCATTATGTAACGCAATGATTGGACAAAATTAAATGCTTTGAAAACAAGTGAGCTGCCCTTTCCAAAGCCTAAATGGATGTTAATGTCATGTTCAACTTGTATATACCTACAATACTTGTGTTTCTACTCCACCCACGCCTAAGCCGAACGTAATAAATAACTTTCAGAATATTTACTTTTTGGGTGGGTATTTTGCGTATGGGTATCCGAAGTGACGTTTGATACATTGTTTGTTATCAAGTGTACCTACAGATTGCAAAACATGATGCACTAAAATCTGCGAGCGTATCAACAGATTATATAAATTCCAGTTTGAATAAATATTTCATTCAAAGCGGAATTAAGTAGTACGCATTCGTAGCGTGCCCGTACCGTTGCTCGCAATAGATCATAGGTACCTTATGGGGCTACGTGAATGGAGTTCGCTATCATATGTTTTTCTGACGCGTTATCATATGTTTTTCTGACCGACTCAAGCTGATTCCGTGTTGATAGATTATGATTACTGCCTCCTGGTAATATTATGTTTGTAACTTTGCTTGGGAGCTTTTTTGGCGGGAACGTCTTAGTAACATGTTGTTGCTTTGTTTTATTTTCCTAAACGTGTGTTATGTTGAACATTAATGCTATAAAAATGGTGGTGTTTTATTCATTAAGTGTAAAGTGCGTGAGTGTGGGCAAGTGAAATAAAGCAGTAAAACGTGTGATTTTACGTTGTCGGCAAAACTCCATAGAAGCTTCTAGTAAAGTCGCCACCACTTTACTGAAGCAGGACTCGACTTATAAATTGACTGTATACGTGACTTAGATTGTGACTAGAACATTTACAACTTGTTTTATTCAAGAAACTTGAAAAAAATCCTAATACTCCACACTGGCAAATGCTTTAATGCGGGTGCAATACAAAAAGAAGAAGAACTTTGCTTGGCAATTTTTTTTTGTAAATAAATAAATATTGGTGGACATTTCACACAACACCATCTAGCCCAAATGTTGATACTTTCTGATCATCCGATAATTCCTATGCAGAGACACAGTATGGTCGGTTCTGACGGGCCAGGCGTACGACAACACGCCCACGATCGTCCTACACGATGTAAAAGAGATTGAGACGTGGATCCTGCGGCTGCTATCGGCTCCGGTACCGGTGCCGGGCAAGACTAGACTCGAGTTGGAAGTATTGTCGCCGACCGCACATTCGCCTCTGCTGTTCGCGCTTCCGGACCACACGCGGTTTTCGCTCGTCGACTTCCCTCTACACCTGCCATTGGAACTGTTAGGTAAGTAAGGGAGAGAATATAACTACTCCATTTAGTCCAAAAAGCCTTGATAGTATTGGACTATTATTTTTGAATCAATGAAACGCTTGTGCTAAAAAAAAACCTTTATTCTACAGGTTTAGAAATTATCAAAAAAACAAACTTATATTCTAGTGATTAATTAGTGTCTGTAGAAGTTGCCTCCGGCATAGGCCTAGTTTTCTCCATTCTTCTTTGAGCTACTTAAATACAAATTAATATCCGCAACGTCCTAATTAGGCAGCGTTTTCAATTTTATTTTTCATAAACAATCAATCACAACAATCTGTTAGGTTCTCAAATTGAAACAGAATCGAAATCTTTCCGATTTTTAAACAAACCCGTTACCAACTAAAACTATTCTGTAGTCTAAACTACCATCATCATCATTTAAAGAACGGGAAATTATTATGTGAGAACTGCAAAATAAAATCTCGTTGATTCCACAAAAAAGAAACGAAAAATGACAAGTGAACGTTTCGTTGACAGTTAAAACTTAAAATAGAGTAAGCTGTAGTATTAAAATCTCTTTGGATAAAAAAAAATTTGGTCTGTAACACTTATTTATACTTGATATTGTATGTGAACGTCTAGCATTTCAGGCTATTCCTACTGTACAACATATGTAAGGTTACAAATATTCTTAGATATAAAGTACATTGTTTTGAGAAATTAGCTCTGGTGTTAGTGTTCATGTTCATGTATTGTGTCATGCATTGTACGGAAGCTTCCGTAGTGCGAGTGAAACTCGTACTTTGCCGTATTTATTATAAGACTGGAATACTAGCTTAGAGTGTAAATTTCTATTACAGGTGTAGACACATGCCTGAAGGTCCTAACCCTGATCCTCCTGGAAAACAAAGTGGTGGTCCAGTCCCGTGACTACAACGCGCTGTCGATGTCGGTGATGGCGCTAGTCTGCATGCTGTATCCCCTGGAGTATATGTTCCCGGCCATTCCTCTGCTGCCGGGCTGCATGAACTGCGCCGAGCAGCTGCTGCTCGCACCCACACCCTTCCTCATCGGGATCCCGGCCACCTTCCTCGCTTATAAGAAGAGCTTCAGGTACCCACTTCGTTATGTTTCAGCTGATTGCAATGACATCGGTCGGTCGGTGTCGGTGTTTATAAATTGTGGTACCTAGTAAAGTCAACAGATATCCTTTCAAAAGAAAACTATCAATGAAGCATTCATCAATAATTAAAATTGTTCTCCACGACATTTAAATCAATTGTGAGTCTGGATGACGTCACAAGAACAGATTGGGTATTTCTGTTGCTTCAAGTCTGCTATTTGAATAGTCGATAGATCGTTTACCAATGACGTCATATTAATACTATTAAAACTTGTCGGTAGTTGGTAGTCTATAAACCATAATTATGATATATTGCTAGTCTACAAACTTTTTTTAAATAAAAACTACGGGTCACTCACGTCTGTTTTGAGCCGAAATATCCGACTATAGTTTCAACCGCATTCGGCGGTCTTTTTCAAAGGAGCAGCACACACGTCACTCTCGGTCGGTGACGCGCCTTGCACTGCGACGTGCCGCTCGTGCCGCACGTGATGTCATCGGTTGCAAAAGGGTTAGGGTGGGAAGCTGGTGGTCTTGCATCGGTTCAGCTGAAGTGTCCTCTTCACTAGAACTCTCGTGAGTGTCAGGAATGATCCAGCAAGCGGAACTCACAATATCACCACCAGACTCACGTTCATCCTCCGATTTTTATTTAAAAATGTGTGAAAACCACGTTAATTTCCATAGTCTACAAACCACAATGATTTTACAATTATATGTTTGTGATCACTGATATCTAAGACTATTAAAAATAGGAACCGTTCGTATTTAAGCAGTCTAGCAATGATAATTCAATGACTCATGACTACTATCAGTCTTGAGGCCCCGATTGATTTTGTACTTCGATTTGATGCTAGCAACACTGGAACAAATCTGTTTTGCGGTTTAAGCGATCATATATATTTTCTTGAAAACTCTTCAGGCTACCGGATGACATTTGGCTGGTAGATTTAGACTCCACTAAGCTGATAAGTCCAACGGGCTCAGATCAAGACCTACCCCCGTTGCCGGAACCAGAAGGCTCCGTATTAAAAAGCCACCTCAAACAGGTACCTACCCCTCACATTAACTATGAATGTGTCAATGTGTGTCAATAATATTTTTTATCGATTTTACTCACATAATCTTTCTCTGATACGCACTCGTGGGCGCATTTTTATTGATGTCGCTAAGCTGCTGTGTCAAGTAAACGTCTTTCAGTAATCTTTTGAATCTTACACTATTCTACATTGATTTATACTTTTGATCGATTTTCATGGTTTATTCAGAAGTTTAGTGTTGTAGAAGTTAAATGAACCTATTAAATTATTTAGTCATTTTGATATCAAAAAAGTTTTGATGTTACGCTATTATTTTAAACTTTTGAATAGACTATTCCAAAATGTGTCTGCCAAAACGAGAATAGATGTTTTCGTAACTTTTTGAATATAATATCGCAAAGTTAGGTAATTTTCCTATCATAACAATATCTTTTCTTCTAATAAAGCATGTTAGCAAATTTCCTGCTTGTCGAAGGAACGGTATTGCTCTCTGACGATTTTTACTTAATACTTACTATGTTTCGTTGAATAAACATGATTTCATATTCCATATGATTACTTTCCTTATATTGTAACGATTTTGGTAGACCTACGAACAGTCTTTCTGAACTCAAGATCCCTTTTCAAGAAACGTGTAGCTCTGGAACAGTTTCTCCATATTTTGTTTTAAATTATTGATATGGATTAAATTTTCAAACCACTTTTAATTATTCGGAGATCTTAAAAAATATACTTGTGTCAGTTTCATTATGAAAAAAAGTGTTCAACATATTTTTTTAGTTGAAATAGAATAAAATCAAAATGACAGAAATGCCTCCATTTATGATTTACTTTTCGTCATTAGTTGGATCAAAGTGTAAAAAAAACAAATGGCGGCGTAACTATTCTATAACTGCTACTCATTTAAAAATAAGGGCTTAGAACACTTATCAGATGACTCACTAACATACCCCTCACTTCTCTGTGGTCGCTAGGCAGTGCATCTCATGGGCAGTGCCGGATTTCGTGTAAATATCTATACTCTCTTTTTTACATTGCACACTTTGACTCTTTATTCACGACAGTTATGTAACTGTGATGTGTGTGTGTGCCGAATTTTTGTCATCATTCTTTGAAAATATTGCTTACTGAAGTGTCTTATTATCTATATCTTTTTCTATATAATTTCTACGTATTTGTGTAAGCCCCATTCTTTCTCGTAATGCTTATCTTATCTGGGGTCCGTTTGCCGGATGGACTTCCCACCATTGGACTCTTTTGTGCTTATCTATCTATAATACAGTATTTATTTCGACACAAATTATTTTTGTTACAATAAGTATAATAACTTGTTAATTAAATAAATAACATTTGTTAATGTCCCAAAGGCTCCTGAACTAGTCTAAGACTGTGCTTCGAATGGTAATGACTTCTCCTTGTTTATAATCAAAAATAATACCAAAATAATTCCATAATTTATACAATACAGAATTTTGCAATAAACAACCAAATAAAATAAATCCAATAGAAATTTAAGAAAATATACAACTTAACTTATTTATTCGAAAAAATAAATAAAGATGTATCTATTTACATCCAGTCATTTTGAATAGATCATATTTTTGATATATAAATTAATCTATTACATGTAAAATATTTATTTCAAAATTATTCCTGATCTACTGACATTGTATATTTCAGCAAATTTAGACATCATTATTTTTTTCTCATGTTTGAGCTGAATGCGCTGGCCTTACTATCGCAGTTTACCGCCCTGACCGAAGTTTACTCGGTCTGACGATAATTGTATGAAACAAATGTCGAAAGTTTAGACGCATAACGTCAAAAGCGCAAAATCATTAGGAGCAAAAAATTGTTAAAGAGTAAAGTACGTGTCCTAAAGCATCTAAGGTATAAACGTCCAAAGTCTAAGGGCGGCCATATACGGGCATTTCGAGCAATTAGGCTTAGATTTAAAGAACTTTATTATCAATAAAGACAAATTTTAACTTATAGACTATAAGTTATAGTTATATGATAACGTAGTTTAACATATAAATATAATGTTTGTTATTGAATTAGCCATTGGACAATTTAAACTGACAGCTCGTGTAGTCAAGAGCTAAGTGAAAAAAAAAGTATCACACTACCATTACACTGAAGATTGCATACTTGTAAGCAATAAGAAAGAATGCGGTAGTTTTACACTGTAGTTTTAAAACTGCATAAAATGTGATATTTATTGTACAACCATACAGAGTAACTTAAATATAGATAATAATCGGAGTTGAAAATACAACGGCGACCTTATCGCATAGAGCGATTTCTTCCAGGCATCCTTAGAGTGTATAGGAAACAGGCAATTTGAAAAGGAGATTGATTATTGATTTAAATTTGGCGCACACACTTTTCCTGACTGAAATGAGTGTTAAATGTACAATTAAACACATAACCATTAACATTCATAACATATCTGTCCTCTATACCAAATTAACACAATTTCAGTCTATTGTTTTCGCAGCATGTGTTTGTTGTAATGTGCTGATATAAAATATTTATGCTGAGCTATTTTCAACTAATCTTTGTAATTGCTACTATACAGTACATTCAAACCAAGGTATCGCTCGAGTAGTAAGTTTGGCCTTTATTTATAAATTTAAAAATAAATTGCATCCTTATAAATGGCAATATTGGAAGTGTGAGTAGTTTATTGCCCATATTTTAAATAATATTATGCTAAAACTGAAGAGTAGAAGCTCCTTAAACAAGTCTTGTTCAGGAAAGTCCAATAGGTATATTTTAGCTAAAATTGCTTTTCGTCATTTTCGCGTGACTCTTCAGTCAGCGAGAAGTTGACAAAGCACTTTGTAGCATAGATTCGCTTATCGAACATTTTTGAATAAAGGCACATAACTTTATTCAGATAGAGTTGTTTTTTCTTTGTAAATAATTGCTGGAAAAAGCACTATTGTAAAAATCACTGATAGATGTGAAATGTATAATAGTGACGATTGTTAATATGTTTATTTTTATCGTTAGGCTTTAAGCAGCCTGACGAACAGTGCAGCAGAGGCAGCCACTGCGAACTTGATGCCTTCTAGACGAGATAGCGTAGGGGGCGCCACTCTCAAGTAAGTTAAACCAACTTTAGCTTTAAAATTTCACACCAAATTACATATTTATTAATGAATAGGGTTTTTAGCGTAAATTCTCCATGATAGCGTTAAAGCTCCACATCGGGGCAAAGGGCAAACAAGATTTTGCCATTGCGTTCCGTGTTGGGCGGCCCATTTCACCTTGTTCCGTGTCTTTGCGATTGACTGCTGAAAACACCGCTAAGTTTGATTGAAACGGCTACTTGCAGGGCTCGTATTGCCGGCCCCTGCGGATTTCCAACCCAGAGCTTTTCTGGAGATATGAAAATAAAAACACACGACAGGTTGAATAAAATCTGGACATAATAATGATTAAACAGTAAAGCAGTAAACAGTGGTTTCGTAGTGTTTGGCAAAAATCGCGAAGTCTTCCCAAGATTCGTGTAGCGGAATGGAAGAAATGAGAAAGTCAACAAATTTTCAAGAAAACGCCATGAAGTTTCAGTTACTCACCCCTTAAGAAACATACATATGAGGGCACAGTAGAGCCCCTGCCAAAACGGGCCAAAGAGCAGTACCTATCTTTATAACCTTCATATTTAGAATAATCAGTCCGAAACATTTGATTAATTATAGAAATGAAACAAATTTTAACGGATTTAATGGACAATCGCGAAAACCTTAGAAAACATTATTTGGTTAATTAATTACGTTGTCTGGAACCTGCCTGTGGTTGGTAGGGTGCAGCCGACAACTTTCCGCGGTCCACACGAGGGCCCACACTCCGCGCCGCACAGTACGCCCGAGTCTCGGCGCATGTCGGTCGCAGCCCCGGGCAGCGCCGGCCACACGCCGCAGCGGCACTCGCTCGCCTCGCCTCACCAGCCGCAGCCGTTCAACCCTCTCATATACGGCAGCGACGTCGACTCGGTGGATGTCGCCACACGCGTCGCCATGGTATGTCTACCACTACACAGGTTACAGTACGCCCGAGTCGATGCGCGTGTCGGTCTCAGTTCCAGGCAGCGCCGGCCACACGTCGCAGCAACACTGTCGCCATTGATATCGACACGGTGGTCATCGTCATATCATACTCGCAAATCGAAATAATGTCACAAGATAAGCAACTGGCTGTGTTCAGCAGTTTCACCAACTACTTCAGCAAAACCGTTCGGTATTACTAAAAAACCGGCCAAGTGCGAGTCGGGCTCGCGCACGAAGGGTTCCGTACCAGTATCTATAAAAACGGCCTTAAAATTTTTAATTCAATTCGGGCCTATCAATATTTATCGAGACATTCAATGTAGATACGAAAGTAGAAGCTGATCGATTATCGTTTTCAGCAGTGGCCACAACTTACACTGTCTTCCGTTTCCAGGTCCGTTTCTTCAACTCGCAGAACATTTTGGCCAACTTTATGGAGCACACGCGAACCTTGCGCTTGTATCCACGTCCAGTCGTGGCTTTTCAGATCAACAGCTTTCTTCGGTCGCGACCCAGGACTACAGCCTTCTTAAACAAATTCGCCAGGACACAGGTTCGTTTTTTTTTTTTTTATCAGCCCTGTTTGTACAAACTGTCCCACTGCTGGGAACGGGCCATCTTTTCATTATGAGAAGGGTTAGGCCATAGTCTGCCACGCTGGCCAAGTGCGGGTTAGCAGACTTCACACATCTTCAAGATCATTGAGAACTCTCAGACGTGTAAGTTTCCTCACGATGTTTTCCTTCACCGTTTGAAGTTGGCGACAATCTACAATACGCACAAAACTTCGAAAAGACAGAGGTGCGTGCCGCGGGATTCGAACCCAGGACCTGCGGATCACAAGTCAGACGGTCTCCCGGCTAGGCTGCCGGAATCTTCAGGTTCGTATACCTTACAATAATGTTAAGCTAACAAAACAAGTGACACAATTAAATCTTGTCAGTTCCTTTAGCAGTTTGTATGAAAGGAGTCAAAGAAAGTAGTGTTAAAGTACCAAAGCAGTCACCGAATGGATTGGATGTCAGTGGATGAGAATCGCACTGGACCTGAAAGTATGGCGTGAACGAAAGGAGCCATATAACCAACAGTGGATGGATAGAGGTTGAATAGATAGATGAAATGTGGTGTCCACAGGCGGTGGAGTTCCTAGCGGAGTGGTCGCTGACTCCGTGCAACGTGGCATTCTTGCGGGTAGGCACGGGCGTGCTGGAGCCGCGGCAGGTGGGCGACAAGCCTAAGTGGTTCGCGGACTCGCTGCAGCCGGTGCGGTTCGCGGTCTGGGACGATGGCTCCTCGCTCAACGGAGCGCTGCGACAGCTGCAGCGTCTCGAGAATCAGCCTACAGGTATTACAAACAATGCTTCCCTTGGTTCGTAGGAAGATGGGTTTCAGTATTATTATAGTTTAAAAAACTGAAAAATCGAGTTCAAAATACGCAATTCGTTTACTTGGATGACATTTTTCAGTAATTTTATATTAATTTACAAAAACCAAAGACCGATTTTGATAAAATTGTTATGGGACCACTTCTAAGGTTTTACCTACAATACAAACAAAAATAATCATTAAAAACAAATCAGAATTGGCTGAACAAACAAACAAAAAAATAATACAATATACAGTCGAATTGAGAATCTAATTCTTTTTGGAAGTCGGTTAAAAATATATTTCTTACATTCATGATTTTCAAATTCTGTTTTACTTAAATCATTCAGGAAAGTTTGAAACTGACTACAGCTTGTCGCTAACAGAATAGTTTGCTTGATACATTTGGCATACCCGAATTATTCTCATTGAAAAATGTGTACTATTATTGGGGCACGTCACATGACGACGACGCTCATAAACAGGTGGCGTTATTTATTATACAAAATATTTGTCAGATTGAAAATTGGCCCGAACACCTTGTCTATAGATTTGTAACGTAATTGTTTTGGGCTTGTTCAATATCAGCAATAGAAACTCCCAATTACCTACACATATAAGTGACTGAGTTTGTTTATATTATTTTACAGATGACGACGCCGTATATTACTTTTGAGAACTTTTTTGATAAAATTTCCTACTATTACTTACGATGAATTCCGGTCAATCTCCACCTCCAGAAATAATAAATAGTTACGTCAAGTGTAAAGATTACAACTGAAACTATTTTATTTCAGACGAAAGTGGTTCTGATTCCGAGGGAGCCGAAAGTACGAGCTCATCTTATTCTTCGCTCAGTGATTTTAATTCTGAAATTGTATCATCGGACTTATCGCCAGGTAAATTAGATTTAAAAGCTTACAATTCATGCCAGATTAGATGTCTTACGCTTTTGGTATCTGTATTCATTCAGCTTGTGTATTATGCGAAATATTTTCAGGAAACCCACATCAACAGCACGTAATAGGTGAAACATACAGTGCAGTGGTGCAAGTGCCAATGACCCTGTCATCGTCCTTAGATCCAAAAACGGTATGTTTA